>KN882246.1:210260-230729 GCA_000934455.1 Apostichopus parvimensis
AGTCTCTTACATTCATATTTAACGTCCATGATTATGAATTGTCAATTGTCAACAACTCTGTAACTGGACGACATACATTAATCTTGGAGTGACTCGAACTGGGGACCTTATGATTGGAAAGCACCAGCATTAACCATTGAGCTAACACTCCACATTGTTAGCCGTTATGATTGAAACTTAGAGTATAGGATCAAACAAAACAAAGAATTTACATTTTGTTTTATTAAACTTGGCACTCTTCCCTTTCTTCTGACCCCCTTTCTGACTCCCTCCTTCCCCCACAATATCACTTGGGATATTTTGAAGAAATGGATAGATTTGAATTTAGCTGGGATTTATTTGAATATAATCCACGAAAACAAAAAAACTAATGATACAACAAAATAAATTTGCTTGCTTAAATTCCTCCCTAGAGTCACCCATTGTTATCATTAATCCGCATTTCTGTACTTCAAATGGAAAACAACCACAAATATGGAAATTTACGATTTTAATACAAAAGGGGGATTTTGGGTGCACACCAACAATTCTCAGACTAATGCCTGCTGGTCTGAGTCAACCAAACATTCCATTTAGCATTCTGGCTTCTTTCATTTTAGTAAAGAGGTTAGGAATATATAGATATTATATAAATCACTAGAAATCGTATAATAAATGTTTACTAAAACACATTTGTGTATCATTACATTCAGATCTCCAAAAGTCATTGAGAAACTTACCCACATTTCTGTTGTAAAAAATAAATTAGAATTACATATACGACCAAATTTTATGTGAAGCTGTTGTATTAAACTTAATTGATGTCGTTGAATGAACACATGTCAATTAAAGCTTCTTTATGGAAAAGTTATGACATAATTATTTTTTGTCCAACCCTGGCACCTCCAAACTACAGTAGCTGTTATTAAAGAAGTGTGAATTTTTCTTTACATAAATTCCTTACATCATGAGTACAAATAACTGGTTTAAAAATTTTAAATTGGTTCAGTACTAGTTATGTACAATATATACATGATAAGTGATTGATTGTACCTGGTGAAGGATTCAATGCTCATCTCCTTCTGTTTCTCTTCAGTACCCTTCCCTTCTCCATCCATCCATGCCTCCCACCCTTCTCTTCTCCCTCCTCCCCCCTTGCGAACCTCTCCCCCTCCGTAACCTTTTCACACCATTATATTTGAAGAACATTACTAAATGAGAATCTGTTTATTCGAGAATCTGTTTATTCGAGGACTGTTTATTCGATGTGTTAAAGTTAATGTAATCAGTCTCTCTCTCTAGGCCAGTTGAAAAGAAAGTAAGAAATAAATGAGGTCCTAATTTAACACAATTACCAATTACATTGATTAAAAGAAAACAATCAATATTGAAAGGTTCTGTTTTTGGCAAGCCTGTTCATTGTTCATCTCACAAATGCTTTAAATAAATTCAAGACTATTTTATTTCTTTTTTCATATTTAGTCAATACAAATAGCTGTCTGAGTGTTAGATCATGTAAATGTAACCTTTCATAATACCTCAGAAAATAGTCCGTGGTGGAGAAAGCATTGCAGCCATGCTAGATATACTGCACAGGTTAAGTGTGCAGTATTAATCATTATATTACAGTATATATTCATACAATACTGTACAGTATGAAGTGTGTTAGGTGTACGTCACAATGACATTACATTACAAGCTCAGTATAATATTGAATATTGGCTATTGAGTTGCAACATAATCATGCATTTAACACGATGCCATGTTAGGTGTACATGACATTGACATTACAAGCAGTATAATATTGAATACAGGCTATCGAGTTGCAACATAATCATGCATTTAACACGATGCCATCAAGCAAAAACAAATTCCTGTACTCTGTAGAAGTTATTTTAGAGTTTTATTTCAGAGAGTCCGAGTTTTAGCTATCTGATGAGAAAGATGCTCTCGTTTGTAATAAAGTTCATATTGATAAAGTGCCAATATCCAAAGGAAACCCAATGCTCAGTGGCGCTTGCGCTCGGGGATATGCCATAGAAAATAAGTATGTCTTGAGTCCGTTCTTGAATATATTAATGTTCGGTGCTGACTTGACGTGCAATGGGAATTGGTTCCATAGAGAAGGAGCGGCAACGTTGAAATATCTTAGACCGAAAGACTTGAGCTTCTATCATTTTTGAACATTGAGCAGTTGTTGAGAGGAGGGACGGAGTGATTGGGGGGTGAGGGGGGGTTGGTGGTGAGTCTGCAACTGATCATATTACTCAGATAATGCGGTGCTAATCCATGCAGGGCCAGGACCTTGTTAGTGAGCAGGAGGATAATAAGGTCTATTCTGTAGGATACTGGTAACCAATACATGGAGAATGAGTGTGATATATGGTCAAACTTTTTGGACCACATGTAATAATTCTAGCTGCAGTATTCTGGGTATGTTGAAGTAATCGTAGGTGATTGTCGGGCAAGCCATACAAAAGTGAATAAGCATCATCCAGTCTGGCAGACATTATGCCTATGGCATGGATGATGGATGTCAGTCTTGCACGACTTTTCAGGAAGATATTTCCTGATGTGAGCCATTGTACGAAAGGAATGAGTTTATCGACCGGCAAGTGTTAGAGTATATCACACTCGAACAGATTTATGTAGTATCAAAAGTAACGCCTTTGTCAGTAGCCGAATCAGTGAGTTTGACAAATGATTATATAATTACTTATATAATTTTTTTTTCTCAGTAGGTATGCAGTTTGGTAACCTATTTCCTTTTCTTGGCTACATTTAATGAGGGGTCGATATATCCAGTAATATATATTACGAGTGTCGTCAACAGACATTTGAAAGTGGGTGTGGTCGGGACGGGAGGGGAGGGGGGGGCACAGCAAAATGAGAGCAACATTTGGGGGTGGGACACATAGTGTGGGAACTGCAAGTGTAAGCCACATCAGCAAGGGGTTCAGAGGCTCAGCATAGCCTTCATAAGCTTTGTGATTTTCATCATTTCCAGAACTTGTATATGTGGAGTAAGTTAATTATAGTCAGTAGAAGTGAACCTTTGTGTTTTTTGGATGGGAAATTTCATTGGGGGGGGGGGGGGGGGGGGGAGATACCAAGGGTACACGTGCAGCGTTACAGTCGAAGATGAGAATTATCTGAGAGTAAAGGAACTGTGGGAAGAGGTAGAAAATCAGTTTGTTTTCAATTCTGTAGCTATTTTAAGTAGTTTATTATTGCACTGTACTTTAGGAAGTTCTATCCAGTAGTGAATAACGGATGTTTACACTATCTAACGGGTGATTAATGATTTAGTCAAATAAGCTTCGCAAAACAAAGCCATATATGCAGTCAACTCTCAAATCATGCCGAAACCTGTCAATCAACAAAATTCTCACAAAAGGAAAAAAAAAGAAGAAAAAAAAAAGGAAGTTAATTAGGAAACCCTTGCAGTAATGAAGTACAATAACACAATGTGTGAAATCCTTGGAGTATTTAATGAAATAATACAATTTGTATACTTGAGTGGTTTAATTCAAGATCCTTTACCGGTGTAATATATATACTGTCTGGAAATTGACGGCAGGGAAAATGAACATTTTGTGACATTGAATCTCAACATTAATGAATGGCTCATCAGGAGTAAATTAATCTATATTGCTTTGCCAAAATGACTTAATGAAACTGTTTTTTTTTTTTTATTTTTTTTACAGAGGAACAATTTAACATAACTTCATACATGAAAGGCAGAGTGCATATAGGACCATAGACAGGAAAACTGCCTAAAACAAGTTAAGAAGTTTGATAGTTTTAGTGGTATCTGAGTAGTTTAAATAAACTATAAAGTTGAGTCCTGACCAAATTTTCACATCATCCTGTTATCGGTGGTGAATCGACCGAATTCAGAATTTGGTGGTTTTTAAGAATAAATATTACAACTTAGTAAATCAGCTGTTTGGGTTATCTAATTGATTAGTTAATAGATGATTGTTTTTGTTTAGCTTTGTTTAGCTGATTAGCAGATTAAATGATAACAATAACATGGGTGTTAGACAAACAACCATTGTTTACAGTCCCTAAGATTAAGATCTTCTTGTTTTCCCTCTAAATGGATTGTTTATCCCAGTTCAGAGTAAATAGTCTCCCCCTAAAGCTTACATCACAGTTTTGAAGAGTTGTTAGAGAGTTTTAGGCGGAAGGGCCTCAAGAAACGGAGTAATAATCAGTCGGATAATTGGGTGAACCACATGGTACCAGCTGCCGCGGGTATAAGTTTCAGTTTTCAGGTCATTGCAGTGAATGATATCTTTATGTATACATGCAAACTTAGTGCGGCTTTACTTAAAGATTCCAAAATCTTCATCAGTGTAGCTTTTTACCTTATATAGTAAAACTTCTCAAACTCTAGACTGCATTTAGCGTTCCTTTCATTTCAACCTTTATACTCGGTGTACCTTTGGTTTACGATTAATTTCAAACATTACTTTGTTCGGCTTCATTTTTTATAGTTCACCAGTATTTTTCAGAACTCTATGTTGAGTGATTTATTTCTACATAAATAAATTAACAACCTTAACTACTGCAGGGCTCTGTATGTTTCAGCTTATTGCAAAAATTTTAGTCTGTGTGTCACTGAGCAGCTCAACATATACAGTATAATTATAATGCATGTGAGAGCAGCTGAATGGCTTATTACTCACACTTTACGTCCGGGTGGCTAATCCAATTTACAGTTTCAGATCATTTTGGATTATTTTTATTTACAATTTGTAATTCCATTACAAGATTGGCAAAATGTGGATTTCTCCTGGATGCAAAAAAAAAAAAAAAATGGCCACTAGGAATTGAACCCACAGCCTCTCTCCTCTCACCTTGTAATTTAACTACTCACCATTGTATGTATATTATGTGGAATAAATCAAACCCAAACTCAGATGCTAGACCTGTTTCATTGCTTCTAGCACCACTGCCTATATATACTGTATCCAATCAGACCATGTAGCACTAGTACTGTACTTTCACCATTGCACGCTGACTGCAGATTGGATTACAAGGTCTGCTATTGATAGCTAAACTCTGTCAGAATTGCTTGCATGAATGAAAAACCAGTACTGTACAACATCTATAATGGCACTTTATGCTGCTTAACCATGTGTAACACCGTACAATCTGTCATATTACTGGCTCACTATGTCAGGATAAAATGCACAGTATTAATAAGATGGTGTTTCCCTTTGTATTGAATTGTTGGTAATATGTAATACACGACTGCATATGCTTGCAAAAGAGTGAAAAGACACCTGTTTTTGTAATTTTAATCATGAATATGAACACTGAACTATATTAAAAGGAGCAAAAATATTCACAGCAATTAACAACAGTGTAGTACTTTATAATTGAAATTGTAGTGAGTTGGAAAATCCAGAACAGTGAAAAAACTTCCAGCCTCCACTGGGATTCGAACCCAGGCCTCCCGCTTTGTATGCTTGTATGCGGACACCTTAACCATTATATCTATATAAAATATATATATTCATATACTGTATATAATTGAAATGGTAGTGAGTTGGAAAATCCAGAACAGTGGAAAAACTTCTAGCCTCCACTGGGATTCGAACCTGTGCCTCCCACTTTACCAGAGGTTCGAAACCAGTAAGGAAGGTCGTAATTTCACTGTAGTCATTTGCCGAATGTATCGAACAAAACTAGTTCTGTTTTGGTGACACATTTTGCCTTATTCTAGAGATCAATCATCAATGCTAACCAACTCAAAATCATTTGTGATTCCTAAAGCCTGATCTCAAAAGCGATAATTTGAACAGACACTGTTAAAAGAAACGAAAATAAACGACAAAGGCAAAGGAATATTATTGAAATTGAAAATGTGTATACATATCTATATATAGATGTGACTTGGAAATGTGTGGAAGTTGAAGTTCATGGTCATAGTCAGTCACATGGGAAGTACATACATAGTGTACGTATCTATATACACACATACCGTTCCTACAGACCTCAATAGCACATATAATTCAGACACGATGGTAATTAACCATGTATTCAATTATGGTATGGTATGCATGTTTAATAATAGCTCATTTATTCATGAATTCATGTGCACATGTAATATTGAAAGGTTCACCATTTTGAAGTTTGCAGTACTATACAGTAGGAAGTAAGTTAGTAACGTCCTCAAGAACACTAAACAGTAACAGTGGCGGACGCGGTAACGGTTCGAGGCCATAATATTTTTCTGGATGCATTAGGAGTAATGTACATTAAAAGTCAAATACATGATTCATGCTGCGTTTGTGTTAGTTGTGTGGACCTTGGAATATCAGTAAATGGTAGCATCTAGAGAATAAATTCATCCAGTATTGCAAAATGGTATGGAAAGTGGGAAAGTTCAAAGTTGTTGTACAAGTGTATGCAAAGATGGGTAGCAGGAAGTTTTTGAATGCAGGAACCATACTATAACTATAAAGCTGAATTCACACACATTGTATGAACATTCATTGTGAAACTTAACAAATACCCCCAAATAGGTAAAATGATAAATTCAGATTGTATTGTAACTAAATAAGTTCCCAAATATGTAAAATCATAAATTCAGATTGCTAACTAAATACAGATAAATTCAGATTGCTAACTAAATACCGCCAAATAGGTTAAATCATAAATTGGTATCATCCCCAAGGCTGGTGTCCTATTCACCAACTTACACATCGCTCCTACCTACAGTGTATCTTTTCAAATAGTATTACATGCTCATAGAAGGAAGAGGATAGTGACCTAAGAGAGGGTTGTTTGGGGGTGCACAGTGCAAGAATATTACCAGCTCTAAGGCTTGGTTGTACAGTAGATTGTGTATGTATACATTTTATCAGAGACAGAAAAGTATGTATCCTCATGCACAAATACATTCCCCCCTGAAAAAAAACCAAAAAAACAAATTGGGATATTTAGTGAAGCTGTTTGAGTAACCTAGAATCTATTTTGTTATTTTGTAACTAATCTTTCTATCTGTATCTCTGTCTAAAGTGAGATTGGAAATCCCTTCACAAGGTAAAGCACTGTGAGTATAGTACGTCCATTGATGAAAAGCTGATCTCTCACGCAAATAGGCCTAACCAGATCTATCTGTAGGGATTATGGTAATTTGATAATTGCTTACTATTTAACAATAAATTCTCCAAAGTTAAAGATTAAACTAGTGTAAGGTACATACATGTAGTTTCACACAGCAGTGTACTACCATAGAGAGCTCTTAAACCTACAGTATACATGTATATCATACAGAGCTCGAAAACCTACGGTTTATATGTGCATCATATATATGTACCTCATAGAGAGTTCTTCAACCTACAGTATATGTACATGATAGAGAGCTCTTAAACCTACAGTGTACATCATACAGAGCTCTGAAACTTATGGTATATGTACCTCATAGAGAGCTCTTCAACTTACAGTACATATTTGTACATGATAGAGAGCTCTAAAACTTATGGTACATGTACATCATATATGTACCCCATAGAGAGCTCTTCAACCTACAGTATAAATATGTACATGTTAGAGAGCTCGTAAACCTACAGTATGGTATGTACCTCATATATGTACCTCATAGAGAACTCTGAAACTTATGGTATGTGTACATCATATATGTACCTCATAGAGAGCTCTTCAACCTACAGTATATATGAATCTTCAGTTTATATATGTACATGATAGAGAGCTCGTAAACCTATGGTATGTACCTCATATATGTACCTCATAGAGAGCTCTTCAACCTACAGTATATATGAATCTTCAGTTTATATATGTACATGATAGAGAGCTTGTAAACCTATGGTATGTACCTCATATATATGTACCTCATAGAGAGCTCTTAAACTATAAATGGTATACTGTATACATGTACATCATGTGTACCTCATAGAGAGCTCTTAAACCTACAGTATATATACTTGATGGAGAGCTCGTAAACCTATGGTATGTACCTCAGTCATATATACGTACCTCATAGAGAGCTCTTCAACGAGAGAGCTGGAACGAGAGAGGACCCGAAAGAACAATGAAGATTTTAATTGACATTTTGAATATGTTTGTAGACTGGATTGAATCATCACATAGTTGCTAATTATAGGCTCATTTTTATAAAAGAGTCCAAAAGGGCGTGTCAAATTATTTGTCATCAATCTTACTTTGAGTAACACTGGGTGGTTTGGGTAAAATTGGGTTTACTTCGCTCCTCGCTTACCTGTCTCCCCACGACCTTAGCACTCTCGTTCTACCTGTGCCTAGAATGAACTGGTAACGTCAGTGACAAAATTAATACGGCGTTTGCTTACCCCGAAACCTTTTTGACTTTAGTGTCACATATAACACCCTGTTTATGTACAGTATACATATCCCTTTCACATAAAAGCAAATGGCATGCAAATTCATTATTGTTATTATATTTATTAACAAATTATTATTGTATTAATTTATGATAATAAATTATTTAATAAATTAATATGATATGATATTATCGAAAAGTGTGCAAAACAATTTTCCTCTAGCCACTGTAGCGCACACAGTTAGTGCATTCAGGTCTCTTAAACAGACTAACAAAAAAGAGAAAATGACGAGAAAAAAGAAAATGGTTTCGATGTCTCTCACGTTTTACTGAATCTTTAAAACTCTTGGCCAATGCATTGTATCCGTTGTTATGAAATGAATCATTAATTGCTAAGATTTCTTTGAACTTTTTACTATCAAATTACTTCCTGAAGAATGCCAATCGACATGTTCATGTTTTTGTGGGCAATGTGCAAAACCAGATGATTCGAAGAACATCCAGTTCATGGTAATATTATCAAGGTTTTGTTGTTTAATAAAAACAATAAATTGTAACTTTAGCTAGATCAATGCACTGAGGATGTGGATATAATGTGAACAGGAAGTGGCTCTGCAACTAATGACAAAGGACCATACAATACCAGGTCAGAGGTCACTGGGCAAGAGATCATTTGGGCATGTGTATGTGCATGAAAAAATGGACATTGGCTCTGAAAAGATAAAGTCTGTAATATCGGCAGCTTGCCAGTGGACGTATTCTAGCTGTACATATTACATCCTAAGCCACGGTTATGGAATGGATATGATAGCTTTCTTGGTAATATTTCATTTTTCCCAAATATTGGCAGATAAAGCAGAATGAATTAAGTTATGATCCATAATTCATGCAGCAGTTATGGACTTAATTGCTCCTGATCTCGTGGACAGCTTTACTTTTGATATTTGTAACGATTTGGTGATTGTAACTGCATAATATGAGATATAAATTGCAAACATTTTTGAATACCTTTTCGTACTAATGGTTTAAAATGCTTTATTCAATACACTTAATGAGTGTTGTACAGTAATGTGAGTAACTGATATAACCATTTTTCCCCCATGCCTATTAAATATACTGTAAGGATTTTTAATAATCCCATAATAGGAATTTTGTTCCTATACACTCATCCTTATGATACTGTGAACACTAATAAGTAATAAAGTAATTATAGTAAGTGCATCAGCA
Organism: Apostichopus parvimensis; assembly: GCA_000934455.1. Classification (NCBI taxonomy): domain Eukaryota; kingdom Metazoa; phylum Echinodermata; class Holothuroidea; order Aspidochirotida; family Stichopodidae; genus Apostichopus; species Apostichopus parvimensis. The sequence continues at coordinate 219,802 of KN882246.1, forward strand.
TGTAAACATGTGAATAACTCAAAAGAAAAAACTACTAAATATTGCTGAATATTTTGTAAGGAACAGGAGCAGTTCAAATTTAACACGCCACTAAATACCCGCAGATGGGAATTGGGAAATTATTCGAGCAGATGGCGTGGAAGCTCTCGAAATGCACATTTTGTACTTATTGATTTTTGTGAATGAGAAACGTGTTATGGCTTTTAACACACTGTATACCGTTGAGTGGTATGAAAATTCATACATGGTGGTATATATAATGCATTGACACACGAACAAATACATGTAGCAAACAAAGATAAATAAGACGTGTGCTATCCATCTGTACGTCAATAGCCGGCAAGTGCTTCCGTTGAATCGTTAAGAGGTACAGTAGCTCTGCTCTTGTAAATTAGACAGGTCTGTATTTAGTGTAAACATGGATAGTTCATATAACCCTCTGTCAGATCTGTGTTAATAGCTCATCTCCTTACATGTAATGTATCGGTAGATGAGATATACAGTATTGTACTTCACCCCTACATCAGAAAGGTGAGGAAGAGTGAACATACAAAACATATCTAGTTGCCTCAGAAGTAGTGGCTTTAATATTAAAGGATTAGTTCAGGTGTTTGACATGTCTATTTTGTATGAAAGAGCACAAAAAGACAAAAAGAACAGTGAAGAAACTACCATGGATAGCGTGCTCTGTTAAGGAGATATGACACTTTGAAGATATCAAAATTTCTTTGAAAATGACTGGTGTAGAAAGACTAACTATGAGGGTGTGATGTCACATCCTCACTTCCTTAACATGTGTGAATATATTTCTTTAAACATTATTTACATTTTTTAACACATTTGAAAATAATATAATCAAAAATTCTTCAGATGTTTAATCTCAAATACTTCCTTAGACAAATATGAGATCTCCTGACATATCTTTTGGTTGAAAGTCATGAAATCTCACCAAATATTTAGGAAAAGAAACAAAGACTTTTTAGGAAAAGTATAAACACTGCTGACATGATATAAAAGATATTCTGGCAAGTAGTGAATTGGAAATCTGGTCACAAATAAGTTCACCTTCTAATTGAGCTCTCCGTCCCGTCGGTTTTTTATTCCATTAGTTCTTTGAGTTTCTCCTTTAAGAGTTTTTTTTTTATATGTAATCAACTTTTAATAATACCTTAATCTTGTCCATTTAACATTTTGTTGGAGGCCAGCACAAGTTAAAGCTATATATTATGCAAAATGCAAAAGGTTGATGTCTTGATAGAAACCGTGAGTTGATAATATACGAAATTTATAATCTGGCAAACAGTTGACATAAAACTTGCATCATAATACACTTTGTCCTACTCTTTTAATACTAACATCCTTTGCCATTAAAGATTCTTAAGTACCACACTTGACCTCGGGATTGCTTAGAATTAAACTGGATGCCCGTAGGTGTACTCTAGTTTATACGGATGAGTAGTTCAAAGGTCACACAAACCGTCTTGTCCGGTGGTAGCTAAATAAAGTAGTTAGTCAGCTACCGACTAGTCAGCCTCTCTAGGCAACTTGCACTTTACAATTTAAGTAACATTGCAAATATTAATGAAAATAAAAATAGTCCCTGTATATGTAGTATTTACTGTACTCCTCCTCTGAGAATGTTCCTCCCCCCTCCCATCCTTCCCCCTTCCTACAAATTCTGAGGAATCAGAAATGCTGTAAATATACTACTAATGTCTTCCAAGTTTCAAGTTTCTTTCAAGTGTATTTCAAGTTTCTAAAATAATTAAGTCCAGATAAAATGTATGTTTCAAATAATTTGTTGGTGTCCCTTGATTTTTTAAATGCAATGTACATCACCTCTGGTATGTGTATACTGCAGGTAGCTGCTATCTCTAAACTCACTTTACTGAATAGGAATACAGAAAACAATATTTAGATAAATTGGATATGTGATTGGGTCTGTTTAATCTGCAAAAAAACCATTGTATTTGAATCCCCATCAACTATGTACTGTATACCTGGTGCATAAGTTGGGAACTTTTAGCATAACCCTCCCCTAACTGTACAACTAAACATATCATTCAAATATCAAGGCAGGGCTTAAAATTTCAACTTTTACTATTTGCCATTTCCACCCATCTTATATAAATTGATTTACCTCATTGTATATAAATTATAAGATATGTTTATATGTATTTTGCACCATATTATTGCCTGGTGTATATATAACCCTCACTTTTGCAACCAGCAAAAAAATCTAACAAGTGGGGGAGTTAAAGCAGATAACTGAAGTGGACCCCAATAAGAGCCGCTTCTGTTTATATTTTCATCGCAAGACACTACACTGCTATATAGTGCTGTATTCCATCTTTCAGAATAAATCCCCTTTACAATTCCTAGTGTTCGTGCGAGTGTTTTTTTCGTGCAGCCTTGCATCTAAGTGCCCTTCTTTCTCACGCCACGTGGGAAATTAAAACTATTCATCGGCTTTTATACCTCGAAAGAGATCTAGGCAAGATCCGTGCGTAGAAATAATTTTGGTAGTAGTAGTAGCATCGTACGACGGAATGCATTCGATACGCTTGTTGGTGATTTATCTGTTGGAGCCAATGGAAGGATTGGCAGATTTGAGTGGTCTTAATAACTGTAGAAATGTTATTTCCTTTTGCTGCGAAATGTGCAATCAACTTTATTAGCTCACGTGTAACAGTCGGTGGATTTTCTTTCGTCTGAGTGTGGGCTCCTGTTTAAGCTCCTTGTAGGTACTGCATGATGTTTCAATGCAGACTGTTTCTTTTACTTCAGTTGCATCCTTGAGGGAATTTAAAGTTTTAAACAAAGGAAATAATAAAGTTCTTGAATTTATAATGCCAAATTATGTTAAAACATGAGACACAGAGTTATAATCTAAAATTTGCAAACTTGGGAACTTTGGGAAGAGAAAAAAAATATCTGCGTACTTCATTCCCCTCTTACCTATACATACAATACGCATGATTGCGATTTACCGTAGCCTAGCCTAGCCTTATTAGATAACTAATGTTTAGGTCTACAGGTAAGTATCATCATTAGTAAATTTACCCAAGCCAGAAAGTGTTTATTGTGGTGTCTACTGCACAGTATATTTGCATTGTTTGATAATAAATGTCAAATAAAAAAAAAGGGGGGGGATAGCAGGTTTGGAAGATTTCTCAGTTTGTGTGGTCTAAGGCAGTATCCTATACATTGAGCCTGAAGTTGTGGAATTTATATAATTGAATTACTTCGCTCCTCTCTTACCTGTCTCCGACCCCACATCTGCACTTTCCCATCTGTCTTTTAAACTACTCCTTGGATGGTTTTAGCACTGCACCCTCACTCCCTCCCTGGGCACCGCCCACTTTACTCCTCCTTCCCAATCTACCGTTCTGAAGGAAAACTACGCAAAATCTCTCACCTAGATTTGTATCAGCGTTTTTCTGTCGTCATCATCATCGTCTTGATTCTGGCGATCGTTTGAACCTATTTCCCGTCATTCTATAACCGATTTGTAATATTCTGTATTTTGATTCTTCTTCTTCTTCTTCGTAGGCGTGTCATGATTTCTTGGAGCTAGGTCAGACCCAGGGGCGCAAGTGGCAGAAGATACTACAGAGTGAGAGGGACAAGAGGGCGCACTTGGAGGAGACGATCGAAACACTCGCTAAGCAGCACAACAAACTCGAGAAGGCCTGCAGAGAGGCGAAAACCCTCGAAGTTATCAAAACCGAAGGTAAAAACATATACATGTTATCAAAGATTATGAAAATAAATTCTTGCATCCATGTTATATAAGCAAACGATCCACATTTGTTGATCTAAAGCTACCAGGAAGTTTTGAAAATGATGCAAAAAATAGCTTGGAGAGGGCTGAGTAAGTTTGGTTATAGGATAGTTTCAACCAGCTTGGACATCCAGGAATATTGTAAAAAGTATATTGCAATTGAATTAAATGGATGATTCTGGGCAGAAGTAAATAGGCTTGATATGTCATAGTCCAATAATAAGTTGGGGGAGGGGGAGGGAGATGGTGAGAGGGGGAATTAACTGTGCTTGTGATGTTTCTATAACTAATCCATTTTTTTTAAGATATTCACCTAAGTTGAAATATGCTAAATCTCTGGAATGCTTCTTAATGGCTTAATACTGGTGATGCTGTTAGCCCTAAAGCTGTTAATGTTAATCAATCGTTTTTAAAAGTTTTCTATATAACTGAACCCAAATATGTTCTTTTAACTTCATATAAACAAGAATTTACCCTGGGATGACATTCAACTCCATTAGACCTTGACCAAATTTGTAATGTATTTTGAACATGTGAGTGGAGGTCATAAATGTCTTATTAATTTCCTCTTCCCCCCTCCCCCACCCCCATCCCCCGAAATTGAGTTTTGTGCTGCATCTGAGGAATTGACCCAATGGTCTGCTGTGTATTAGACTTCATTGTCCAGTCACTTTTAATTGATGAAACTTACTAGTTTAAAGGGTACATTTGGATGGGTTTTGCCAATTACCAGTAGAAAAAATTGGCACTGGCAAATGTCTGCTAGAAGACATCAAAAAACTTAAACACATGTATATGGTAAGTCATTCATAGAATTGGCATGATTATTGTACCGAACATACAGTATAAGCCCTGTATGACTGCTTACTATTATAAGCACATTATTATTAAGCTGCTCTAAAAAGCCCAATTTTTTTATTTTCTCCTCACTTAACTGTCTCCTCACTCTAATTACTGTGTCTAGAGTGATCAGGTGACTGATGTGTGTTGTAATTGCCGATTGAAAACTTGATTTTAGCCGGTATATCTTTTTTAAGCATGGCCCTTTAATTTATACTGGAAGCTTGGGCCTACAACTAATTTAGTGTGTAGAAGTACCACCTTGAGTTAAAGAAGCCTATTGTTTTTGGTGGATGTCAAAGGTCATTTAGGGTCATCAGAGGTCAAATTGTGAAACCCTTGTAAACATGTACACCATCACTATAGATACATAAACGTCAGATTGATGAAGAAAACTGCTCATGTTACATCATCGAAACCACAATGTATTTTGGCATTCTGGTTTTTTCTGTAGCAGGTGGCTGAAATTGTGAATTGCTATGCCTGTCTTTCTATTCTACATTTGAAGTTGTAAAATGTTATACCTTGGTAGTCTAGTTGACGCTTACACAGGTGAACAAACATTACCTCTTCGGCTGTTTTCCTTCTCAACTTTAGATTTTGTGAAATCTAGAATTAGCAAATTTTTGGCCTGAATTTTGTCTTCCTGAATCTTATTGATTTGCATATATCATCTCAGATGGTGCTTGATCATGCCCATATGATATTTCTTCCTACAATCAATCAAGCAATACCTTGTTCTCATTTTCCTAGCCACCATGAAAACATGTCAAAAACTAGTTTAGAAAGAAAAATGTAGGTGGCACAGTGTACGTGTGTCTTTAAATAATGAGATTTTCGTAAACTGTATTGCTAAAGTTGGTCAAGCATGGGTATTTTTTGTGTCGTCGTTTCTTTCTTGTCAATCCTCTTTATACCAAGCAATGGATTATTTCACTTGAATGGAAAAATGTGTCCATGTAACGAAAAATCAGCAAAGATATAAAGATTATAGTTTGTCATAACATGCGATGAGAAACAGACCAGCACGATTAGAGGTGTCGTCATAATTACAATAGGTTCATTTTTTCAACGAGCACATGTTCCAGAGTATGCAATCTCAGCCAAGGTCCCTATGTACGTTTTCCTCCCCGCAGTAATACGGTTTATACTTACTGTACTATACAAAAAAAAAAAGAAAAAAAAAAGGAAAGCAAAATTTTGAGAGTCTATTTTGAGATTGAATCTCCTTGCATATATCGTAAGTAAAGAGACAAAACTTACCTTGGTCTATTCTACAGTAAAAGTAAGAAAAAAAGAGAATTTAAAAAAAAAATATTGATCGATGCGACGATGTCTCATGTTCACATTACTGTAGAAATTAAAGCAGGAAATGTCCTTGGCTAAAAAAAAAAAATTGATCCCAAAGTATATTCTAGTAAACCTCAGTGTTTAACGTTTGGTCTGTAGTGTTTCTGGTTGTACAGTAGGTCTTCCATTGTGAGATTTGCAGGAGTTTAGAATGTATTGTTTCATTTGTCGCTCAGGTTTTGTTACAACAGAGGTGCCTCCCTCCCCCCTCCCACTCCTTTGAACAGGCCTCTGCCTCCACTGCAAGGGGAGTGAGGAAGAATTAGTTTGACAGAACGTGATTGGCATTATTTTGTTAAGTTATAGAGATTTTCAAATTTAGATGTACATGTTGATCCAATGTTCTCTTTTCTACACTCTTTCTGACAGTTGCCCAATTGCTTTGACAAGATCAGATCTCATTGGTCAACTCCTTCAAAATCCCCCATCTGTAGAAATTTATGATTATGAAAGAGATAGGGAGGGAAGAATTAATCGTCTCAAGTCCCCATGTTGAGTCGACTCACTTGTATTACTTATCTTTGCTCTTACCTGTCTCAATTCAACGTATGCACTCTAATCTACCTAGCATACAAAAATTGAATTTTTTTAGCAATGCTTGGACCCCACTGACCCACTTCCCGATCAGCACCTACTTTCTCGTCCATCCTAATGTACCATTCTGAAGCTCTATACATTCCCTTCCCCCCCCCCCCCCCCGTGAGTTCCCTCTACCGGAATGTCAAGTTTAATGAAGTGAGCGTAAACTCCATGTACTTCTCTATGCTGTAGGTCAGCCATAGACTGATTTCATATTATTAATAAATGCACTGATGAACATCTTCAGATGTACAGTATGTTGAACTCTATTCAAAAACCATTCAAAGCATATTTGAGGAATGCATCATATATCTTCAAATGTCTTTTTCAGACTTGTTTCGATAATTGAATAATTCAGTAATGTAAATATTTTCCATAATTTGGTTCTTAACCCCCATTTTGCAATTTCTTCAACCCTCACTGTGGAAAGAAATGAAATGCTTTTACGGTTCAAGTTCTCAAACTACACATAGATCGAGTTGGAAAATTGCCAAAAATTCATCTCATTTTGAGGAAGTCAATGGCTCCCGCAGTTAGCTATAAATGCAGCACAAGACGAAATCCGTATACAACCAATCTTATTAAACTGTGCTCGACAAAATGCCCGTCGGCGGGCAAAATCTTCGTTCACGTCAAGACACGACTTGCCTTTCACTCCATTTTGGCAGAATTTGTTTCCAAAAACAAAACAAAAAAAAATCACTTCCCAGAGCTGCTGTGGTACCAATTCAATTAAGGACGAAAGAGCCCCTCTTGTGTGGCTTTTGGTAAAGGGTTTTTGAATCCGTTTCTTGGTCTGTGCCGTTAAATTTGTTAATGACGTTTGGGATATTTCTCATTGATTTATTCCACAATGTAGGAAGCTGGGAGGGAATCAATGGTTGGTATGTTATGCCCAAGCAGTGAAGAACAATGCTGCAGGTAAAATAATATCGATAATTTTTTAGTAGAGATTTGGGGCACATCTGTTGTCAGCCAGCTGGGGAGTTAAGCTTCATGGCGACTTTGGCCGGATTATTGAATTTTCCGGGTAGAACGATGGTGGTGACAAAACTTTGTGGAGACTAGTGTAGGACATGTGTGAAATGTGCTGTGAGCACTTTCATTTTCTGCACGTGTCCATGTCAAAATCTGTGGAGTGATGATTTTAGATTTTGTCACCTAGATTGACCTAGTTTCAATTCATGATACCAAATTTGCACTTTGTATAAATTCGCATTTCACCTTCCACGGCCGCCGGCTCAAAGAATTTCTGTGTGTACATATTTTCAATGAGAAACTAGACTTGAAAGTGTAACAAATTTTCAAAAGTAAGTGGCAATTTTTTGGGGAAATTTATCCTTCCCTCTGCATTGCTTTCTCTCTGACATACATTTGATGAGTTTGTTACATTTTAACATGAACTGGAGCGTAAATTCATTGCATCGTCTACTGTTGGAGAGTGTGTGTCAGGAGAAATAAATGTGCTGCGTTTCATAATTTATGTCATCATTGAAATTTAAGCAGATGTATCAAAATTAATTTCACCTAAATCAGAATTTGCAGGCATGAGATCTAAGTCTATAACAAAAATTGTTGTCCTCTTCAAACAATTTTTCCTTACTGTGCAATATTTTTGCTAGTATTGAGAAGTTCATCTGTACAAGTTTTGAGTTCTGATCTTGTACCCACCTGTACCCAAAGGCAGACATGAGAATAAGTAAGATTCCATTGGTATGAGAACGAGTACAGGTACAGAGTTCTTAAAGGGACATTCCGATGTGGATTGCTTAAATTAAAATGGTGGAAATTATCTGCACTTAATTGGTCCAAACCACATTCTCATAGCATTTCATATGGTAGAGATATGCATTTTTCAAATTTTGTGGTATTTTGTGATATGTCATCACGGCATCTTAAATTTTTGTTGTTTTCGTTTACAATTTGTTTACACACTTTTTACTTTTACACTGAGGAGAAAAAATAATTTACTTCTATGAAATAGTTGCATTTTGATGAACTACAGAAAACTTCGACAGCTATGAAGCAAAAACGTTCCAAATGGATCAATGGATTCCAAGGATAAATCAACAAGAAATTTATCAAAAAGAAAGTCAAACTTTTGAAGAACATTTCATGCCCGATGACATCACAGACCCCCCTAACTGTAATCCAACTTCCTGGAGTGAGTTTATGAAGGTTTGGCCAGTCCAAATAATTTCCATTCAATCAACCATATCTTGAGTTAGGGACAAGATATTGAAATCTTGGGTTTTTTCAACTATCTAACAGTGCAGATTTACTTTTCTCTTTGTAGCATAACGTTGTCGGCCATCAGAATATTCCTTTAAGTTTGAGTAAGTGTACATCATTTTGCACTATATCCTGTATTATAACTAATCTAAATGCCCTGTGTACAAGTACCAAGTCACGAGGGCTGGTACCAGTACAAATAGCTCCATACCGTACCGACTTATTTTACACAATGCGCAAAATTCATAGGGTTATGCAACTCTTCAGTTACCGTGCCGACCAGTTTCCTTGGCAGCGTCGCAGTACTGTACGAACCATCCGCTCATTGGTACTTTTAAACATTGTATTCCCAATATGGATGGTATTGATAAAATCATAAATCAATCATAAATCTATCATGCTGATCTGGAAGGTACTGTACTGTATGTAGTAGATTGAAGTATGGTAGCTAGCAGATTAAAGTGTACTGTAGTTTAATTGTAAGGACTGGTGGACTATATGCCAAAGGTCTTTGAAGATAAGTCTGAATGTGGGTCTAGTCGTCACAGTGACCGGATGAAATGAAACCGTATGAGAAATAGGAGATGAAACAAATAAAAAAAAAACTAGTGGATCCTTAGGCAGTTCTTTTTCGACACAAATGCATTTGGGAGGCAGAAGAATACACTTTGGAACACCATGGATTTCTTTTGGATGCAAAACCCACCTTTGATACCTTCGTCTGTCCAGGGCTTGAACCCACGACCTCTCAGATGCTAGGTTTGATTGCTTCTGAATCAACCGCTTATTATCCACTCTGGTTTAAACCGAGAGCAACTAATTGACAACAACCGTTAGAGGCCGTTAGAGTACTAACCTGGAATAAATTAGCATGCTTAAAGTTGCCAGCAATGTTCCTGGTAGCTATGGCCTTCTAACTTACCCTGACATATTTCAGGAGTGTTGATAATGGTATGGTACGAGTGAGGAAGAAGAGAGTGGCAGTGTAGTGTGTTTTAAAGTTGGTGATCTTTAGTGACCATTTTCAGGGCCAATATTATTGATCTGCAAGCTAAAACTTACTATATACTGTAATATATGTATTGAAAGCTGTGGAGGCTATAGCAGGATATGTTAGAGTTTCCTATAATGTTGAAAGTAAGTTACTTAATTTTATGCTCTTTTCTTCGCAATTGTTTTGAAATTTTAGAAACCATGACGATACAAAATGTCACAAATTGTTGGACATGCTTCATTTCTTCACACATATCGAATTGTTCCATACACGGTTAGAATGATTCAAAAAAGTTTCAAAAATGTATGTTTGTGTATGTATGTTTGTGTATGTATGTCAAAAATGTATGTATGTTTCAAAAATGAAAAGTTTCAAAAATTCAAAAAACTGAAAAACACCAAGTGGACGTTAAAACAGCTGAAACTAAAATCTACTACGGGCAAACTGTAACCTCCTCGTTCATATCATTATTTAGGTACATATTCCAAAGTTAGTATCACATTGTGTAGCTATGACAGAGATATGTAATGCAGTAGGCGTATTCCTCGTGAAGTGTTGGATTGGATATCATATCTAGCGTATATCCAACGTGAGGAGGAGGTGAAGTGCCGTATTTATTACTTTGCTTCGTTTTAACCCGATGCTTAAATTTAGATGCTGCACATGGAATACTGGTACCTTTATTAAAATTTATATTTATATTTACATTTATATATTGCGGGTATATTATAGTCTGTACTGGTGTGTAGACGTATGATACTCTATGGTCCCACTTTACGAAACGATCTTATTAGAAGCGGTATGTGTGATTAAATTTCATGATCAGATATATTGTATGGAGTCGTTTAGCTCATTATTATCTCTATACGAATGAGGTTCACAAGGAAACGAGTTGCTGGAATACAATCTTCTATGGTTTTATACCATTTCATTAGGGTGTTTAAATACTCACCTGTTGACAAGTGTGACAATAAGCAGGGTCCAAACTGGGTGAACCAATCCCTGTAAAGCCCTGAGAAAATACACTGGGTAGTTTTATTAGCACATATATACAGTAGTAGCACCCCAGCCAATCAACAACTCTTGGACAGCCCAGCAGACGGAAATGAGAAAAATAATTACATATCACACCTTGTTGCCACATGGTAG
>KN882246.1:234488-263644 GCA_000934455.1 Apostichopus parvimensis
TCTATGGTAGTAGTAGTAACTTAGTACAGTACTCAGCTAACTGGCAGTATTTAGTGTGGAGCATGGAGTAAACATACGTCATTACCATTGTACCCCGGAACAGAATTGACAGACCTAAAAGTGGGCCCTTCTCTTTATTTGTTAGTACAGCCAGTTGGGACAATTTCCTAATTGCTAGTACCTCTCTAAACTGTCCTCCCATATCATGCTTCAAAGCACTCATATTGACAGTACAAACAGTTCCTGACCTACATGTGACAGAGACATGATATTCATACTGCTCGTACTGACACTACGCGTGCTCCAAAGCGGGACATAAATAATTGTCCCAACTGGGTGTTTGGTGACGTACTGAGTAGATCAACAAATTTAATACCAATATGATTACAATGTCTGGAAATAACTTACTACAAACTCCTGCTGTTTCAAAGTGCAGAGGGTCAGCGAAAAAATCGGGAAGAAATAAGAAATTGCTGATATTTGTGGACAGGGAATGATTGAGTGTAAAAATTTTGCATTTACTTCGCTCCTCTCTTACCTGTCTCCCACTCCACAATTGCACTTTCCTATCTACCTAACTACACATTTGGAAACGTTTTAGTACTGCGCCCTCGCTCCCTGGGCAACGCCCACTAATTCCTCCTTCCGTATCTACCACCCAGAAGTTACTTAAAGTGTTTTTCCGCAAAATTCTCGCTTGTGATTTATACAACTGTTTTTGCGTTTTTGGAATTCATCTTTGGATAATTCGACTCCTGAAACCTTCTTTCGTCGCTCTCCCAAGAAGCACTCATAAGTATGCTTTTGTTTACGTACCATTTCCGATTGCATATTTCTCTCCATCCGTGTGTTTTGCATTGCACTTTGGAAGGCTGTGAACGTTCAACGTTTTCTCCTACAAAATTAATACTATGGTTCTGTGTCGCAAACATTTTTTACGTCTTTGCACTTATATAGCAATTTGCACATTTTGCATATATCATTTTGCGATGCAATACATGATAAATTATTCACTGGTGGAAGGATAAGTGGAAAAATCTTTTACCATAAATTACCTTGTAAGTTGCAATGTGCAAACACCATTTAGAAACTCGATCATGTACAAAATTTCTCAAATGGAAGAGGAGACACCTCCTGGAATGGATTGTAATGTTCATGAACTGAATAGATTGCTCTATATTATAAATACGGTGGATGTATGGTGGAAGTATGATGGAAGTATGGTGGATGTATGGTGGATGTATGGTGGAAGTATGGTGGATGTACGGTGGATGTACGGTGGATGTATGGTGGAAGTATGGTGGAAGTATGGTGGAAGTATGGTGGGTATGGTGGATGTATGGTGGATGTATGTTGGAAGTATGGTGGAACTATGGTGGATGTATGGTGAATGTATGGTGGAAGTATGGTGGAAGTATGGTGGATGTATGTTGGAAGTATGGTAGAAGTATGGTGGATGTTCGGTGGATGTACGGTGGATGTAAGGTGGATGTATGGTAGATTTCACTGTAAACATACAATAGTGTGTTTCCTCTCTTGTAAACCTGTCTACTCACAATGTTATCATTCTTACTCTATGATTTTAACTACAGTATCAAACTTGTGACCTTCTTACCAGTAAAATTGATGTGTAGTGACCATGTAGTTATTTATGTGTACCGTGTTAGAAAGGAATACCATTTTAGATTTTAGGCCTGGTAGAAGACATGTAAAGCTCCATATACAGTATACTTATATGAATATGCACACTTTGGTATTAAAGTTTAAGGCACCCCCCCCCCTCTATTATACTATACATTCATGTCCTGTTCAAAATTCAGCTGAAAAAATTCATCTAAGTTCTTCTGAAAGATATTTTATGGATATTAATAAAGCACAGAATGATTTCTCTTGCGATACTTTGAACAATACTTTTAAATGTTTGTCAAATGTTCTGACCTTGAAAATACATCATGATACAAGATCTTTATTAATGGACCATGACATTGAAAACCAATACAATCTTACAATATTAACTGTATGTTTTGACCCCCTCCATATTTCTTGGGCATAAGTTGTCTGTTACATTTTTTGTAAAATCCTAGAGGCTTTCTTCATTCATTCATTGCAGCATACATAATTTCTTTACGATGTCATTGTTCAAGTTCTGGTGGAAGAGCATTTAGCCTACATAATCAGGTGGGGGGGGGGGGGAATATGATGATGATGCCATAGTTGTTCATATTGATTAAAGTCAGCCCTATTTTATAAAGTGGTTTGGATTCTATAATAACCTCTTGACATTTACATAAGCCGATTGGCTTCTATTTAAAAAGCCAAGTGCTGTAGAACTTTGTATGCATGTGTCGCTGGTGGATATATACATTACACGTATGTACAGTGTGTAAAATATGGTAGCAATATGTAGCTTCATTGCAGCTGTTTAATGTCTTTGTGGATTTATTACATGATAAATGTTTTTAATAATATTAAACATAAAGTGTGGAGAGTAGCATGGAGTCCATAGAATTAAGTGTGAAATGTCACAATAATCTTAATTCAGGAAAAGTACTCTATATTCAGATTGTTAATAAACCCGTGCCATAGATATAAATGTAAAATTGATATGTTGATGATTTTAGCGTACAGTTTGTTGCTGAGACTGTAAAAATGACTGTCAACTTGATGCGTAGTTTAAGTCGCTGTACATGCCATTCTTACTAAGGGATTGTGTGTTAGGTACATGGTAGCCCTAGATCCATTGCAGCTGTGTTCAAGTTTGCTCATGTTTTATTATGTATGGTAAATATTTGTACATGTATTATATCAAATACTCTGTCATTCAAAGTGGCGGTTGTGACCCTCTTTGGGATCAGCCAATAGCTTATGGAGGGTATAGCCAAAAACTTTGAAAGAAAGAAAGAAACTGCTGGTATTTGTGGAAAGAAAAGTTGAGAAATCTTGAACAGAAATTACATCAAAAGTTGTAAAATTGGCAGTTTGCAGCTACTGTAACCACCATTGATAAAATGCAAATCTCTTCAAATGGGAGGGGGATACCTCCTCCCCGTAGACCCACCCATAGTGTCGGCCTCTGGAGGGTCGCCAAGACGCTATGGATGGGTCTACGACGATGACGGTGGAAATTAGTGTTGCAAAGCAACAACCTGTGGAATACTTGATATCGTGATATTCTAGTGTCAATGAGAAAGTTATTTCCAAAATTGAAGAAAAAATTGCCTGCATGAAATAATGTATATTGGGATGATGGTAGGAGCATTTATAGGAGATGTTTATTTAAAATGATATGTATTTGGTGTTTAATTAGACTTCATAGCTTACCTGTCCCCTCAACATCAGCACTCCCCCTCTACCATGGCTAGAGTTAACTGGTCACCCGGTTAAAAGCATATTAACGCCCAGGTACAGACCCCAAGTTTACTGCACTGGTAACATTTAGTGCATAATTGTATTGGGTGATGTTGGTTCAGACATGACACGCAGGTATTTCATTGGTCAAACAGTTAACCTGATGAATATTCATCTGTTTGTCTGAATATAATCACTAATATCAAGAAAGTTCTTGATTTCCAATAATGATTCAAATGGCAATAATTGGTGGACTTCCGAATTTGAGGCTTTCCTCAAAATTAATTTGTTTATTTGTTGTACTCATTTAATATTTTTCAAGTTTAACTTTTGTGTGTTACTATCGTGTATTTCTGTTGTTGCAATGCATCGTTTTCGTCCCCCTATTCGTGATGAAACTTGCTTACACTAGCTGCAAACCAACCAGATGCTTTAAAAGTGACGTACAGCTGTCTGGACAAATTTTCGATTACTTTTTAACTTCGCTATCTGGGGATGGCTAATGATTCGTCGTTGACCTCCACAAAGCATTCAAGCGCATCACATCTTCACGGAATACTGCATATGATATGAATATGTGTACTGTCTTTACAAAGGTAATAGCAAATATATGCAATGTTTAGAGATGTCGAAATACTACATCCCAAGAGTAGAAATTTGAATAATTTTGTTTTTGAATCAATATGATAGATATTTATAGAATATTAGCATATATATATTTTAATATGTTTTTTTTTAAATCATCTCTGTTTTTGGTTTTCATAGGCGTTATCGATGGAGGTGAGGATGTGAGTGAAGATGAAGAGAATGAATTCTACGATGCAATAGATGAACCAGCGTTCCCAACCACTGTTGAGATTCCTGGACCGAGAAAACATAGGTGAGGTATAAAAGAGCTCTAGGTCAATATAGTGTTGCTGAAAACAAAAGGATACTTAGCAGAAACTTGAAGAATCCTGTCGTAAACTCTGTTAAGAACCTTCGTCGGTCATAAGTTAGCAGAATTCCAGCAAGAAAAGGTCAGTTTGGGGTAAGTGAAAAAAAAGCTCGTAAAAACACACGTTTTCCTTCGGAATGGTAAATTCGGAAGGAAGAGGGAGTGCTCGGTGACCTGTGGGAGAGGCAACTGGGGGCGCAGTGCTAAAATGATACCAGTGGCGTCTAGGTAGACTAGGAAATGTGCGTTAGTGTTGTAGGAGACAGGTAAGAAACGTCGTTCGTAAATACCCAAACCTGTGAATTTTGGGGTATGCAATAGACGAACCAGCGTTCCCAACCACTGTTGAGATTCCTGGACCGAGAAAACATAGGTGAGGTATAAACGAGCTCTAGGTCATTATAGAGTTGTATATTAAAACTTATAAGATCTAATATAACTTTTTTTTATTTTTTATTTTTATTTGATACTGTATATTCCTTTGTTTGTGGCTAGAACGGGAATTTGAGACAGTTTCATACTTGCTGCTTTCGTTTTTGTATTCTTACAAAAGGAAAGTTGTCAGATAGATTGTAGGAAAAATTTCTACAAGCCATATGCCAGGGTCTGATCAGGGCAAAGTTTTGACAGTCGGACAGTGGCTTTGGAGGTTGTCCGAGTGGATGACTAGTTGTTTTCATCAAATTCAGATTGCACTGAACATTACTGAATACCCTCGAATTTGGTTAAATGATTAATTAGTATTCAACCCTCCATCACTTTGGAGATACTGAAGTACAACAATGTCAGTGGTAGGCCGATGATCCCACCTGAAGGAGAGTTTTATTGGCCAAAAGCTGACCAGTCAGCGCTCCATTCACCAAACCTACACATCTGTCCTACAGTGTACATATTGGTAGCGCTTTGTAATTTTTGCTACATTTTTTATGGACAACCAAATTTGCTGTGCAGACAACCAAAAGAAAAGACCTGGTTTTTTTGTCAGAGGCACAACCAGAAAAACTCCTGAAAAGTTTTTGTCACTGGTCTTGTAGAACTGACGTCAAAAACAAATAATCCAACTGACACACGTTAGCAAGCATCTCCACAAGAAAATAACCACGTAAATGTTTTTGTCCTTTCAATCAAGCGTTTTTGAATACCCTCACATACTAAGAAATAGACCTCTGTTCTTCAATAATTGGCCGTGATGGTAAAGCTGAATACATGGCTAGTAAAATCACAGAAAGGAAAACCTGTGCCAAATAATACTTAAACCCCGGTAGAGCTTATGTGGCATTGCATATATTCGTTACCAGCATGTGTCACCAGCATGTGTCACTGCAAGCAAACCAACATTACAGAAGCATTCTTACGGTGAAGTGAAGTTAGCTGTTATGTTAGAAACAAAATGAATCATAAATATAGGAAATTGATGGAAGACAGGTCTCTGAATGGACAGAAATAGGTCCTTGTGAACATGGTGCTACCTTCACATGTGAAGTGATATCATGATGGAAGGCTTGTCTCTCAATAGACGTATGAAGGTCCATGTGAATGGAAGTAAATGTGAGTGAGGCTGCCTTCACATGTGAAGTGAGATCATGATGGAAGAATACGTCTCTGAATGAACATGAAAGCATTGTGAGTAAGGGCTGACTTCACATGTGAAGTGAGATCATGAATGAATGCTTGTCTCTCAATGGATGTATGAAGGTCCATGTGAATGGGAGCAAATGTGAGTAAGGCTGCCTTCACATGTGAAGTATGATCATGATGGAAGAATACGTCTCTGAATGAACATGAAGGCAATGTGAGTAAGGGCTGACTTCACATGTGAAGTAAGATCATGAATGAATGCTTGTCTCTCAATGGACGTATGAAGGTCCATGTGAACTGTAGAAAATGTAAGTAAGGGCTGCCTTCACATGTGAAGTGAGATCATGATGGAAGAATACGTCTCTGAATGAACATGAAGCAGTGTGAGTAAGGGCTGACTTCACATGTGAAGTGAGATCATGATGGAAGGCTTGTCTCTCAATGGACGTATGAAGGTCCATGTGAATGGGAGCAAATGTGAGCTAGGCTGACTTCACATGTGAAGTGAGATCATGATGGAAGGCTTGTCTCTCAATGGACGTATGAAGGTCCATGTGAATGGGAGCAAATGTGAGTAAGGCTGCCTTCACATGTGAAGTAAGATCATGATGGAAGACTAGTCTCTATATATACCTGCAAGTTGGACTGCACAACTGCTATATAATGCAAGCATGGTCTGTGTGTTATTATATCCTACTACTGTACCTTTGGTACAATACATGGCAGTCCGGAGCTTCCTTTGGTAAACCTACAGTGCATACATGCTTGTGATATCTGTAGACCCTAAACTCTCTCTCTCAAGGGACATGTTTATCACTGGCCTATTACAGACATTAATGTGGTGAACTATGTTTGCTAGCCACATATATGTCAAAAGGTCATCCATTGTCTTGATTTTGCATTCATGTTCAAGATGCATACCTGTGGTGGCGGCGGCTTGCAGTCAAACATAATAAATTGACATAATGAGAGGTTTCTCTGTCAAGCCTGTCTAGGGCTTGTAGTAAATCTCTTTACTAACAGGCAGATAGGGCAGCCACTCATGTGGCCGATTGAACAAATAGTAATTTAATGAAAGATGTGTGGCGATATCTAATGCTATCGATAATTGACCGTATCTCTTCAAAAAATTAATTGAAGAGCATGGCAGCTTGTTCACTCTTTCGATTGTATCAAATATGCACGGATGACAATTAGTAAAGTTCACAGGGTTTGGAAAATCTCTTCATTAATCATCGTCGTGATATAAAATAAATTTAATACATTTGGTCCTCTCGTACGTGTCGGCAATCAACATATCCCATGTTAGTTACCAATACAATATTGCCGGTTGTAAAACTGTGAAAATACTGTAGGTGGTTGGCATCTGAATAGTAGATTCATTAGGAAGAGGAAGTTAGTGGGTTGTGACCTGGAAGTGGGTGATAGCTGGGTGCTGTGCTAAAATGTTACCATTTGTATTGTTGGTAATAGGTAGAAAAGAGAGTGCATGTGTCGATTGGAGACAGGTAAGCATCGTGCCTATTACATACAGAGGAAGTGAGTGGGTGGTGACCTGGAAGTGGGTCATAGCTGGGTGCTGTGCTAAAATGTTACCATTTGTATTGTTGGTAATAGGTAGAAAAGAAAGTGCATGTGTCCATTGGAGACAGGTAAGCATCGTGGCTATTACATACAGAGGAAGTGAGTGGGTGGTGACCTGGAAGTGGGTCATAGCTGGGTGCTGCGCTAAAATGTTACCATTTGTTTTGTAGGTAATAGGTAGAAAAGAAAGTGCATGTGTCAATTGGAGACAGGTTAGCATTGTGGCTATTATATACAAAGTAAAAAAAATCGTTGATTGGTAATATAATAAAAATGACAAAAATAAGTGCTGGGGGATCTCACTTGTCAGTATAGTTTTACAATAAAACTGGTTGAAAGAGGAAAATGTTTCTTGATGTTACCTCTGTTCGATCCAGCTAACACTCACATACGTGACACATTAGACATGATCTTCTTTGGTGATGCTAATATTTTTCCCCATGCCAATTAAAAAGCTAAGTCCTGTGTAGTATCTAACATACTTCTGTTTTTTAAAGAATCCATGAAGTGTGTTTCACACTGAGATTGTTAAATCCTTCATCTGACCCAATTACTTAATTAAATGTCTGACAATTAGAACCGTACCTGTCTTTTCAGACGCACTCCTAGTGGAACCAGCGGATTGAGTCTAGGTAGCAACGAAGGGATAGGAGGTGGCGACCACGAAATGCCAAGCAGTGACGAAGATATGCAAGAGTCACGAGTAGAGGCAACAGTGGTTGCTGTCCAGTCATCGCAAGGAGCCGATGCGAAAAATCAGGTAAGTTGGACCTCAGAATAGGAGGAAGGAAGGAAGGAAGTGGGGGTTTGCCCCCTCTCTTACCTGTCTCCTAAACATATAACACTCTAATCTACCTAGCGTATGAAAAAGTAAGTTTTTGGAAGAAAAGACGGCATTGACCTGGAGAGGGTCCATTCTGGGGGCAGTGCAAGAATGTTACCTGTTGTCATAGGCTAGGGATGTCAGAGTGCATGTGTCTAGGAGATAGGTAAGTGTCGTCATTCGTAATTTTACCCAAACTACTGTAGTGAGGTTTGGGGTTCATGGGGTAGCCATGCTAAAATTTTGTTATGGTAGTTGGTGTAGATATGTGGAACAGTGCCAACCCAACAGTAAGATTAAACACCCAAACCAAATGAGCTTGGTTCCTCTCTTACCTGTCTTCACTCCACAAATGTACTTTCTTGCCTACATAAGACCAAACAATTTGATAACGCTGGATTCAAAAGATGTCTGCTTCCTGGTCCTCTTACCAAAAATGTAAGCAGTAAACCAGCTTCATTTATCTTGAATGTCACTTTGACTAATATGAGAGAATTTTACTATTAACTTAGAGTATTTCATTTACCAAGCAAGATTGATGTTTATAAAAGGGTTTAATACTACAGGTGTATTTACTGTAAACTTAGATATGCTAAGGCCAACAGAAAACCGTGAAGGTGTAGTCTCACAAAGGGACTAGCAATCACAGAGGATACTTGCTTCCTATTTAAACTTTTTCTCTGCCATTATCACTACTTTGTTTTGGTTAATTCTTTCTTAGTGTCAGGTTTAACAGCTAATCTTCTTAGAATGGAAAGATTTTGATTGGTTAGTTCTCAACCTAAGCGTGGATAAGCGTGGATATTGTGCTTACTCACTCACTCACTCACTTTCAAAGCTTGCTGAATTTGATTGGTTGTCATAGCAACCATTCAAATATTTGATATAATTGGGTCATATGTTAATGTCTCTCATTGCTCAGCAGCTAAACTATCATGCCAACAGTAAGTCAAGATTTGTTGCTGTTGTCATAGCAACTATTCGAATACTTGATATATTTGGTAATAAGTTCTTGTCTTTCATACAACCATTATGCCATCTGGATGTCTGACTTTGTTCTGTTGTCATAGCAACCATTCAAATCCTTTTATCATTGGTCATGGGCTCTGTTCTTTATCTCTGTTCCCACAGATAAATCATCATGCCATGAGGAGGTCAAATACAGGTCACATGAGGAGAGATAGAATACCAGAGAAACCAAATATAAGCCTGGACCTTTGGAGTATCATTAAGAATTGTATTGGAAAGGAATTGTCTCGAATACCAATGCCAGTAAGTAGTGGCCGTTTGCCCCTCTGCAGTTTTAATTTGGACAATCACAAAAACTCACAGCCAAAGAAGTTCATTTTTAACACGTTTTTCTTTTCCCCATAAAAGTTAGACCACGCTAGGTACATATCTGCTGTGAAAGTCTGAGAGGCTTATACTTACTAATGCTTTGTTAAAAACACACAGACTATTTCAAGCTTTGGAAACAGTTCTTCCAGATGACATTCTTGCCCCCCCCCCCCAAAATAGCAATCATAGTGTCTGTTCATTTTGATGTCACGGAAGGACTTCGAGCAGCCTTAATTAGCAGATTTGTTGATCATTTATGAAGTGATTAAGGATTTTTAGGGTGTATTCAGTAGTGTAACTCTCATGATAAAGTGGTTCCTGCATTAAGTACTCTCTAGGTTGACCGGCTGTTGACCGTTGACTGTTGACCGACTCTAAGCTGACCGACAGTTGGACATCTCTCTACAACAGAGATTCTCGATGGGTGGCTCGCAGAACGATTTCAATCAACCCATGAGAATCAGCCCAACAACAAAGAGTCAGGCCATAAATGTCGTACCAACTGGCTAAGAGGTCAAGTTAGTAGACATAGTGAGATTTTAGGTCTGTTTTTCTTTGGCCCTTTGCTTCAACCAATGTTTCCTGCTGGTCCTTGTAGAAAATTGATTTGAGAACCTCAACTCTAAAGGAGACGTTTCACTTTACATAAGGAGAGTATTTTTTTCCCGCCTTGGTTCCAAGGTAGCTTTCGTTAGTGAATACTCAGACATTAAAACATGAAATTAAAGTTTTCTTCTCATAATCTTTCAAAGTTACAATTTTTTACGGTAACAGTCGGCAGCTTTTTTGTACCCGGGGTTTGACGGACACGATCTCTATCTTCTTCTGCTCTCTCCGCACCACAGGTCAACGTAAACGAGCCGCTGTCCATGCTGCAGAGGGTGGCCGAGGATTATGAATATTCACATATCCTAGACAGCGCCTCCGCCTGCGCCGACACCTGCGAGGAACTTGCCCACGTCGCTGCTTTCACCATCTCGTGCTACGGCAATACCAATAACCGTGCGACCAAACCATTTAACCCCCTCCTCGGGGAGACATTCGAGTGTGACAGGTGGGACGAACTCGGTTGGCGGTTCTTTGCAGAACAGGTGAGGTGTTGGTCTCTTAAACTCCGGTCACACTGTTACAAATTAAGCCGATTTTGCTTTGTTGGGTTGACGATTTCGGGCAAGCTTATCACCCCCCCCCACCGAGTACTACTCAAAAAAGGATTGTGACAGATCTCAGCTATGGCTTTTATCCTTGATTAATTCATTACAGGCATGTTTAATTAGCATGAAGTTAATGTTTCCATTTAATCCTAAAAGTTAAAGTCACCCAGACACTCTCTCATATTACCACCACGATTGGCTTCCCCCGTCATCGATCTACACATTGAAACATCTCGACGACACTTAAAGAAAATCTCACACGTCTTAGTTTTACATTTATCGAAATTGTGTTTTCATTTTAACCTTTTTTCCGAGACTCTGTGCTCTGATGTGGTAGTTCCCAGCCCTCCCACATCATTCGATCATTTTATGACATATGTTTGTTTCCGTGTAATTGATAGCAGATCGGTTAAGCCAGAAGAATAAAATATGACCCAAAAAAATTGTTTTCTCACTAAAAATGATAGATTTTGTCCTCAACCTTAGGTGAGTCATCATCCCCCTGCAGCAGCTAGTCACTGCCAAGGAAAGGACTGGACCTCCTGGGTGGACATGACCATCACCAGTAAGTTCCGAGGTAAATACCTGCAGCTGTTTCCCAAGGGTACCACCCACATCACGTTCGAGAACTCTGGAAGCCACTACACCTACCAGAAAGTCATGGTCACCGTACACAATATAATCGTGGGCAAACTCTGGGTAGACCTGGTAAGATCATTTGTGCTTTGTTAAAATGTACATAGTGTGTTTGTTGTGTTAAACTCTTGTGTGAATTTGGTTGGTTATATACACATTCTATTTGGATGTATTTGCATACATGGTGCACACACAGTACTTTGTACACGCCATAGTTTGTGGGCATTTCTGGCGTGCACACAATACTGCATGCACATATTTGGTTTACGCACTATCCCATGTGCCTGCGTATGGTGTGCACACGATACTACATGAGCATATGTGTTGTACACACAATACTATGTGCACACACGTGGTGTACACACAATGCTGTGTGCACATGTATAGCATACATGTGGTGCACACACACAATAGTTTATGGGCATATGTGGTATACACACGATACTACATCTGCATATATGGTTTGTACATACACAATAATACTATGTGCACATAAGTGGTGTACACACAATAGTGTGTGCACTTGTACACACAATACTATGTGCTCATATGCTTCTTTTAGTTCCATGTTAAGTCAAATGGTAAAGGTACACTTGCAATAAACCACACAAGATAATAAGGGTAAAGAGGATTTGCAACCAAATTTGCAGTTGTTTTGATGAGCATTTTACTTGACTCCATTTTGAGAAATATTTAATTAACCTTGTTAATTAACCTTGATGACTTTATTAGCTATTTCAATGTCACTAGGGACATATTATCAGGAAAGAGCTTATGACATAAAACTTGAACTTCAAATGTGTTACATTAATTAAAACTGTACAAAAAAATTTGAAGAAGTCAAAATTTCGATATGACCATTTCAAGTTTTATTGTTTCTTTGTCGAGTGTGTATCCCAATTCTCTCTAGAGAATCCATGTCAAAATGTGTCGCCATGGAGATATTTCAGTGGTATATTTGGATTCTTTCTTTCTTTTCATGACAGTCTGGTGAAACTGAAATTTACAACCACACAACCAAAGAGACCTGCAGATTAGTATTCAAGCCAAGTACATACTTTGCCAGAGATACTCCTAGAAAGGTAAGAATGGTTTAATATCAAACTTTCCTTCATTGGTTTAAGAAAAGTTGTCATTTTTTTTCCATTTTGATTGATCCTTACATAAGTATAGCAAGAAACACTACAATAGCCCCCCCCCCCACCCCAAAAAAAAAAAAAAAATGAGAAATGAGAAAAAAAAAAGGGGGGGGGAAAAAAAGAGGGGGAAAAACAGAAGCCACAAAGCACTTGTTTTTGTGACTCTGTATTGAAGTAGACCTACATTGATCTAGAGGTAAGTTACAGTTAACAGTAATTACAGAAATATTTGATAATATTTCAAAGTAGAAAGAAAAACGTAATAGAAAATGACGGTCGAAAAACATAAGCAGAAAATAAGGCTTTGTGGGAAATCAACACCTAAAGGAGCATAATTAGAAATTATGAATTCCAGCTGTGAAAAAAAAAAAACATTCCTTCATCGTATAATGAGGACTTGAAAACACAAGATTTCCAGATGGGGAGGGGCTGGGGGGGGGGGGGCTTTTGTCTTCTTCAGTGTTGCGACTGATAGCAAGGCTAAAACACATCTAGTACTTATTCTCATATATAGAGCAGTTTATGATAGAAAATGGAAGGTTAAATAGTACCTATTGTCTGTCTGAGCACTTTTAACATATCACTGGTGTTGATATGAAGCAGCAAATAAAATTCATTCCAATTAATATATGATATTCCAGAGAATAATCTTACAGACTGCTGTGTCTTAGTGAGATTTAAGGAAAAGAAGAGGAAAAAGGAAAAAAAAAATTGAAGAAAAAACATTAAATACAACTATAAATACTTTGATATTTTCCCCTCGTATACAGAGTGATATCCGTAAAAGTATTCAGTACTAAGCTGTGAGGTGAACAGGATTAAATATTTTCATTGTTGAAGGGAATTGTTTGACAGATATAAGAAGTGAGTGTAATAGATGGAGGGAACTGCCATGTGATATTAACCATGCATTGAAATCCAAACCTTTACTTCATACTAATTAATAACTACAAATGCAGCCCTCGTCACACCACAGATGCGAGCTGCGATGAAAGTATCAATATATACACACACTGCGGGGCAGTCACATCAATAGATATAACAGAGAGATATTTTCAGTACATTTTCTAACCGTAAATGAAAATCCACAATTTGATGATAGTAGCTCGCAAATGAGATGAGGTAAAATTGGGAAAAGTTGTAAAGGGTTGGCAGGACTTTGGCAAGGATAATCTGCATCATGCTTGCAGTGAAGACCTGAGGTTGCTATCCGAAGGAATGGATACATTGATGAATAAAGATTTTGCTGTACTTTTAATATAGTATATTTTTTCCCCCTGTGACAGCACTTTTTAGTTGTGTAGCACATTGAGAAACGAAAAGTGTTTTTAATTGTCATGGGGGAAAACAGGACAATGTTGGCTAGCTGGTTATGAAACTGAATCCTGGCGAGCTTTAATTGTAAATGTAACACTGTGGTGATTGGCTTTGTTTCTTTCCGTCAGGGAAATGCTTAGCTCATGCAACAATTAACAGTTATATATAAATCAACGATTTGAGTTTGGCTATGAATGGATGCAGAATGATGAAGTTAAAGACATACTCCTGGATTCTTTCATACACAAAGTGAATTTTGCCCCCCCCCAAAATGCTCTTTAGAGTACAATATCTCATCCCCAGTACACTATGTGTAGGGATGAGTAGAGGATGAGGGAAGGATCAGTGAATCCCTCTGAATTTTGTCTTTTCTGAGACATTTTTGTCTACTTAGGATCAACTAATATTCAAAATCCAAATCTGACTTTTTCAGATTTTCGGCTTTTTCTATTTGAAATTTGAAAATGACACTTGACTAGTAAAGGTTTACAAACTGAGATGTTCTAGGATGTAGGTATCACATATTGAAAATTGATGAAAATCAGTGCAAAAGCTGCGGTATATCTGCACGCCTCTCTCTATGAAAGGAATTCAAAATTTTCAATGCAAAGATGTTTTATATTTAGTTGATTAAGCAGAGCAGTTGGTTAAATTACTCTCATGTCGTTATCTCGATTGGGTGAACAACATTGCTCACGGATGGTTAAATTGCATTTTATCGACCATGATCAAAGTGTAATTATACATTCTCATAATTTCATTATTGCAGGTCACAGGGGTCGTCGTCGACGCCTCCGGTGCAGCCAGGTATATCGTCTCGGGTACCTGGGATCGAAAAGTCGAAATAGCCAAGGTACTGAAAGAACGAGTGGATAAATCTGGAAAAGGGAAACCAGTGTACGAGACAGGTCCACCGCAACTCGTATGGCAGAGGACGATACCGCCGTAAGTAGGCATTGATTAAAAATTAGCATCCCTCTCCACTCCTTGCCTCCTCTCAACTCCCTCCCCATCTCCTCCTCTCTCCCTTCTCCTCTCCCCTCTCATTCCCCATTTCATGGTGTTTACCTTGTTGGTTTCTTGACTGCTTTGGTGCTGTCACAATGTATTGTCCCAGTTGGTCTTTCGCTGGTGTCCTTGTATCTGAAACTTATTATCCCTTCCAATCCTCGCCTCCTCTCAACCCCCTCCCTCCCTCCCTCCCTCCCTTTCCTTTCTTCCCTCTCCCCTCCTCCTTCACTCTCCCCACTCCCCACACCCCTCCACTCTCCCCAGTCACCATTTCATGGTGTTTACCTTGTTGGTTTGTTGATTGCTTTTGTTCTGTCACAATGTTTCGTCCCAGTCGGTCTTTCGCTTGTGTCCTTGTATCTGAAACTTACTATACCTTCCACTCCTCCCCTCCTCTCAACCCCCCTCCCTCCCTCCCTTTCCCTTCTTCCCTCTCCCCTCCCACTCCACTCTCCCTACTTCCCACACCCCTCCATTCTCCCCACTCCCCATTTCATGGTGTTTACCTTGTGGGTTTGTTGACTGCTTTTGTGCTGTCACAATGTTTCGTCCCGATTGGTCTTTCTCTTGTGTCACTGTTGTATATGAAACTTATTAGTTAAGAACAGTGGGTTGCACATAGGAAGTAGTCAATAATGCCTACATGTGCTAACAACCATGAAGAACCATACATTTATATACAGTAGATGCGTCACAGTGATGCTAGATGCAGTGTGTCTTCCATATTAATTGCTATACTTACTAATTAATGCCAGGTATCCTTCACATGTGTTACAGTTAGCATCGTTCTTAAAAACCAATCTAAATCTTTCACTGCCGATAAATCCTACAAATGCTTCAGTCGGTGGCTTGGTGCTATACAACAGTCCTCCGATACACAAAAGATGACGTCCGAACAGTTATATCGTCACCAACTGAAGGCTATTTATCTAACTTATATATACTGCCACATATACTGCCACAAGTAATATCAGTACTTTAAAGGAGTATTCCATTGCAATCTTGTGGTACTGCATTGGACCATACGAGGGGAGATATGCATAATTATGTTATGTTGCAAGGACAGCAAGCTGCTTAATGCATGGAGCAAAAATGTCAGTAGAAAGACTGTAAAATACTGTTACCCATCTCATTCACTCATTTTTAAAGAGAGATTGCCAAAACGACTGACTCTTTTGTGAATCTAGCTTGAGAATAAAACCATTTTGTCGATGTGTTTAATGCCTGCTGCCTGTTGATGCTGCCTGTCGATGCGGTTTAAAATGCCGGTGGACCATTTAAAGAGCGATCAAATATGCCGAAAAATATTAGAAATGCATCGTAAAGTTTTTTTCTGACTCGAGGTCACACAATGAAGTTTTGTCTTTGTCCACTGTTCTCAGAGCTTTTAGCGAAAAGATGTACAACATGACCGAGTTGGCGTTCACCCTCAACGAGCTGGAACCGGGAATCTCCCCGACAGACTCTCGGTTTAGACCGGACCAGAGGTTGATGGAGAACGGTCACTGGACGGAAGCGAATCAAGAGAAACTGAGGTTGGAGGAGAAACAGAGAGCCAAACGGAGGAAGAAGGAAGCCGAAGGTACCGATTCAGGTGAGGATCAAAGTCGTGAATTATATCACGTTTCATGTCTTCCTCGTTGTTTTAGGGGCCCGGGGGAGAGGGGGGAAATTCCCCCCCCCCCCACCTTCCAAAAAAAACATTTGGGTGAAAGGTGGGCATATAGGGATGAGGGATAAATCTGGCTACTATAAAATAATTTGAATTTTGCCTTACCCCTGGGGGAAAAGGAGAGTAGTACAGTTTACAGCCGTATGCACAGTATGCAAGGTATTGTGGCTTCTGACTGGGCACTACCAGCAACGGAATGGCTATAGTAGTGGATTGCCACCAACTAAAGAGCTGGATAGTTCGCAACCGATATTGCTTAGTCCAAAAGAAAATATTTTGTATTTTGGCCTAGTAACCAATCCCCCCATCTGTGGCATTTCAAGGTGATCTAATTTGGTGCTCTTATAACCTTGTAAAACCTGTGGTACAAACTGGGTAAAAGAAGCCCCTCCAGCACTCCCAACCACAACACAGCACATGACAATATTCATAATTCGTGCAAGTCCTGTTAGGCGCAGACTACTGTGAACAATCTTAGCACAGCACAGCACAACGCTAATGTTGTGTTATTGTATCGATTATTTTGGCATTTTTGAACTGCTACAAAACCGGAAGCAAATCACATCAGCCTTCCCACGGCTGCTCGGGGGAAAAGCTAGCAGATATTATACGTATACTACGACTGCGTATCCTCGAATACAATGGAATACTCCAACCTGTCATTTCGACCAACCGGGTCAAGATATCGCCTACCAGTGTGCACACAATGAATGTGTTTAAGACTATACCATTATATGTTGTTGACGTTTTGAAAGGGAGTTAAAACATGTGATTTACTTGTAATCGTACGGGTATAGCGAAGAGCTTCAGTGGGGCTATCCTGATTTGCATATACCACTTAGAGGTCCTGTAAATGTTTAGTCTGTGCAGTACGATCTGTACAGGTTAATGATGCTCTCTGTGCTGATCAGCCTTTAGATTTGCATCCTCATGCACGATGGTAAAGTAAGAACAATAAGTAATTAAGAATAATGGTTCGTGTAGCATGTACAACATGTAAGCTATAGTTGTGCTGGCACAAAGCAACAATCGTGCAGTCATACTGTATATAAATCAAACGAAAAAGGAAATTTAACGAAGAACGAAAAGAAAACATTAATCTTTAACAATACGTTGATATGTCTTAGCAACCTTCCAGATCAAAGCTGTTTCACTGGGCATGTGAAATGACGCTACATATATTTCTCACAACACCAGGTTTGCAAAGTTACCAAACCGGGTTAGAATTTTTTTTCTTCGTAAATAAGAAAACCCACGAGACTTTTTCAAAATCGTTCAGTAATCGCTGTAAAGAGTTTACAGAGGCTTTGCTGCATTTTTTTTTTTTTACTTTTTTAATGTTTTCAAAAGTTGTCTCAGTTTTGCTTTATTATGATGTCACAAGTGAAATGGCGCTACATATTTTTCTTCTCTCAACACCAGGTTTGCAAAGTAACCAAACCGGGTTAGAATTTTTTTTCCTCGTAAATAAGAAAACCTGCGAGACTTTTTCAAAATCATTCAGTAATCGCTGTAAAGAGTTTACAGAGGCTATGCTGCATTTTTTTATTGTTACTTTTTAATGTTTTCAAAAGTCATCTCTTAGTTTTGCGTTATAATGATGTCACAATCACCTGGAGATGAAACTTAATAAAACGTTAAAACTTAATCAAACGCAGTGAACCCCGCTTGATGGTAACGACACATCATTAAGAAATATATAGTAAACAGTGACGTTTATCAACTGGGTCATCGTGAAGTACGTGTATTAATAAAATGTATATTAAATAGCAATACACCTGCTCGCTACTGCAGGTGCCAACCGGTATCAATTGTCTAAATTGTAAAACTCTGATTTGTCAGGGGATGATGTACTTGTTATATAGTTTTCCAAATTAGGTGAGGATGTATCGAGTGGTCAACTTGTTACGTTGCTTTGCAAGGTGTACTGCACTCATATCAAGTATCTAACTTGTTACTCTTAACTTATTAGCATTTGTTGTCATTCACAACAGTTTTCCTTTTAGGTGCAACTTGTTACGTTGCTTTGCAAGGTTTACTGCACTCATATCAAGTATCCAACTTGTTACTCTTAACTTATTACCATTTGTTGTCATTCACAAACCTTTTCCTTTTATGTGCAACCTGTTCGTGTACTGCACTTGTATCGAGTATCTAATTTGTTACTATTTATAACTTATTACCATTTCTTGTTGTGGTTGTTGTTATTCATGATGGTTTTCCTTCCTAGGTGCAGGCCCAGAGACTTACAGACCGAATTGGTTCGAGAGGAGACTCGACCCTTTCACGAACACTGTCGCCTATTATTTCACTGACGAATATTGGAAGTGCAAACAGAGCAAAGAATGGGAACGATGTCCGGATATATTTTAACCTTCGGTAGTGGGTTGTAGTCAAAACTTTATAGAAATCATGCAATCTAACTGCAATATAGACACCCTACCCTGGCAATACCACAGTGGAGATACCCCCACCGGCCCACCCCAAGGTTCATCCTAAGGATGTCAGAGACAGGATCAAGCCATCTTCATCTCCATCGAGCTGGAATTATACTTAAATTTCCGTAGGAAAAAATGGTCAATAGATGGACGATGTTGCTCTTCCAGTTTCCCCGGTAACTACCCAAGCCTTTATTGATTCAATGAAGAGGCCAGATCAAGGTTTTAATATAAAGGTGACATGCTTTAATAGAGTGGCCAGTATTGAGGTTGTCACCTAGCTGGATCCACTTGCTAGTTTTTTTGCATGGAATGGGTTAATCTGTTTTTCTCGTAGTTTAGAGGTTGTACTTAGACATTCCCAACTAATATGATACACAGATTCTTTCGTCTGATGTTGAGTGTGTTTCAGGCTCATAAGGGGAGGTGGGGGGGGGGGGGGTGGGGTGATTCATATGTAGTACACCAACATCATCCCTTCCCAAACAAGCGATGATGGTTTTCTTCTTTGGTTTACCTGATAGGAAGTTGGGTTGTCTGCAGTCATTTTACTAAATTTCGATCTACAGAAGGCAAAATTTATAACTCTTTGGGGTGTTCATGAACTTTCCTGAAATATTTATATCCAACAAGGATTGTGACTAACCCCCGCCCTTCCTCCCCCCACCACTACCCTTTTCTTTTATGAAATGAAAGAAAATTTATAAACAGTTGGTTATGTTGTCTTGTGCAAAAAATATATATGATAGAATGTTGGGTTGTCTAGCAATCATTTTACAAAATTTTGATCTATGGAAAGGCAAAATTGATAACCTTGTCTTGTGCCAAAAAAAAAACAAAAAAAAAACTTCAGCTACCCAGAAGAATTTTTTTTTTTTTTAGTTTGCAGCAAATGCAAGCCAAAACACGATAACAAATAGATGAGGAAAAAAAAAACAAGATAAAGAAGCTAAAACAGATAGATTGCTGTCAGTTCTTAGACCTGTCCATTTTTGTTAAAATTAGTCTCAAACTTCTGATAATTGTGGATTATTCCTATGAGTTTATGATATAATGAGTTTATTATTATTTAAACAGGAGGACAAACGTACATACAACTCAAACAGTGTCATCCGAAGGTTTCATAGTCAAATTAAGATTTATTATAATTATTTTTTTCAAAATCCTACTTTTCAAAAAGATTGAATTTATTATTAAGTTATTATACTTGACTCTTCACATCGTCAATTGGTCACACACTGAGCTTTGGCCCAAGCAGACTTAAAAATTTCTTTAGTATTTAATTCTGTTGTTTCTGTTAGAGAAAGTTTATTCCATCATAACCATCGTCAGTTTTTGTCAAATCGGGATTAAAGTCAAATAAAATATTTGAATATTATCATTATTGAATAAACATGATCTATAACTAGCCAATCAGTTTTACAGGACAGTTTGATCTGTCTGTTTCTGATGTGTATTCATGACTAGTTCAACCAATCAGTTTTAAAGTGGGTTAGCTGTTTTGTAATGATAGCTATATTGTTTCTAAATATGCAATGTTTTCTTGAGCAGTACTCCTTTTGTTCTCTTACCCATCTTCCCTACCCCCCACTCACCCACCCTTGTTTGTGGGTCTTCTTCTGTACCCACTTTAAAGGATGGCTTGTATAGGCACGAAACGTAAGTTTGATAAGTTAAAAAAAAAATTAAAAGTCATAAAACATTGTATTCAGCGGTGGTTGTGTTTCTGTTACACAGAGTTTGTGAGTTTTGAGAAATGGCTCTTTGGACAGCTGAGGTTCATCAATTATATAAAGTGACTGGATTATTAAGTCTAATGCACATATACCACTACTCAGGTGGTGTTCCTCAGATGCAACAAGAAGCTGAGTGGTAAAACAAGAGTTTTTTGATCTCCAATGACACCTTCACAAAGCGTTAAACATTTATCAAGGACAAATGGGCATTGAATGTGATTGTCATGCAAGTTGGGGGGGGGGGGTGACTCAGTTGTTAAAGGCATTGAAGACTCGCCCCAAACCGCGTGCCCCGCTCTGAAAAAGTTAACTTTCCGTTGTAAGTGAAGTTTTTTTCGTGTCGCTACAAAATGCAGACAGTAATGAAACGTGATACCTTGTTATCTTTTATCTAGACCTGAGATGTCCATCGCTGCTATGTACACTGTGTTGTGACCGTAGCTGTTTGACCGTAGCTGCATGTATTGACTGTACACTAGTGTCTAATTACCGACGGTAGCAAGCTGTGTGTGTATTTTCTGGGATCGATGGTGGTGTCTAACACTTCTGTCACACCTCATTCGAAAACTAAGTCAGATTACCGGTATGAGACGTTTCTTTGTGCGCGAGTCTTCAATGCCTTTAATATGGAGTTATCAGAGAATGTGTTATCAAGACTAATATTTTTTCTGCCTAAAGTCATATGTTAATGTATTAATCAATTTAGTGATGTAAAAGGTAGCCATTTTAATGAACATCACAGATGTTAGTCCCTTATGATTAGTTTTAAGTGACTAATTTCCATAACAATAAAGGCAAATTCAGCTTCACCAGTCCAAATTTTCACTTACTCTTCAAAAAATACGATTTAATATTTTAGCATAGTCAATTTCATTGGTGCCTCTCCAGTTTGCCCACAAAGTGGTCACAAGGGAAGAATATGTTTGGAAAGGTGGAGTCGTATATATACCGGACAACTTATAAAGATTTGAACACAAACGTGAAACATTGTCAAGTAGTCTAACATTTGGCCAGTTGTTCTGTCTGTCTTTTTCCTTCGTTTTAGCCACTTTTCAATGATCTATTAGAGTAATAGTAAAAAATCATAGTATATCTGCATATGTTACATTCAATGTTGTCTAATACTGTATAGCTTCATTCTCAAAGCCTGCATGGAACCCTGAATGTTGCTCTACGATCAGCAGTGAGCTTTAATAATGGTGCTGTAAACAGAAAAAAACCAAACGAGACCCTATCCTCTTTTTATCTGTAGTCGTTACTTTGGCAGTGTTTGTCTCCGGATTAGTATCTTAGTTTAAGAGATTTAAAGTATACATACTGTATCACTGCAGACAAGCAAAGTTTACTTTGTCACTGCAGAAGAGCAGCTGACTGGCTGCTCTTCATACAGATAGGAGATGTGCATAGTACCTTTGCCTGCTCACTGTAGAAGAAGAGCTGCGGATTGGTTCTTTTGGCTACTGAGTATACATGTGCTCAAGTATATTGTAATGCTTGCTCTGTCACAGTAGGCAAGCAGTAATCAGCTACCCTGGCTAGATACTGGTATAAACAGAAGACATATGCCTGCCTTGACCACAGGGACCTGCTGCTCTGCATGCTGGCATGAGCAGAAGGGGGTGAATGCTTGCCTACTCACCACAGGAGAGCAGCTGACCTGTTGCTCTAGATGGGGGTTACATGAGGCGAAGTACATTGTGCTTTTGTCTTGTCACTGCACAAAGAACTATTGATCAGCCGCTCTTGATGCTGGTATGAGCAGAAGTACATTGTATGCTTGCCTCATCACCACAGGAGAGCAGCTCAACTGTTGCTCTGGATGGGGGTTACATGAGGCGAAGTACAATTGTGCATTTGTCTTGTCACTGCACAAAGAACTATTGATCAGCTGCTCTGGATTCTGGTATGAGCTGAAGTACATTGTATGCTTGCCTCCTCACCATAGGAGAGCAGCTGATGCCCCACATGCGTAGGGAAAATAATTTGAATGTTGCACTCATCACTGTAGAAGGGCAGCTGATTGGCTGCTGTAAATGATAATATGAGCAGAGTTACGGTGAAAACTTGACAAAATTACTTCAGAAAGTTATTATAAAAAGAACCTATTAAAGAAACTGGTTAATGTGAAATGCACTGTCATTAAGATTCAATAAGTATTTTATTTTTTTTTAAGAAGAGTGAAATATAAATGAAAATTTTAAGAGTAATGAACTAACTGTTGGGAAGCTGGGAAGTATTTTAATTGTTTAAAGATTGATTATATTTGGAATGATGCATCTCATATCAAGAGCTAGGAAATTTGTTTTACACAGAAGATCTCTAATACTGGAAGTTAGACTGATTGAAATTGACCTCTTTGCTAAGAAAAAAAGGGTTGAATCTCCTGGAGACTAAGATCAAGCCATGGGTTGAATATGAATGAAGTCTCACTTAACACTTTGTTGAAATGTTAGACAGTTTAATAGCAGGCAATGTGTATGCCTGGTTGTTTGACGAAAGCACCGCAAGCAAGCAAACATCAGTGGAGAATTCAGGATTTTGATGGTATCGGTAGAAGACCAAGTTATCGTCGAAATAGTGGGCTGCAGATATGGTAAACACTCTCCTTAAAAAAATTAAATAATGCTACCCAAATGTTGCACCTTATAAATTATATGAAGGAAAATTGTATTTACAGCTCATTTTTTATTGCTGATATAGTTCAGAAATTGGGGCATGCTTCCCCACCCCTCCTCTCCCCTAACCCCAACCCCTGAATCTGCCCATGAACATGGCTCCCTTCACTAGTTCATTGAAGAATGATAGCTGGAGAGTAAGCTACTGTGTTTGACATGCCATTAGAAAGAAGGGATTTAATTGCCCAGTCCTTTAGCCTTTAATGGCATTTAATAAAACAAATACAAAAAATTGTACTTCTCAAATGTTTCTTCTAATAAAAATGGAAGAAAGTGAAATTTCCAAAGTGATATCTTTTGTGAAGAAAATATTTGATATTTGTGTAGACCATAGTTTTCTTCAATTTAAAATCTCTTGAGGGTAAAGGGTATATATGTACATCTTAGAATTGATTTGATTACTAATTTACTGGTTGAGGGGGAGAGGGGGGGGGAGGGATGAGAAGGGTGGTGACGGGAAATCCTTGAAGCTAGTCATTTGAGGAAAGCGGAATTTTATTGTTCTTGTCACGAAAATAAGCAATTATTTAGTTAACGATGGTCCGGGGAACGTGTTGTGTAAATATTTCATAAGGGATTTGTTAGAAAAAATGTAGTTTTTGCTTCAAGAATTTCATAACGAGCTTAAAACGTCGTTAAACTTGATCAAACAGTAACCCTGGTTGGTGACGGAGTTCTTTGGTGTCCATCTGGATAATTATGTCTTCTTCTTCTTTGGTCAATGCTCATGATTTTGTTTTTCTTTGACAACTGATGGTTATGATTTGATTTTTTTTCTCGTTTGGTAAAGTTTCGTAAACATTTTCTTATAGAAAAGACTTTCGAATTCCAAATAAATTATGACAGACAAAATATGATACTAAATATATTCTAATCAGAAATGAAAAACTTGCTTAGTGGTGTTACCACTTTCTTTTTCCCACATAGTATTCAAAAACTGTGCAGCATGCAAGGCAAAGCCAATATTGACCAGCGGCCACCCCCCCCCCCCGCCCCCACCCCATCCCACACTCACACATCATTGTTGGGTAGATGTCAGAGATGATATTGTGTGACTTCAAGTTCGATAAAAGTTCATTCCATAAATTCAACATATAATTAATTTTCAGTTTCCTTGCAAAACTTTGACTACGAGCGGGACGTTGTCTAATTTTTTACATGAACGCTGCCACCACATTTTCAAAGATGGCAATTCGTAGGTCACAGTTGGTTCCAGTTTATTATCAGTTTCTAAGTACTTTGCAGCCATTTCACAGAAGGTTTTTGGCAAGAACAACTTACCGATTGGCATCATTTGCAATCTTCCATATTTTTTCCATTCGAAATATCGGTTATAAAGCGTGTCGTTACCGTCTAATTTTAACAAATAGTCGCGAAATTTCTCAGGGGAGTCGAAATCGGATAAATGTATAAATGAATTTGGTGGCGCTAGACGTTCATAGTCCTCTCTCGCAGCACCGAACACTATCGGCACTGACCCATATAAAAGTGCATTGCGCCAAAATTTCTCCGTGATGTATTCTGTACACAACGAATTCTCCAGAGCGAAATAAAACTTATAACGCGATAGGATATTTTGGCATCGCTCTCCTTTCGGACATGACAATGTGCCACAGCTGCCGAACATGTCTACGTTAAGGTATTTCTGACTGAATGTTTTCACGAAAGTCGTTCTCGGCCATCCTTGCATATTACAGTTAGAAGCCATCCAAGCCACCAATTTGGTTTTCTTGGCTGCCCAGTTCCTGGTATCATTTACTGCTATCTCGGGTTCTCCTGGAATGTAGGCGCCATAAGCTGCGTTGATTGTGGAGTCGGATCGATACGTCATAGTCCAGTTATACGTTGTGCGTAGCAACCAAGATGGTGGAACTATGCCCTGGTCGTGAAGGGGACTTTCTCGACAATAGAATATCCAGATTTGATTTGGAGGGCGCACTTTCAGTAGTTCCTGCCAGTCCCACTTGGATCGTAGATACAAGATGACTATTTGCTTCCTTAATAGTGCCTTCGGATTGGTACTGTACGACAGTTTAAAATTACAGCCCAATTCTTTACATTTGTACGTTCCTTGCTTTCGTCCAATCATACTCTGTCCCTTTTTGAAAATCAAAATATTTATGATGCAATCTTTCCTCATTTTGAGAGTTTTGCCCACTTTCTTAAGATTTCCTGAAAAATTATCTGGAACATTTAAGCTGAAATTGCCGATGACGTGCGTAGCATCCGTAGAGCCTTCAGAAATTGAGGGCGCTATACTACCTGGGTGGTCTTCAGAAATAGAGGGCGCTACACTACCTGGGTGGTACGTATATACGTTTGGCTTGACTGAACTGTTCTGGTATTGCTTGAAATTCATTTGGACGTCGAATTTATTTATCCGAATTAACATTACAATAAGAATTATGAATGAAATAACAGATAGTGAAAATACACAATGTTTTTCCATTTCGATCAGCTAACGCGTTTTCAGTTATTTTTGTTGTTGTTGTGATTGTGGGTTACTAATAACGCGACAGCCTTCCTGAACACATTGTTATTCCATTATTCCTCAAGGAGACAGTAGATGTAATAATTATCAGCAAATTTGATGACGTAATCAGTTTTTCGTATCCAACAGATCTAAATCAACCATATTATTCTTGAGGAAGTCTGTGGACGTAGTATCAGCATATTATTGATGACGTCATCAGTTTTCCGAACTGGTCTAAACCATGATGACAAAGTTTATATTTAAATTTACTCAATGTTCCACAGGTCTATCTTCCAACGTATAGAAAGTTGCATTCAGCCGTTTCATTTATCTGGTTTTGCAATATTCTCTTGGACCGAAATTAGTGGCAAACACAAACTACGATGAAAAAAAATTCTTTGATAGTTTCCATTTCATTACAATCTTGACATGTTTGTGCGTTACTCCATTTTGCAGTTTGTTCCAAGTAGTTTAGAGGTCAAAATTGTCAAATAAATGTCAATGCTCTCTTATCACACTCTGAGGAGGATGATATTAGGTAGAATGGTTTATCAGTTGAAATGGTGAAGCCCGCTATTCGGATACTTATAAAGGAAGCACGTATAGGTATGACCACTGTTGAAAGTACCCATGTCATACGATCTCCATAAACACAAAAGATACCGTCTGCCTCCCGTTAGCAGATGAATTGCTCCGTCTGTGAAAGTAAGAAGAGTAAAAATCATTGAAATGACCAAATTCAATCATCTCTCTTTCTCATTTATTGCATGTAGACTAAAGACATGCGAGGTTCAGTTACTTGGAAATATAGTTGCGTGAGCCGGTTTGTGACTGCACGTTGTGAAAAGTCCCGCAGCGGACTCAAATATATGTCGCACTGTAGCACAGCACACTGGGGGAACTCGTTATATAATGTACACACTTGGATTTGTGAGTTGGACAAGGTGTCAAGTGTTGTAAAGTCGTGTGAGAAGGCGTTTCCTTGATACAAGACTGTAAACCTACAACCTTAGAAAGAAAACACATGAGAATAATAAAAAAATAAAAGAAAAAAACAAACATTAACGCATGCTTAGACTCTAGACACGATAAAGAAGTGAACCTGCTTAAATCGTATCATACGGGGATAGGCTGGCCACAAATATCCAAATATCGCGTTCTATTTTTTATCTTTTTGCTATGTTCTGTGGTCTCACCCAGAACCTCAGATGACTGAAGAACAATTAGCTATTGTTTTTATTAGTATCGCAAACCTCTCCCTATTTCCAGTACACCATTCCTTTATTATTTCACAACCTATCTTACCTCATAACCCGTGTAGTCACCAACTTATGCAAATAGTAAAAGCACTGTGTACTGGACCTCTGTGCGACATAATATCTACCATTTCCCTTCGCCCTCCCCCTCCCCTCCCCCTCCCCTCTCCCTATATACCCTGTGTATGATTGTGAATATCGAATCACCGCACTGTATCGGCACGGATGATGTTTCCTGTGGAGGCTATATTAATCACGTTGGAGTTGGTGTTAAAACCACGAAGATCAAAATGATAATTCAGAGAGTTTGAGTGGTAGTAAGAAGGATATAAGGTTTGAATATGAGTAGATGGATTTGGGGTTTGGTGGGGGGGGGGGGGGGGGGGGGGGGGGGGGTGGGGGTAGGGGAGTCAGGACGGGAACGCAGGAGGATAAATAATTATGATAACTTCATTCCCTATCTTTATCATAAGTAAATATATAATAAAAAGTAGCCGAATTTCTGCTGAAATCCCTTCCGTGTTTCATTTGTTGTGGTATATCGTTCCTTTAAAACTGGGATGTGATCCCTGGTTACACGGTACGCACGATACTACGGCTTCTGACAGGCGCCCTCGGAGAGGCATCGCGATCAACCAAAAGCCGCATAGTTCAGTTGCTAGAGCGCTGGGCGCGTAATACCAGAGGTCACTTCATGGTTCTTACAAGGAGTTGTTATGGAACAACTCCCTGGCTCGAAACCCGTTCAAACCATGAATTTCTCTGCTCCTTTTGCAACATTCATTCCCGTCACGCAGGACATTTGAAGTGATATATGAATCGGATGGGGTATGGGTAGGGGGGGGGGGGGGGGTCGGGCAATACATAGGGGGAGGAGAAGTGGTAGGCTTAAAGATGAAGAACCACTGTCTCCATAGCCTCAGACACTCTGGACTTGTAGTATATATAAATATCGTAATAACTTTATGACTGTCGTGTCATTTTCCTTTATGTTCATTACTTATATAGAGTGCATTTCGAAATATTAAAATGCCAACAAACGTTATTATTATTATTCTTTTCGCAAGGAAGAATGACAACGTCAGAGGAAAGGATATAGGCTCAGTATTTACTTCTTCTTTTTTACTGAAAAATTATTTAATTTGACCTTTTCTTCATAAATTAAATTAACATGGATACGCTTAACTGTTTTACTTTAAATAAAAGACATATAACCGACTTAATTTCATTAAAGTTTTTTTGTTGTTGATTTAATTCGTTTTTTTTATTCCCCGATGATATTTGAAAATCATGTAATGATTTAGCTTTATAAGCTTGACAAGTCACAATTATACACTGTTTTTTTTCTCCTTCAATTTAACATGTTGCCATTTTTACTTGTGATTAATATGAATGGAATGACTTTAGGCATAATTTTAGTCTTGATATGACACAAAGGAGAAACTATTTGAGTCCTAGGATTGGTTTCCATAGCTATTCCGATTTTCAAGATATTCAGCTTTGAAATATTGCCAAACCTCTGCAACGCTCCTTTAAGGCTAAACTTATGATGACGTCATCTCCTTCTCTGCATTTTTATAAACTATTTTATAACCACCCCCCCCCCCCCACCACACCATGTGTTTTACTTCATTTTATCAGCAGACAATACTTGGGCGACTTCCAGTACCATTTGTCCTTGGTAATTTTGTAATGCGTTGTAAACGTGTTACTTTTAGGTAATAACATTCTGATTTTGCTAGTCACTATTTGTGTTGCATCTGATGAACTGATCTTGGAGTGTTTATCTAGGTGGTCCGATTTAATTGACAAGCATTAGATATTTAACAGGAACAGTTCTCAAAAATTAAAAGTAGTATTGAAGTACAACCTGTACCGATTGACTATAAATGACTTTCTAAATTGAAAGATTCCAAATTTGAGTTAAAATGTTGAATTGGAAGCCAGCCGACGTGAAAGTTGTAATCCCATAAGCCCTTGCGGGTCTCTCCCACATTTGTGGTCGCTTTGTAAGCGTCGTAAAACTAACTGCAGATGATTA
>KN882247.1:7562-25574 GCA_000934455.1 Apostichopus parvimensis
GTACGCATGCGCGAGAATGGATTACGCCAGATACTATGATGTACACTGCCAAGTTTGTAAATTTAGAACCTCTTTCAACCTGTATTATATCTTTCCAATTAGATATAATGTTAGGGAGTTGGCAGCTCTTATTCGGTGCTTTTCCCCCAGTTTAATCTAAAATGTTTACTATCTCTCTTAATACTTTTAGACAATATTGTCAGTTCAACAGCAGTGTTATTGTATACCAGCCAGAGTTGGCCCTGCTGTTCGCGTTTTGGATTCCATGTACATGTTCACGGTTCAACCCTGACGAAGTCTAAACCAGAAACAGACTTCTTACTTATAATTTAGGATTGAACAGGCTCTTTCTTCATTCATGAAAACCATAGTTAAAAACGTAATTACATAAGTGCAACTTCCATATCAGGTTTCTTTTGTATAATGTTCGGTATAAGTTGTATTTTCCTTTTCCCTTTCTCTTAGCTGGTGGAGCAGTATGACTCATCAAAGAGAGATAATTTACTAGATATCATGGAGTTCCATATTGTTCAAGTTTTCAACCAACACGGCTACGAATATACGTGGACTAATGTAAGTGCATGGATTTCGTTAGCTCCTACAGAAGAATTTTTCGATTTCGATTTTTCCGCATATGTATCACACTGTAGCCTAAGTTGTTGGGACACCAAAAGTTGCTCCATAAATGCTATATGTTAATTTTTTTTTATATTGGCAACCATTATACGTATGTATACCATTACCACCTGCCCGGAAAGAAGGGCTGTATCAACCATACTTCCCCACTCCCCTTTAAATGTCCATCGTGAACGCCCGGATACTTTCGTCACGCAATTGTGATTCTGAGTCTATTTGTGAGTCTTGTATTTGAACTTTAACTGATGTTATGCATTGGTATAATTAGGTTAAATTTACTTGTAATTGAGGAACATATTGTACACAAACTTTGTAGAATCCATTCGTACCCAGCATTCCAAAAAATGTTGCCACTTTTACGTCGAATAATATATTAATAGTTTAGACGCTTACAAATATTACAGACCGCACCCTGATTCCAACTTAAAATTGTATATATACGTAATCTAGAGTATAAAACCCGTTGCAAGCTAAAACATCGTCGTAATATCATGCTACGAGTTTACGGAGCGAACGTATAGATAGGACTTATATGCATACGTAATCTAGCACAAGGTAGAGGTAAATCCAAAGTTATTCTAATACCATATACCATAAAACTTCAACTGGAAAACTCAGAGAACCCCCTCACCCCCCCCCCCGTACACCCTTCTTGGTTTAATAAGCCCCCTCCTCATACCACATTATACTTCTCTTCAGGCCTGTAGCCAGGATTTATATGTTGGGTTACCAGCAATTTAAGGGAGGTGTAAAGTATTTCTGCTCTGTGACTTCGTAGTTTTTTCATCAATTTGATGGTACAAATGTGATGGGGAACTTTAGTTTGAATGGGGTTACTCCACCCCACACACCTATACCCCCCCCCTCAAGGGCGGCGGAACCGGGGGGCACGTGCCCCCCCCCCCCCCCCCCCCCCCCCCCCACCCACCTCCCCAGGTTAAAAATGTGTCCTTTTTCTACATAAAAATTGTACCCTTGATCACCTTATTAGGTCAGCGATATTTCAGTAAGAGATCTAATCCTAATTTAGAACTATCAGGGGCGTAGCCAGTATGTAGCACTGTAGACCCGGGCCTATCGTTGATAAACAGACTTTATATGTATAGAGCTGCAGCACTTCGTTGCCTGTTGTTGTCACGATCGGCG
Organism: Apostichopus parvimensis; assembly: GCA_000934455.1. Classification (NCBI taxonomy): domain Eukaryota; kingdom Metazoa; phylum Echinodermata; class Holothuroidea; order Aspidochirotida; family Stichopodidae; genus Apostichopus; species Apostichopus parvimensis. Next base: position 9,345 of record KN882247.1, read on the forward strand.
TTCCAAGTTCCAAAACAGCCTTTTCGATAAACAATGACTAGCTACATTTGTATCAAAGACAATTACTGGCTATAGTTGTAACAAAGACATTTCTCGCCTATCTGTGTATCTACAAGTATCAGAAGTTGAAAAGTAAGACTACTCTGTACATGTACCTTGCTAGTTTTAAATACATTATGTAGTATTGTATTACGTACTATTTTAACTCGTTTGTTTGGGGGGCTTAAAAGTGATATTGAATGAGGTGTCTCAAGTTAGCAAGAGGCCAGGGAACCAGAATGAACACTAGGGAAGGGCCGTTTCCGGTCATCTGGGGGGTTTGTAAAACCTTGTTGTTGTCACGATCGGCGTTCCAAAACAGCCTTTCCGATAAACATTTACTAGCTACAGTTGTATCAAAGACAATTACTGGCTATAGTTGTAACAAAGACATTTCTGGCCTATCTTTGTATCTACAAGTATCAGAAGTTGAAAAGTAAGACTACCGTCTGTACATGCACCTTGCTAATTTTAAATACATTATGTAGTATTGAATTACGTACTATTTTAACTCGTTTGTTTTTGGGGGTTTAAAAGTGATATTAAATGAGGTGTTTCAAGCTAGCAAGAGGCCAGGAAACCAGAATGAACACTAGGGAAGTGCCGTTTCCGGCCATCTGGGGGGTTTGTAAAACCAACAATTTTCTGGGACGCTCCACGCCAACCGATGGTAGCGCTCCGCTCAGATAGTCGTGCCTACAACTTTGCAAATCCTGGCTACGCCCCTGACTATTAATGAATTACTGTGGGTCAAACTCAAAGCTATTTCGAATGGAATTTTTTTTTAAGCTCTTAACAAGAAATAAACTCTTATTCGGCAGATTCTTACTTTAGCATGCAATTAGCATGATTTCACCTCATTTTGTCTCGAAAGAAAACTTGTTCCTTGTTTCCCAATTTGCACATTGGATATTGCATTGCTAGTATGCATTTTTTGGAGTGATGTGTATACGCAAATAAGATAATACAATAAGAGTTATAAAGGGTACTAAAAATCAGGCTGCATCAGTCCAATCGAATTTCTGCAAAGTGCCCTTTGACGTTGGTGCCCCCCCCCCAGATTAAACGTGCTTCCGCCGCCCTTGCCCCCCCCTACCTCACGGATGCGACCCAGCATGTCTTCGAGCATGCTTCTTTTTAATATATTAGGAAAATATATTTACAATTATAATTTTGCTTATATTTTCCTCTTGTTTTGTGTTTAAGCTGGGGGCTCCAGTAGTTCCCCCCCCCCCCAGATACCTACATGGGAACCAAGCTAGCCTCTGAGATTGAAGTCTCCAACTTGCAGAACCATATTCTCTCTATCAAAGATCGAGTGAAGATATTCATGGACGTCCACGCTTACAGCCAGTACTGGATGTATCCTTATGGATATTCAACCGAACTACCTGAAGATGACGATTTAGTAAGAAACTTGAAATCTGTTCCTGGTTCTATTCCATATGATATGTTAGGGTGGGAAGGGGAGGGATGGGGGAGGGTATAAATGAGGTGAGACCCTCAATATCGTTTTCATAAAGGATAAATGATAAATGTTAACATGCAAAGGAGAAAACTTAATAATTAAAGAGTATCCCATTTGATGTTACGTGGTGACATGTCAAGAAATATATGTCATACCGCTGCTATTTAAACGAACAGATAGCCTAACGTTCTTTAGGTATACAGATAAAAGCCTATTCTAGTCAAATCACAAACGATACCAATAAAAACAAACAGGTAATGCATGTAAATCACGTACAGTAGTAGCAATAATTTTAGAAATAAAATTATCAAATGGAGATGTGAACAGCAAGTTTTATTACTTAGCATAAGAAACGTATAATATGTATGATATTCATTGTCTCGATGGCACAATTGGTGGTTGTCTGTTCTCTAACGTAAATAATCGGATAAAAAAATCACCAAGAAAACATTTCAAACCGCTCGTCTGTAAATAATGACCATCTTCATTTCAATATCAACTCTTCTGTTTTATCTCTCTCTATATCTCTCTCTCTCTCTCTCTCTATTTTCTTCTCTTATCTCCACAGTTTTTGGAATTGTGTATAAAACATTGATTTCATTATAACCCAAATTTCATGCAATTCGTTCTTCCTTCCCACCCGACAGTATAGTGCTTCCAGAGTTGCCGTCCAGGCTATCCGTGCTACCCACGGGAAATGGTTCCAATACGGCAGCATTGCTAATGTGATATGTAAGTAAAGAGAATGATGCGTGCCAGTACTGCTGATAGTTTAAACATGGTACAATTGTTCCAATAGAAGCTCATTATTCATGAGGTTTCAAAACATTTACGGAATGCTTGTAGAAACCACAGTGACTAAAACACTGGCGCAACACCAACTTTTAAAACAAGTGTTTGATTTTGCCAACTAACCCCTTGAATTGAACAATCATAATGTGTAATAGCTTGAACTTGGTAAAATATACACACATATTTAGAGGACATCAGAGGAAAAATGAAAAATGTTTTCGTTTTTGCGTTCCAGATGTGTCAAGTGGTTCGTCAGTGGACTGTGCTTATGATGTAGCAGGCATTAAACATGCATACGCTCTTGAGTTGAGAGACAGGGGTCAGTACGGGTTTGCTCTCCCCGCGGATCAGATTCAACCCTCGGCTGAAGAATTCTTCGCTGGTGCAGAAGCTATGGTCAGATATTTAAAGATAGGCAATGACTTAATCAGGCGCGTATCCAGGGGGGGCGTTGGGCGCGCGCCCCCGGGGTAAGGAAAAGAGGAGAGAAAAAAGAGAAGAAAAATGGGAAAAAGAGGGGGAAAAAAGAAAAGGAGGAGAGGAAGGAAAGGAAAGGAAAAGAAAAAGAAAAAAGAGAGAAAAAGGAGAAAAGAGGGAGTAGAAGATAAACGCCAAGACACCGGGAAGAGAAAGAGAAGAGAAGAGAAGAGAAGAGAAGAGAAGAGAAGAGAAGAGAAGAGAAGAGAAGAGAAGAGAAGAGAAGAGAAGAGAAAGAGAAAAGTCATGATTACAGCGCTGATCCCTAAACACAGGGTAGCCAGTGACAGATCGAGGATTACGGAGGGGACGTGCGCCTCACTCTACCCCTTACACCGACAACTCCATTTTTGACGTTCCATTTTTCCTCTCTCACTAATGTATCTATATATGGTCTATCATAACGCGTGTGTGTGTCTGGACGCCTTTAACAATTGTACAATTGTGCTATGGAACCAACTGTGGCTGGTCTTGAACTCGACCGAGTCGTCGGGGAACATGACGCATTTCGGGAAGGGGGCGACCGCCCCCCCCCCCCCTGAGCAAGTTTTCTTTAAGATATCGCTAGTAATTTCAAAATAGACAATGATTAGATGTTACTTACAAGGCCTGGGTAGTGTCATTTCCAGCGATCTGGGAGACATTTTCGGCCAAAATTTTCTTGTACGCTTCGCGCCAACTCATAGTGGCGCTACGCTTAGATAGTTTGCCTACAGGCTTCGCCCCTCCCTTGGCAAATTACTCGCTACAAGCCTGTTCGAATTTGTAAAGCAAAGAGCAGATATCACATCATATCAGTGAGCATGAAAATGCATGTTCCAGGATGAACAGCCTCAAAACTGTCTATGTGTGTAGTCGAAGGCGTAGGAGCCAAATTGGATTTGGGGGCTGTAACGACTTGCCCGAAAAATATAACCAAAATTTTTCGCGCGCTTCGCGCGCGTTCAATATGTTACTTCTTAATGTCAATATCATATAAGCATGCATCGGTCATTACATCGCATGGCATCGTGTGCCGTACGGTCCGTCAAAGTTGCGCAGTATACCGCCGGATGCTAATGTAAACAACGAAATGTCTTATGTAGATGGAGAAAAAGCATACAGGTCCAATCATGTCAAAACTCTCTTTCACAGTAGTAATGGCGAATTAGTCGGCCAAGCTTAGAACTTTATTTTAATTACCAAGGAGATCATTTTTAAACTATTCATTTCCTTAAGCTACATCATTGCTATCAGTGCCATTTTGACCTGTCTGTTAGGGGTTCAAGGAGGTTTTTCTATATTGGTTGTCCATAGATTGAATTTTGTGCAACATTATGGGTATGTTTGGAAGTGATTTTATTCACGAGAAATGTGAATTTTCAAATTCTCAACAAATAATGGGCTTAAACCTTGAAAAGTGGGGCTTTCGGATATTGTGGGCCGTGACGTAGAATCACCTAAAAAAGCAATGAATGATCCACAGGACATGCAATGAGGTCGAACATGATGTGTGACTGGTGGCAATCTTCAAAAAGGTTTTGGATGGAATAAAAAACTATTGGGAAATGCTTGGTTCTCAGGCAAAAGTGTACATCTGCTTAGTCATTTTCAAGCCCGAGAAGTGCCATTTCCGGTGATCTGGGGAGTATCAATACCAGAAATTTTCTTGTACGCTCCGCGCCAACTGATGGTGGCGCTCCGCTTAGATAGTAATTCGTGCCCCCCGGGTTAGAAAATCCTGGATACGCCCTGCTTATGATCGTAAGCATATGCTACTGAATACTCTTAAGAACACACAATAATAGGATTCATATGACAAATAAAGAAAATTATGATGCATAAATGAATTTCGGACCTTACGAATGCAAGGTATAAGAACATAATGGTTTATTGGAGTTAGTATAAATAGTTAACAGTCGGTTTTTTGGGGGTAAAATTTTGCATTGGAAAAAGAATTAGCATTTCGTTCTACTCCAAGCTATATCCGCCATCAACCAATATTTGCAATTCCACTAACATATTAACCAAACGGTCTTTTCATCTACGTCAAATGATGGTGCTGGGTGTTATTGATAAAACCTATCAGAGTGACCGATGTGTCTGCAACCCTTGTTGATAATATATTTATCTATTTAAGAAGTATTTAAAGAAATGTAATTTATCATACACGTGAATTGACTACAGTATTTGACTTATAATAGTTGACATTAAAACTAGCAATAATTTCTTATTTATTTTCAAGCTAAATGCAAAAGAGTCATATCCATATGTTTGTATTTATAATCTCGTGGTGTACTTCATGAAGGTCATCTCAGTTAAAGGGCCAGACTAGAAATGGTAACAACTTCATCTTGTTCCTTTTTCTTTCGTTTTCAGATTTACGTTGTTGTTAACTTTCATTTTATTTTGACTAATAGCTGTCATAAGAAGTCATCTTTATCGACAGTTTGTCACAAACGCGCATGCGTTGTCTTCCGACTGTTTTGGTCTGATTAACATATTGGCTAGTTAGATTATGCATCGTTGTTTTGCACGTCAACCAAGTAGATCTAACTGACATGACCTAACTCTGAACTGTGTGCCAAAACCCTTGGATATTTGATATCAGCTTATTTTGGGGCTTAATCTTAGTTAATTTGTGTTCATCGCAGTTGAAAAGGACACCGCCCACCAGTTAATAAGTCTTTTTCAATTATATCGTTCCGAAATTCTACGTGATTTGTTGTAAATGTTATTGTTCATTGTTTTTTTAAAAGAATAAACTGTTATGAAGTGTTTTTTGTTTGGTGACTAAAATATTCTGCGTTACTGTCATTTAGGACTGGAAACGTTCAGGTCATGGATCGCATTTTCCTCATTTTTATGGTGCTTTCAATGCAACTTAAGTTCACGATGAAGAGGTTTCCAAATATCTAACGGGGGAGGGATTGGTGGAATTAAACACCCTCCACCTCTCTCTATCTCCCTTTCTGAACTCACTCCAACTAATTCTCTTCCCCCGTCCTATGTTCTCCTTAAAACCTCCTTATGTCATACCCTTCCTTTCTCTTCCCTGCACTCTTTTCATCCGGTTCTTCCCCTACTAATTGCTAGGATATGTTTAGCTATTCAGACATCTACCGGTTGACAAAATCGACGATAAACGAATGAAAACGTACGGTGTTATGGAGTTGGAGGAGAAGTAGACAAAATATTTTAAATATACCTGAAAGAAGATTGAAGTATAGAAGAGGAAGGAAACATTGCGAGGATTATTACGTTTCCTGTTAAATTATTTTGGACTCATCAGTGAATACACCTTGATCAAACTTCGGCTGTTGTCAAATATATTTACGGGGATATTGGTGATTTTAACCCCCCCCCCCACCCCCCCCCAAAAAAAATAAGCCAATTTCCAAAGTCCAAAGAGTCAACTGGTGTATTTTGAGGCCTAATGTAAATGTAACTTAGGTCGAAACGCAATGTTATGCGGAAACTATTGTCTGTGTAAGTTTGAATGGGAATGTAAAACTTCCCACACCCCCTGTATTCGCGCCACCAGGTCCTCCTGGGCCCGGAGGAGTGATCTGACATCCGACTAGAAATAGCGTTGGGGGACAAGTCCCCCTTCACCCGCCTCCTTGCGCACGCCATGGAAATCAGGTGGCTATATGGATGCTAATATCAATGAAACTTCCAACAACAAAATCTGTATTAAGAGCGTTTCTATAATGAGGTGAACGAAAATAACAACAGAGGTTTTAAAAAATCTTACACGAGATATGAAGAAAGAGTTCATTTTAAACATTTCCTTTCTTCAAGCATCTTTTGGGTATCTTTATGTTAAAATGTTACTCCACACATAAATTAATAAGATTGCTCAAAAACGAATTGCTGATTTGGCCTCGAAGAATAACTGTGCAAGAAAAATAGAATTATCCAGTTGTTATTTTCCATATGCGTTTTCGTGCAGATTATAAAGCCCCGTAGATACTCTATCCTAATACAATATTAACTCTGCAATAAACATCTAATTAAATACTGCCATTACCTTTAGCCTCATTACGCATGCATTAAGAAAACGAACGAACCTACCTCAACTGTCTAAGTAAGCTAATCTCTTTTGGTACTTATGCCTAATGGATAATAAAAAAATCATGAAGACGTATTTTTTTGGCCAAAATTGTTACATATTTGTAGAGATCGAGCGAAAGAATATCAAAGTGTATGTTATGAATGAGTAATGCAGCTATACATATAAACGAGTGTGTTTTGCGATTGACAAGCTCGACAATGCCATCAGCGGCCACCATTCCGTTAAAACGGTTTTCTTCGATAAAAGGATAACAAAAGAATTACAAATTAATAATTAAAAAGTCCATGAAGCGGAAGATAATTAAATTAGCAGCCAATAACAATTAATTAATAAAATGTTAATGAAATTGTACCTCTCTTATTTAACGTTACGTTTTAAGCTGAAACTATATTTTCGCTTACGCTCTGGTGAGTATGAATGAAGATCCAAAGCCCATTCTCGCGTGATTTAAAGGGCCTACATGGTGAATAAAAGTGTGACACGGTTGATGCTTAATGGCCATACAGATTCAAATACTTGTAACACACAAGCATTGTTTTGACAATGTTTTTTATCGTCGTTTTGCGTGACTTTCATCAATTTGTGGCACTCAAGGGTGATTTAGTAAGAATTATTGGTCTTACAAACATACCAGGGCAGCCTTCAGTCATTTCAAATTCTGAAAAGCCGGCGTTACCGGGCAGTGCCACCCTCTCTAGTATTTCTCGTCTGATTTTCTATTACCGTTATACTATAAAAATCAGAATGAATTCTTCTTTATCTGATATTGTTCCGGTTTTCTGCGTAGTTTTACCTGGCTTCTTTTTTAGCCTTTTTGAACCCGAGCCCCAGGGGTGTAGCCTCATTTTCTGAACACTGTACGAACACAAAATATGCAAGGCAAATATATACCATGAAGAGAACTACTGTACCAAAAAGTATTCATACTTTAATTATATGTAAACGGTATGCTAAATCTATATGATCTTACACATAAAATCTTTTCGGATATATCTAGTACCATAATACTCAACAGTAAAAAGGCCGAAAATGTTCAAGTAATGGCCTACAAACTTTGATTACAATGCGGTTCTGGTCATGAAGAAATAAAGCATAAGCATTATCGACAACACATGTCCTGAAGTTGCCACATGTAACTGGAAACCTAAAATAGAGAACAAAGGCAAAACGTAGTCCTTATTCCCATCTGTATTAAATAATGCAGATGTGGCAAATGTTAAAACACATGATCTCACTGTGATATATCAGTAACTATGGAATGCTCTTCACTCATGTCAGCAATGTACTGCATAGTTTATTCCGTTTTTGATTATCTTCTTTCAGATATGTTTTATTCAGTAAATAATGAGGCCGCTACCAGGAGCCTGCCTAGCCTACACACCCGTAGAGTGAGTGAGCCCGTAAGCTTGATCATTTCTGGAATATCCACCTCTTACCAACAGAGCAATGTAATCAACCTACCATCTCAATCATTTGATCATTTAAGATATACTGCAATGCACTATTATAATTTATTTTATTTTATAGATTTTATGATTTTGGACCACTGATTTAGAGTTTTATACTCTAAGGTGACACAATATCACATCCTCAGGTTTCCATGCGCCTACTAAGTTAAAACATGTGCGGCATACTTTGTACATATAATATTGATCTTTGATCCCCGGCATTGGAATTTTAAAAATTAGGTTTGGCGCTGTAATAATTATCTCGATTGTCTAAAATTTCTGAAGGGGGGGAGGGCACCCCTCCCCTCATACCCATTCGATCGCGTTAATCTCAAAATCTGCAGATAACCTGAATCCCCCCCCCCCCCCACATATGTCAAAAAGAAATCTACGTCACTTTTAACATTTATCGCGATGCGTTCATTTGTACACGCGCAGGGTGGGAAGGGCCTTACTATAGATACAGGATGAGGAAACTTCGTTATGAACTTTCCATAAACGGTGTATGTGTATATGGTATTGCGTTAAACATGCTGCATTGGAACAACAGTGTGAATGTAATAACCTTGTAGCCCTATAGGCTTATTATCATCAGCACTAGCCAACTACTCAAATATTTACTTTAAGTGAGAACAATAACGATCTTTTAACACAAAAACAGTTTTATTTGAATACAAAATCAAATTCTTGGTGACGTACATAGACTGTTTAACTTGAATTGTTTGATTAAACAACCAGCTAGAGCTAAAACGAAAATACCTTTAGTACTTGGTTAGTCAAAGGTGCTAGATAATGTCAGTATTGTCTAGGAACTTTTGAACTTAAATATTAAAGCAGTGGACTATATATAGGCCTATTTATATATTTAAGGTTTCTCCTAAAAACCGGTATACTCTAAACGGGGCTTACCATGTTAATTTTATATAGAGGCCGGAATTGTGTTCTAATGGGAATTGTAATTAAGGCTGACCCATTTAAGAACGTAGCTCATACAGGAAGCTCAGCATCCTTCACATGCATGTACACTGACACACACGATGAACCGAATTTTGAACATATTTTTATCCACCCTATTTACTCCCGTCTGAATCCATCAACCTCACTCCCTCCCCCACCTATCCAAATAGTCAAATATACTGACTTATTTTGTCAGGTTTCTCTTTTGAATAATAACGGAAAAATCGTAGAGTTTTCAATATACCGCTATTATAGAGAAGACTATAGGACCGTTTACCGCACAAATCGTCCGCAATTAAATTAAAGATGCTATAACTGAATTTGCCATTTCCAGACTTATGTTGAACTGGTTAGAGAGACAAATAATAGTGGCCCACTTACTCAACGGAAGTTAGATTGAGGGAGAGGGAGATGGGGGCGGGTATCTCAGGTTATGTGATTATCTCGATGGATTGTAGACTATAGGGTCTGTGGTCTTTAGACAGGCAGATCACCTGTATTGATTTAACGACCCCCCATCTCTCCTTTCAGTTTTGGAAATTCGATGTATTTATTGAGTACGTCATAACATTCAAAATTACACTCTAATTGGTTCAGTAATACAAAAATGAAAATCTCACCGAACTGCTTTAAGTTCATTATTGACTCAAACATCACGCGATATGGTTTATATCTAAAAGGTCAAGGGTTAGTGGGCGTAATTTATTATTTGATTCATTTGCTATATATACCAGTTCAGATCAAGGCTGTCCTCCTCTTTCACTATAGCATTCAACTCTCTTTTGTGCTCCACACTTCAGCGTTTATTACCTAATATTCAGTTGAGAATTTGTTTCATTCTCTGATCAAAGTCATAGCATTTCGTTGTCTTTTAAGTGATCTCAAAGGGTATTCAGTTTGAAATCTGTGTTACCACTTCTCGCTTTGTTGACATGCCAGCGACTCAACATAACAAACGAAACGAATTATATCAAGAACAATTTTATATTCAAGACCTTTCGAATAATATTAGCTGTACCTCACCGGCAACTGTCCAACACAGACGTCTGTCATTGTAAGTAAAGTAAAACATTTATGAATTTTTGGTTTCGATGATAATCGTAACCTATGCACCCCATGCAGGCGGAGAGTGTGTGTACGTTCGATGTGTGTGCGTGTGTGTGTGTGTGTGACGCCTCGCTTGTAAACACGATATCTCAAGAAGAGAAGCTTGGACCAATCTAATATTTGGTGTATATCAGTACCATATTGATTAGAAGAACCTTATTGTTTTGTGGGGAGGTCAAAGGTCATTTGGGGTCACCAGGGGCCAAATAGTGAAAATTTGCAAACACGATATCTCAAGGAGGTAAACTTGGACCAATCTAATATTTCGTGAGTAGGAGGACCACATTTAGGAGCAACAGCCTATATTATTTATTTTTTTGGAGATCAATGGTCATTTGGGGTCACCAGGGGTCAAAGTGAGTAAACCTTGTAAACACGATATCTCAAGAAGAAAATCTTGGATCAATCTCGCATTTCGTGTGAAGGAGTACCACATTGAGTTTAAGATCCCTATTGTTTTTGGTGGAGGTCCAAGTCCATTTGGAGTCACTGGAGGTCAAATTGTGAAAACCTTGTAACACGTACGATAACTTAAGAAGGGAAGGTTGAACGAATCTCATATTTAGTATGTAGTTGGTACACGTTCAGTACAAGATTTTGTTGAGGTCAAAAGACAGTTGGAGTCACCAGACGCCAAATTGTTGAAACATTGTTTTATAAGCTACCGTATCTCCCACATACCAGCCTATCAGATAACATGTGCGTTACGCCTCATACGAATAGGAGGCTATTGGCAATTGGAAATGAGCTTATGGGCATCCGTAGAATCTAAAACTGAAAATACGAACAAACTTGCATTGGCTTCAACGTGCCGCTCGAAAGCCTTATTTTGCGTGCGGAAAGGTGTACTTTGTAGTACAGCAGTTCTATTGGACGTTTTCCGTCGTATTTATTTCAGTTTGGATGTAGTTTCGTTGTGACCAGGCAGCGTTTATGATACTTAACAGTAGTTAGATTTTTTACTATGACCAATCTCAATGCGAAATAATTGTTTAAAACGGTCTTAGTTTGGCAGTGAGTTCACGAGCCTTTGTCTGCATCGGCTGTTGATCTCAATTTGTGTAGTCTCTTCCACCAGTTTCAGCATAGCTAGGCCTTAAAAGTAACATTCGACTTTCATCACGTTTATGATTATGGGACAACTTGAACAAACCTGGCTAGGCCTGTGAGCAATTTTATGTTGTCTAGGCCAGCAACGGTTGGGTAGAAGAGGGTTCGTTAACACAACAACGTGAATAATACCAGTCAGAATACTAATACACCTTAAGATGGCAAAACATCTCCTTAATTATTTATTAAGGCATTTTCCTACTGGCTATCAGTCATAATATTTGGAAGATAGATGCTCTTACAACCTCAGATTTTCATTGTTTCAATTTAAATTTCATACTGCAAAGAAACATGACTTTCCAATGCGCAATTACGTAGCACCATGTATCTGCCTAACTGCCTAGCCTTTGTTCACAGAAAGTATTGATTTTGCAGATCTGTACTTTGGAGACTTGAACAACAATCATAGGCCTACTGGCGAGTGAAATTTGGCGAGTAGATTTTTAGCCACGGTTGCCAAATAGCGAGTACTTTTAAAAATATTTGTTGAGGCCTGAAAACCTTCAAAACATGATTTCTCATCTTAGAAATCATGGATACTTTTCATACATGGTATATGGATTTGCCATATTGAGTACAAGAACCCTATTGCTTGTGAGGTCAAATCTCTTATAGGTCACCAGAGGTCAAACTCTGAAAAAACCTATTACATGATATCTAACGATGAAATCGCGGATTCCTCTAAATACTTGGTGTGTTGATTCATAACATTGAGTACAATACCCCTATTGTTTTTGGTGGAGGTGTGTATAGCCACGTACAGTAGACTGACCTGAGTTATTGTGATTATACTAACAAGCAGAAGTGTAGTGCATTGAAGTCATCGAAACCTCAATGCATTTAGCATTGGTTATAAACAGCACTCCAGTGTAGGTAAATATAGCTACATTGTATAACATGCCTGTACGGGAAATTTTGAATAAAAATATAATTTCTTTAAATAAAATTTACACTTTTGACCATCGTATACATGAATTTATCATTTTCTCGAAATTTCACATATTTTCTCACGATTTCGTTTTTTTTTTCACCATGAAATAAATAAAGAACTTTGATGTTAAATTCCTGATTGATCGTGGAAAGTGTAATTTTAGAATCGGGAATGACCAAAACCATAATTTCATTCATCATATTTAATTCAAGGTTGCTCGTTAAACATTAAATAAAAGCCACAGCATTCACCCCTAAAGAAGTTTTCTTTCCGTTCCGATGATCTCTGTATTTATTGCGATATTCTTCGATAAGAATATTCTTTAGAAAGTCATATTTGTTTCTTACTTTTTGTTCTAATTTTATGCGCAGATCGGGACTCCCGCTGCTATAATATAATTCTCGTAGAACTAATCAAGCACACATCAAAAATGGCCAGCATAAAAACCTCGTAAGTATTATTTTTTAATTATTTTTATACAAGATTTAAATGTTTTTATAAATGACAGTATTTAAGAAAAGTATTATTTCTTTACTTTGCATTCATCTATGCACAAGCTCTGTTATAAACTGACGTTTTTCATGAACAGATAAAAGACATTCTCATAAATAACTCCTGAAATGTGGGAAACAGTTCAGTATCGAATAGAGGGTGGGGCACAAAATTCCTAAGGGTAGTAGGACATCACGGTGTCGATTCTTTGGGAAGATAAAGCACAAAGCCATCTCAAATCGCCGATAAAATGGATCCTCTCTGCATTCTGTGCAACGAATTCCATTATTTTAATACGACAACGATACAGCACCTATTGATTGAATTACTTTAATGTATTAGCAAAAGGACACTTCCTGTTTACATTTTCCTAAATGTCTCAAAAAAAGGATTTTAAATACCACCTGAAATTCTGTTTGAAGTCACCCCGTGAAAACTTTAGACCAAGTTGGCTTTCTCTAATAGCGCCATCAATCATCATTAGCGGAGCCTTTTGACAAAGTTAGCTTTTTGGTATAGCGCCACCATTTACAACTTGTGACCGTGTGTCTCTTTCTCTCATTTTTTTGGCGATAAATGCAAATGAATTTAAAATGTACTGTATGCATGTGGTCAACACACAGGAATAGTTGAATCAGAACGTTACATCAGTACATACATATGATAACGATGAATATTGAAGATAAATAAATCGTGTTCAAGCAAACTAAATATAGCTTATGCAATTTCATCAATTTGACTGAAACTGCCTATTAACAAGGCTTATAGTCGGTGTTGTTATATGTAAGGGAAATTTGGTGAAAGGAATATTTCGTAAACACACAGTAATATTTTTTTCCTATTAATAGGATACTTTAATAGGAAAGTATTTTTCCAATATCTAGCACTTTTTACTACGCTCGCCAAGTCGCCATATATACATAAATGCGGAAATGTATTTTCTTCACGTTTTATGCGGGAGAGGGTTCTTAATGGGAAAACGCTATAATTGCTAGAAGTTTTCGAAAATTATTTTCATGCAGGTCTTTACTCTCCAAATTGTTCTCAGACATTTTTAAGGAACACACAAGATGACTGAATGTCCCAGTGAGGAAAATTTCCTCGAAGGTTGTAATAAACTCAGTTTAAGAATTTTGACCAAAGGTGACCATATTTGAATATCTAGCATATTTGGGGCCAATACAGCATAACTTTAAGTCATGGATCTACAGCTAGGCCAGTGTCCTAATTATTAGGCCTCGAATGTCTCATTTCTTATATCTTCGAGATTACCATGTCTAATAATTTGCTCTGTACATTTCGTGCTATATTGGTTCTCGACTTTGTAGTTCAATGCATAAATCATCAGCTTTTTAAAGAATTTAGTGCCGTTTGTAAGACCTAACTAGGCTATATGGCTACTTCGCAGGCTGAGAGCTTTTCATCAACATTCCTTCGATCTAAAAATCAACTGTAAATTCTTCGTTACCATGGATACAACCTTCCAACCCTGACCTAACTTTTCACTTTTTTCCTTCCACACACACAGAGTGCATACAACGATACCACGATTCACTGTGCATGATGGTTACAAAGTCTCGGCGGTGGACGTGCTAGATACAGGCCGTTTGGCTGTCGCTGGATATAATCACAATACAAAATGCAGCTTTATTGATCTGTTTATGTTACAATTAGATCCTGATTCTCAAGAAAAAACGTTATTATTGACGTCAGAGCCGTATTATTCTGAGGAATTTACCGAGTTAGGTTCAGAATGGCGGTTTGTTTGTTTACTGGATGATCGTCTGTTTTTAACGTGTTGTAAGAATACGATAGCATTGTACGATAGTAGTAATGGCGGTCTGGTCAATCAAGGGAAGTTTAACGGTGAAGCCAGGTGTATGACAACCAGAGATGGATTAGTGTATGTCGGTTTAGATTCCAATAAGGTGATTGTCTTAGATGCAAGAAACTTGAGAATAAAGAAGACAATCACCTTAACAGGATTACGAGGAGACTGGCCCTTGGATATAACAGTTAGTAATAATAAACTGTTTATCTGTACAGGCTATGATAGAGCTTTAATGTGTAATAGTGAGGGAGAAATAGAACAGAAATATAGAAACACACAGTACAGACATGCATTGAGTATAACAGTGAGTGAAGAGAAAGGATTAATATTTATATTATGGAGTGAAGGTGGGAGTAAACAAGTTGTTGTTTATTCTTTATCTGGGGGTCATTCTTCCATATCTGGGGGTCATTCTTCCATCTCTGGGGATCATTCTTCCATCTCTGGGGGTCATATCTTGGCTTCTTTTCAAGTTCCTGATTATTCCATGAGAATCAGGATCAATAATAACATAAACAGATTGTTTTTGGTTACCCAGGGAACTGGAGAAGTATATGAATATCACACAGTAAGTACTAATACAGGATTTATAGGCCTATAGTTAAAATTAGGACTATTTGTCACTTTTATTAAAGCAATCCTTTGATTGAAGCTCAACAAATTGGGTGTCATTCTATGCGAACAAGTAAGGAGAAGACACTCTTACATGTTTTGAGATCTGCTTTGCAAAATTTAAAGAAAAATAAGAACATTTTTTTTCTTTGGATTTGCTGATTCTGGTAAGGTTGTCATGGAAGTGTTTCTGTCAATGTACATAAAAGGGAAATTGGTTTTCCTTTTTTATCTCAGTCTTCATGCTTCAAATATAGACAAAATTGATACTAGTGAATGCGGAAATTTATTAAGAACACAACTATTACTTGTTTGTTAAGAGAGAGATCAAAATGGTGGAAAAGTGAGTGCAAAATTTTATGAAACATTAGGCCATTCGATGCTTCTTACACTTTGCAATATTAAAGCAACACACAAAATTTGGCAAATATTTTTTCTTATTTTCTGAGCTTACAAGCTGCTAATTTTTATAAATTTGGTATTAGTGAATGCGGAATTTTATTAAGAACATAACTATTACTTGTTTGTTACGAGGGAGATCAAAATGGTGGAAAAGTGAGTGCAATTTTTTTTTTTTTAAATTTTAGGCCATTGGATGCTTATTGCAAAGTGCAATAATAGAGCAACACACAAAATTTGGCAAATATTTTTTCTTACTTTCTGAGCTTATAAGCTGCTAATTATTACAAATTTGGTATCAGTGAATGCGGAATTTCATTAAGAACACAACTAATACTGGTTTGTACAGAGGGAGATCAAAATGGTGGAAAATAGAGTACAAAATTTTATGAAAAATTAGGCCAGTGGATGCTTCTTACACTTTGCAATATTAAAGCAACACAATAAATTTGGCAAATATTTTTTCTTATTTTCTGAGCTTATAAGCTGCTAATTATTACAAATTTGGTA
>KN882247.1:25624-36385 GCA_000934455.1 Apostichopus parvimensis
TTACACTTTGCAATATTAAAGCAACACAATAAATTTGGCAAATATTTTTTCTTATTTTCTGAGCTTATAAGCTGCTAATTATTACAAATTTGGTATCAGTGAATGCGGAATTTTATTAAGAACACAACTATTACTGGTTTGTTACTAGGGAGATCAAAGTGGTGGAAAAATGAGTGCAAAAATTTATGAAAAGTTTAGGCCATTGGATGCTTTTTGCACTTTGCAATATTAGAGCAACACCCAAAATTTGGAAAGAACTTTTTCTTATTTTCTGAGCTTACAAGCTGTCAAAATTTGGTATTAGAGAATGCAAAATAGTCTCAATAGTGCAATAAGTGCTATTTTGTTTGGCAATGATGTCTATATAATGAAAATCTAGGCCAACAATTCTATGAAAAGTGATGCGAGATGAATGTTGCATGGCATACAGCTCAGACAAAAAAGTATGTTTTCATTTATTAATACTTTTGGCTGTCAAATATACAAATATGACATAAATCAATGTAAAATATTGTTAAGAACACCAGAGGTGCAATTTTCCATGAAATGAGGTAAATTTCAAGAAAAAGTAAGGGCAATATTTTAATTTTTTATTTAGGCCGTAGTGATTAGTTTGACACTAGTGCACATGTATAGCAAATACTGTAGTGATGATACCTTGATTTGATGACAGTATTAAAGACACAAGCTTGCTTCTATTTTTGGATGTAGGGTGCTTTATTGTGGTGCAAATTAGTCAAAATTGCAGCAAAAGAAGGCGAAATTTGACTTTATTCTCTAGGGCTATTTTCACATTGTCAACAGAGTAATGACTGCAAAATTCACAAGCCATGGAAATCATTTTTCGTTACTTCTGAGGAGAGAAAGTTGTAGCTAAGTACAGGCTTTACTTTAATAGGGATTGCAACGAGTCAGTTGACAGTCTCATGTCAGTTCTATTCTGAGTTAGTTCATTTCACTGTTGGCCTATGATTTCCAGTATTATTGCACATTGTAATGTAGTCCATATAAGTAACAATAAGTAACAGATTTTGGATTAATTTCTGAGAATGCCAAGTACAGTAGGTACAATTTAGCTGTACTTCACTCATAATGAGGGTCATATAGGAATAAGCAGGAAAATGGAGGCAAAACATTAACTATTTTGTCAATTATGTCGATTTCTACGTTTTAAACCTAAGAAAGTAATGTGTATTACTGCATTGTATTATAGACATCACTTTGTGTAAGTGACATGATCCTACTCAATCTTGTAAATACGCAGTACATTAATTAACTGTAGTGAAGACCCCCATTTATTAGCTGTCACCAAGCACACAGTGTAATGTATGCAATTGCTCTGCACATGGATCAAACATGATCATTGCTAGTACCCAATGCATGAGAAAGCATACTGTAACCACATGTCAATCAGTGTAAGAATGATGGTCTTCCTATCAAAGGGCTTTTCATACATGTCATCAGGCTACACCATGTACTACTAAATTATGTCTAACAGGATTAAGTAACCCAGGAAACTTGGTTTAGAATTATAGTTGATAACTTCGCATAGTTTTCAATAATTAAATGTTTCACATGCATTCTTTGTCATGAAGCTGTGTAAAGCTCATAGTGCAGTAGCTACACATACAGTTTAGTGTATATACACCAATCTAAAAAGAAGTAAAATACTGTGTAAAATACAACACTGCATCAACGATTGACATAGTAATTCAGATGTTAACTCATGTAAACAACACTGTTAATAATTAATGAAATTGTTAGAGGTAAGAAGGGGGTAGAGAGCGGATGGTTTGTGTGTGTTTTAATGTAACTGACCACCTACATTGCCCTGAGTAGAAGACAATTTTGGTTAGTTTACATCCATGATCACATTCCCACACAATCATGGGTCATAATGTAGTGTGTATTGGTTAAATTTGGAGAATAATGTTTAGCCCAATAAAGTAAAATTTTAAGTTGGTGGCATCATGAATAAATCTACAACAATCTGACTGATACAGCTTCATGTATAGAAGCATGTTCCATGTGCAGCTTAAAAATCAATCCATCCAATTGTCAGCTTTTTGGTTCCTTGCTTTAGCAAAAGGAACCTATGTAGTCAGGTTGGCGTGTGTGTGTGTGAGTGTGTGTGTGTGCGTCTGTGTGTGCGTCTGTGACACTTGCTTGGGTACGCTCTATCTCAATAAGGGAAAGTTGGATTGAGGCCAAACTTGGACTATAGATCCACCATATGGAGAAGGTGTGCCCTATTGTTTTTGGTGCCCACAAATGTCACCAAAGGTCAGTTATGGTCCAAAAACCCAAAATATTAAAACTGCAATAACTCCCAGTGCCAATGTGCGACAAGGTTGATATTTTTGGATAAGTTGTGAACTGGTTAGGGGAACATTTTGAAACATAACATGCATGTGATCCAAGGTCACCCAAGGTCAATTAAATTAATGTTAAAAAACGAGTATGTTTGCGATAACTTGAGAACGAATTGTCCGTTATGGTTGGGAGTTGCTTCAATATAATCCAATTGTCGACCCACATCTGGGTGACCCTTGACCTCAATTTGACCTCTGGTGACCTTTAAGTGTTTTGGGAATTTTTACAGTTTTGATGCTATTTTCAGATGTCAAAGGTACCTTCCGATCATAAATGTCAATAGGTTGACCCCGTGTGACCTTCGTGTGCCAAGTTATATGGGGTCAAAGTTTTAGGTCAGAGTTAGGATGGCTGTACAGACTTGTCTTGTTGTTTTTTGGAATCAGGAAATCAAACTACATCTGAAACCATGGTCAAAAGGTCAAAGGTCACATTAGAAAAAATGTGTTTATTTTGGGAGAAAACGGGCAAAATAGAAAATGTTTGGTTTTGATGCTAGATTTGGATATATCAAAGGTACCTTCCGATCAAAAATGTCAATGGGTTGACACCCAGGTGAGCTTTGCGTGTGAAGTTAACCGAGGTCAAAGTTAATTTTCAGACATTTAATGCAATAACTCCCAGTGCCAAGGTGTGACACGGTTCATATTTTGGGACAAGTTGCAAATGGTATAGAGGAATATTTTCAAACTTAATGGTCATGTGATCCGAGGTCACCAAAGGTCAATTAATGTTTAAAAAAACTCGTATTTTTGGGGAGGGAGTAAATGGGCAAAGACAAAACTTTTGAATTTTTACAGTTTTGATGCTCTATTTAGGTCTCACCGATCAAAAATGTCATGGGTTGACCCCTAGGTGACCTTTCTGTGTGAAGTTATACAAATTCAAAGTTAAATTTTAGACTTTTAATGCAATTCAAGGCATTGAAGACTCGCCCCAAACCGCGTGCGGCCATCTGAAAAGGTTAACTTTCTGTTCCTTGCAATTGACGTTTTGTTGGTGTTGCTACAAAATGCAGACAGTAATGAAACGTGCACCTTGTTATCTTTAGCTGGACCTGAGATGTCCATTGCTGTATCGTTTATACACTGTGATGTGGGTATTGACCGCAGCTGTATGTACTGACTGTACACTTGTGTCTAATTACCGACGGTAGCAAGCTGTGTGTGTATTTTCTGGGATGGATGGTGGTGTCTAACATTTCTGTTACACCTCATTCGAAACTAGGTCAGATTACCGGCATTAGACGTTTCTTTTTGCGAGAGTCTTCACACCCTTTAACTCCCAGTGCCTAGGTCTGACACGATTATTATTTTGGGACAAGTTGTGAATGGGGTGGTGGAACATTTTCAAACTTAAAGGTCATGTGATCTGAGGTCACCAATGTTATCATATCTGTTGACCCGCTTGTAGGTGACCTTATATTTCTTAAATTTTCGATGCCATATTCAGATCTCAAAAGTGCCTTCCAATCAAAAATCCGATCACAATTTGTGATCACAAAAGTGTTGGCTACAGTGTTGGTTACTTTATGGGTACATGTAGGAGTGGACCATAATTACTTGGACTATTTGAGCCCAATCTTGCTGTGATAATACTATGTGTATTGTCACCTACGCAAGGAACCACAGTGACCTTGGGGCTTGGGCACTTGTTAATACTTTTGATTTATTCTGAAATAAATATATAGTATTGTAGTTGAAGGAACTCAGGTAAATTACAGTCACATTATCCATAACTTCATCATATTCAAATAAATAACTGAACTAAGAATATGTGTTGCTGTCTCTATGCCTCAAATTTTCTACTTCTATTTTGCTACCACCAGTATATTTATTTGATTTTCTTTCTTTCTTTTTTCCTTTTTGTTATAGAGTGACATCTTTACTTTTGATAACCTCTTGATGCACTCAGAGTCATTTATTAAGAAAGATGACTGTCAGAAGTTACTTGACTACCTTGAAGTTCCAGCCAAGGAATCAAAGGACATTATTGAGAGTGATGCACCCTTTTCATCTCTAGTCCACCATCTCAGAGAGGCAGGGAAGGTTTCTTTTGATGATATCAACTATTTAATGACAGCATGCTCTGACAAAGGACTGAGTAAATTGATGACAGTATTGAATGTCTACCAAGAAGCTCAAGGTATGTTAATATAATAGAGGTTAACAACTTATATATGCTATGAATCGCAAAACATCCAAATGCATTGCCCACACAAAGAATAGATGCGATTTGAGGTAATATACTATTGTATTTACTTTTACTAAATTAGCCCATTGCTAATAGAAGAAGGAGCATCCATCAATAACATTTAATACAAATAATGTGATTAATAAGTTGGCAAGAAATTCAATAGCCGCAATGGCATGTAAAGTACTTCAAGCCCAGAAAGAGAATCTAATTTGGATGTTCAGAAGTGTAATTATTCCACACTGCGTGTTTCATGCAACGTCAAGTCTTGCATTACAGTCAACTCTTTGCATAATTATGTAACTTATGGGATATACTCAAACATTTAATTTAGGATATGTTCAGACAATATGGGTAAAATTTGTGAATTTCCTTTCCTTTTGAAATTTGAAATTTAATATCCTTGATATATTAAAGGATCATTGAAGGGGCTTGACTTTGTTCAATTGCTCAGAAGAAGGGCCAAAATCAACACCAAGGAAAGTGAAAGATTTGCAGTGTCACCTCAAATAACATGCTAAAGTTGGACCAAAATGTGAGCTCACTCAATTTGGTGTAAGTTTGTCACAATATTTTCCTGCAAGTTGTACAGCACAAATAATTAAGATACATTGAACTGTGTTTATTTACGTAACTAAATTTCTTGTGTGGAAGACAATCTTTAACCATTTTTGCATCTTATATGTTTGTTTCAGATTCAAAGTTTACCAAAAAAGTACTAAAAGATCAACTAAAGGCATTAGAATACAAAAGGCAGGAACTCTCTGACAAACTAACTGAATCAAAAGAGGAAAAACAACAGCTGACTGGAAGACTAAAGACAACAGAGGAGGAAAAACAACAATTGAAAGATACATTGAAGTTGAAAGAGGGAGAAAGACAACAGCTGAATGGAAGACTAAAGACAACAGAGGAGGAAAGACAACAATTGAAAGATACATTGAAGGTAACAGAGGAGGAAGGACAACAATTCAAAGATGTATTGAAGGCAACAGAGGAGGAAAGACAACAGCTGTCTCAAAGACTCAAGACAACAGAGGAGGAAAGACAGCAATACAAGGATGCATTGAAGGCAACAGAGGAGGAAAGAAAACAGCTAACTGGAAGACTTAAGACAATAGATGAGGAAAGACAACAATTGAAAGATTCATTGAAGGCAACAGAGGAGGAAAGAAAACAACTGAAAGATACATTGAAGACAACAGAGGAGGAAAGACATCAATTCAAAGATGCATCAAAGGCAACAGAGGAGGAAAGACAACAGCTGACTGGGAGACTTAAGAAAACACAGGAGGAAAGACAACAATTGAAAGATACATTGAAGGCAACAGACAAAGACTTCAGACATACATTGAATACAGCTGAGAACAAACTGAAGACACTGAAGGATGAGAAGGAAGAATTACTTCAGCAGCAGAAAGAGGTTAGACTTCACATAGCAAGTGATTATAGATATCTGATGACCAAGTTACCTAACTTGGGTCATGAGAATTTATTATGAATAAGATTACCATTCTGTTTGATTTAGTGGTGTTAAAGTGAATTTGTAGTTTACCATTTACAGACACAACATGTATTTTCAGAAATAAGGAAATGTTTATGATGTTCAACAGTAGAGGTTCAATGATGAACATATTAACAGCTCTTTGTCTCAAGATTTTTATACAAGCATGGTATTTAGTTCATATGATGTACATGAACTCTTTACATATTAATATAGGTCAAAGGTCATTGAGGTTAAGTGAGGTCAATCAAAACATGTAAAGGTAAGACAATAAAGAAGTGGAAATTTGACAAAATCTTTCTAGGCGGGAAACTTTTACATCACAAGTACAAGATCCCTATTGTATTTAAATCTTTAAGTGCTTCACCTAGCCCACACTTGTCCCACTGTAGGTAAAAATATTTCATCC
The DNA here is from genome assembly GCA_000934455.1 of Apostichopus parvimensis. Taxonomy (NCBI): domain Eukaryota; kingdom Metazoa; phylum Echinodermata; class Holothuroidea; order Aspidochirotida; family Stichopodidae; genus Apostichopus; species Apostichopus parvimensis. Next base: position 32,104 of record KN882247.1, read on the forward strand.
CTTTATATAAATGACAGATCTTTCAGAGAGTTTGAAATGCATGGTTGTATCCTTTGGTTATATGGAAGTTCTCTACTAAACTGAAGTTACACCACATTGTTCTAATGTTTAGTTACTAATTACAGTTTAAATTAAATAGCAAAACTAAACAGAGGAATTCTGCATGTGCTATTGCACAATATGTAGTAGATTAAAGCATATTATGGGATTTATTGACCATCAAAACATAAAATTAATCAAACAAATAAATATAATTGAACGTCTGTCCTTCAATATGATAGGCCTACATTCCTCTTTCTAGAACAATTTTTCCACCATTCCTGGCATTTCCCTTTCAGAGAGCACAGTTCTCTGCCTTGACTTATATACTTTGAACATGTGAATTCTCTGAGTAGTAATTTTGCAATAGACACACCCTCAAGTAAAGATCAAATGCTTATTAGTTCAGCCTGCCTGAAAATAAATGTAACGAAATTTGTCAACTTGGAGAATATGTTCCCTTCAGACATGAGATACTTCAATGCTAGTATTAATTTGCAAAATGGCAAGTAATCACTTTGGGAGGTGCATCCCTTTTGTTTCTTTCACTGTATGACAGGAGCTGGAGGAGGCTAAATCAAGTCTGAGAGCTACAAAAGATGAACTTGTGAAGTCTCAACTGGAATATGCCAAAGAATCCATGGCCTTACAAGAGGTCTTGAAGCAGACAAGGGAATCCTTGAATCAGCAAGAATTGGTAAAGCCCTTTCACACTTTCCCAGATCGGGTGTGAGTTTTGAACGAACCGTAGCGGAAGGCGATGATGCGTATCCAGGACGGGTTGATATGAGTCCAGTATGAGTAACTACGGCGTTGTTATGGGTTGATAAGGATTGTTACAGATATCTTCCCCGGTCTATCCCGTATATGAACAGAAAACTTAGGGTTCTAACACGGCTTTCTACGGGCTGTTTATCCATGCCAGGTTATTACAAAGCCGTCACAACACGATTCAACCCATAGCAAATTGTATCAGCCGTAGTGCATACGTACCAATACTTGGCGCGATCTGTTTCCATATGTACCAATACGTACCTATATTAGCACCAACAGATCACATGATCACGGCTTACTAGGTCCACTGTATAGGGTTGCAACATATTGTCTACGGGTTGCTACGGGTCCTCTACAGGGTATTTTATCTGTGGGTTAGACTCATATTTTTGTAAAGCAAGTTCAATATTTGTCAACGTATCCGAAGGCCGGATCGGTACGGGTTGCCACAGATAGCTATGGAACATTCCGATTCATGGTAGATCAGACCCACGGATCATGTGCCGGATGTACCGATCAGGCAAGACCGGGCGCGCGATCTGGGAAAGTGTGAACTGTGCTCTAAAAGTATGATTAAGTTAAGTAAGTGAATTATTACCTAAGAACAGTGTGTATGTGTAGCCAGTATACCACCAGTAGACAAGAAGTTTGTGTTTATGAAGTTAGGATCATATTGTGACTAAACTATTAATGTGTTGAATTTATGATAAATATTCCACTGTTGAAGGTATTACAAGGTGACAACATAATCTTGAGCTTTACAGAAAATAGTTCAATTAGTTTAAAAATGTTCGAAATTCATGCTCGATTTGATTTACATGCAGTGTGAAGTGAGTATGAGTACATTCACCTACTGTATGCTAAAATCAGTTGGTTGTATCAGCTGAAGACATAACTGGTGACAGTTGATAGATAGGAAAACTGAGGTTCTTTTGGTTACTTATCATAGGCAGACTATGCAGTCAAGTTGGGTTGTGTGGGTGCGCACAGGTGTGCTGTGTACATATGACACCCTAGATTGTAAACACAATATCTCAAGATCAGTAACCTCTGCAGTTGTCATATTTGGCATGTGGCTTCCCCACAATTAGTAAAAATAACCCTATTGGTTTGGGTGGAGGTCAAAAAGTCATTTGGGGTCAGCAGAGGGCAAAATGTGAAAATCTTAAAATATCTCCAGAACCTGAACATCAAGGAGTTCATATGCATTGTAGGGTAGCCTTATGTAGTTTTTCTTCACAATTTGGTGTACGTCAAGAGTTCATTTAAGGTCACCAGGGGTAAAAATATCTTCAAAATAGGAAACTTCGTTGGCTCTAATTTGTTGCTTCCTTATAATGAATACAAGAACCTTATTGCTTGTGGGTGGAGGTCAAAGGTCATTTGGGGTCATCAAAGATCATATTCTTTAAAGCCTTATACAAAAACCTTGTAAACATGATATATCAAAATGTGTTACATAACAGCTCATATCTGGCATGGGTCTTCTTTATAGTGAGTACAAGAACGCTTTTATTTTGGGATGAGGTCAAGGCAAGTAACCTTTGGGAGGCGTTTCCCTCTGGTCTAAAGTTTCAGTTCATCAATAAGATATATTTTCTAAGTTTTTTATTTGCAGGCTTCATATGCATCTGTTACGGCGGAAGAAACCCTACTTGAAGAATGTGAAACTCCAGACGTATCACAGGAATCAACTTTGGCAGGTAGGATCAACATGAAAATATCATTGCTGCTGCTCAGTGTAAATATCAAGCAGGCAGTACAATAATTCCATATATCAGTCTGTCTGTTTTTAAATAGTCCTACCTGCAGATCTTCAAAGCTGTCAGGGGAGATGTTGGAAGAGGGACAGAGGGGGTGGGAGGGGGGAGGGTGGGCCTTGAGTCTATTTAATTAGTGTAGATGCATTGTCAAACTGTCAATCATGTTGAGATATTGAAAGATATTGACAGTCAAGTACACAGGTGTAAATAAATCAAGGGGTATCATGGAAACAAGTTAAATCTTATTTAAATGGATAGTCCGGGAATTAATTGATTTGTGACATTAAAATGCCAATGCGGATTTGATATGGGAATGATTGTACAAGATGCGTAGTCTTCCTTGTTAATCTTTTCCTGGTTCTTCTTTCTCACCTGAAGCAATACACTGTCACTAATTTAGCTTAGTCCTTTAATAATCAAACTGCTACATGAAACTTCAAATGTTGCACTACTCCTCTGGTAGTCGTGCGATCACTATCGAATAAATACAAAATATCGCATCTAGGTATCTGTTGTATAACTGAAACAGATTTATAGCAATTAAACTAAGGTCATTTGGGAGTCGATCATAGACATATTAAGGAAGGCTAGACCACTTCAGTATGTCAATTAGGAGATGTTTAAAAAATAAACATAACAACCATGGAAGGTCAGGTGATGTGCTCCATGGTAACATTTCAAACTGGTATCATATTTATTGTACAAATGTATCCCTTCTACCACTAATGTCATCATCAGATAACTGCCACAGTCCTGAGAAAAACTTGGGAAACCTAGAATGTTAGCTATGTGATGCACATACCAATGTTTACTGCAATTTTTAAATTGCTAAGATGCTAGTTCCTTTAAAAAGATTGAACTGCAGATGAAACACATGCAGCATATCAGGACAGTATGTGTACAGTGTACTTTGACGTAGGTAGCAGACGACAGGATTCACCGTTCCTTAGCAACACAAGCCTTATTGCCTTACATGCACTAACAAGCACAGATCAAGCATTTTCTGACACAGAGAAAATAAATTTCAACATTGTCATCCCCCAAAACTAAAGCAATCAAGATCAAAAGTACAGTAAATCCCTGTTAAAGGTGCATTCTGTTGACAATTTCGAAATAACAAAGTGTGAAACAAACATACATGGTTAGTAGCGTCAGGGGCACATCACAAGACCCTGATGGTTGGTATGTTTTCTGAGTGTAAAGTGTGTCGTATAGATTTATATACATATCACCGGGGTCAAAAAGCAAATAATATAACGCATATCAACACCTGCAATGTGTTTCTTGTGAAATATTGTAGATAATAAAAGCCTCATCTAATTCCTCTTTATAATGTTTCTACTTTTTCTGTCATAACACCCTCCTAAAAGCTAAAGAGTATATTTAGGATTTGGAAATCAATTTTCATCTAAAAAGGTGACAGTTGAAGTTGCTATGATAACACAGATGCTTGTTGTGTAGATGAGGAGTTACATCAACAGTACTTCAAATAGGAATTTATTCATATTACACATTGATTATATCTTCTTCTGCTATTGAACTGATTTTAAAGAAATGCAGTTTGTTGTTATAGATTAATGCGATACAAAGCAATCTAATAATCAAATGAATAATTGGAAAATGTGATCTCATGCATTATTTAATAATCAGTTTTATCAATTGGTTTGTTGTGCTGAGTATTATCTTTAACTATATTTTATTCTTAC
>KN882247.1:37660-50907 GCA_000934455.1 Apostichopus parvimensis
GTTATTGTTGTTACATCACACTGCTTTTCACTGTATTACTAAAAGATCAAGTATGTTGTAGACTCTCACTACGTAAACATTATGTCAGCTTCAGGAAGAAAACTGCTCATGTTACATTATCGAAACTACAATGCATTTTTGTATTCTGGTTTTCTATATCAAAGCATTAGTTACTGGTGTTTTGTTTCTATTATTCTATTTTTAGTTGAAAATGTCAAATTTGTCCCTAATGATGGATCAACTCCATCACAAGCTTCTGATGAAAGAGAGGAAGATCATGACCATAGTAAGGAGAGTTTGGTGGAGAGAACAGAGAGAGAAGAACTACCAAAACAACAAAAACATTCAAAATTACTTGAAATGAGGCACAATCACTCATACATTGAACATAGGATAAAGTGTGAAGGTGGAACTATTAGCATCATGGGGGTACATCTGACTATTCCTGAAGACGCTTTATCCTGTGAAGGTGTAATTTCTGTTAAAGTGATTTATGATCCTGACATGCACCTCCCTGGAAGTGCTCGTAGAGGAAGAATGACACCCCTGATAAAACTAGAGCCAGAAGGACTCACCCTCAACAAGCCAGCCCAGCTGACTGTTCCTCACTCGGCTATTATCCCTGAGCCAGATCGACATGATGTTATTATCTTCACTGGTCTGAAAGATGAAGAAAATTTACAAGAAGGTAAATATGGTGACCAAAGAACACTTTAAATGCATTTGATGTAAAGAGACGTAATTTGAGTTAAATTCTGAGAACCAGTAGGGTAAAATATATCTAATTTAATAAGCTCTTCATATTTACTGTATTTAAGATTACCAAGTTAAATATTTATATAATATTACTTATTATAGGTGAAATCACTTGGACTGAAGAGAAATCTGTTGATTGGAAGCTAGAACCGGAGAAGATCAGTCTTGCTATTAACATCCTGAGCTACGTCTTTGTTAATTTAGTCAGCCAAGAAACGGAACAGAAGCATATATTCCGTATTGTTCCATTTATTGACGGGATACTGCATGCCAAAGATGATGTCTTAATAACTGTTTGTTTCTGTAAGGACAGTGATGAAGAGTACAAGGTGAGGATAATCTCCTGTTACTATGGTGATATGTGTAGCAGTTTGAGGTGAATTATGCTTTGTGCTGTGATCTGTAGGTCGGATACTGGGAATCTTGCTTTCTTTCATGATTTGTATAACGAAATGTTATCATGTATTACTGGCAAATTATGAAGTGATTGGTTAAGGGTACATTTGTGTGACATATTTATTGATTCATAATAGTTTATCAAAACGAAAACACTGTTACATTTGAAACACCAGACATTTACACTTAATTTGCAACAATGATTTAGAGGATCTGATAGAAACAAGCAACATTAATTGGTAGTTTTATTCATTTAAGGGAACAGAAGCTGCTGTTACTTGCTATAGCAGTATTTTTTCAATTACTTATCCATGTTCTTATGTTTTAGTTGATGTTAGAGGACCACCAGTCCAAACTGAGTCTAGGAAACTACACAACATTTCAAGTTACCCGGACATTGAATGACGGCATAGATTATGCCTCTTACATTGATCTGATGATGTCATCGCCCGGTGATAGTTACCATCTGATGAAGGAAGAATCAAGAAAGGTTTGTAATCACCAATGCTATTCAAATTTGTCTTCTAACATTACATGTAAGACTTGTAGTTAAGGATTGGTTACCTGAAATGGATCAAAATGTTGTAGTGGTTAGAATGTTGGCCCTACAAGTACCTCTTTGTGGTTAAAAATACCCAACAGGGTCCAGAATCTATGCAAATGTCTGGTGGGCAGTGTTGTTTAGCAGAATCTTGTGAGGGATGGTATTTTCAGTTCATGAATTAGGAAGTAAAGTTTGCTCCTATATTCTTTCACATGGTTTGATAAAATGCTTCACTCACCATGGCTGCACTTTGGTGATCATGAACGGGGATGTCATAAATTCACCTCCCTTTGTATTTTCAGGTGCTGTGACAAATTTGCTGTTGCGGGAGTGGGTTGTTGATTAGGTGGCTGTCCTATGAGCAGGAATGAGTGAGACAATTACATGCCTTCCCAGTAATTCTCTGAACACTCATCAAAAACAGAAGGATTGATATAAGCCGATAACATATACAATCCCATTAACATCTATGGCTCGACTTTATTTCTGTAGGATTTCTACCCCGTGAGACAAAATTAACCTTAATATTAGGAATGAGTGAGACAATTACATGCCTTCCCAGTTACTCTCTGAACACTCATCAAAAACAGAAGGATTGGTATAAGCCGGTATACATCTACAATCACAGGAACATCTAGGGCTCGACTTTATTTCTGTAGGGTTCCTACCCCATGGGACAAAATTAACTTACATGTTGTTATTGAATTCTTTAATACAATTACCAGGTTTTCCTTAATTCTTTTTTTATATATATATGTGGAATTGTTTCTTTAAGTACATATCAAGTTTTCTTATTCTCAGTATAATTGATTTTCAATATCTTTTATCCATTAGCATGTAGACATTGATCACCTCTGTGCTGCCAGTAGAGTCTCTCATCAGTTCAGACTTAAAAGGAACAATGATGGAGACACTGAAATAGTTGATGTGAAGTTAAAAGTATCACAACATGAAAAGAACCAGACAGCCCTCATCCTCCAATCAAAGGTGAGTTATATTTGCTGATTGTCTTCCAGCTGTTTGTGTTCTCATATGACTCTTCATTACATAATAAACAGCGGCGTCTTCTCTCTTCTCACCATTGCTTAGTAATGTCCTGTCTGTTGGAAGTCTTGCAACTGTTTTCAGACTGACTGAATAATGTCAGTGCTGTGACTGAATTATAGTTATTTTTGGCATGTTTGGAGTGTTAGCTCAGTGATTAACGCTGGTGCCTTTCAATCATAAGGTCCCGGTTTCGAGTCACTCCAAGATTGATGTATGTCACCCAGTTACAGAGTTGTTGACAATTCATAATCATGGATGTTAAATAAGAATCTAAGAGACTGACTTCGGTCAGCTTGCGGCTTTGATAAGCCAATGATGACTTCTTCGCTAGTTCCTGCTTGCAGGAGGATCTAAAATACATACATACATGTTCTCTCATGGTTCTTTGTAATATTCATAGTGGATGACAATTGAATTTAATTATAGTAGTCTGTTATTCTGTAGTTAATGAGTAACTCAAAATGCAGTGAATTGCTGAAAAAAGGTACATATCACCTGTGTTTTGTTCAACGCACAGGTCAACAGTTATTGGAAAATTTGTTTGATATGTATCTTAGGTACAAATTAAATTCTCCATAAATGATGGGTATGTTGTCATCAAGATTCCTTTACCTTGGGATTTCACACATTTATTATGAGGTTCCATGTCTGTTTCAGCCCAATGTTTCTATATTACATTTCTACTTTTATCCTAATGATTCACAGGGGTGTGATAGATAGTCTGCACTATTGTATGTTAAACATTCATATATTTAAAGTTTCATTGGTCATATTTTTTTTTCTTCAGGTGAAAAACATTCTCTTATCTCCAGAAAGCCAGGAAATTCTTTTTAGAGATCTACATCCAGGTGAGCTTTTAAGTGGAATTTGAACAAATGGTTGTACTTATTTCTAAAATCCACCCTGACCTGCTTCTAAGTGAAGTTGAAACAAAAAATGAATGCTCATTATCTTAGACATGCACCAGGTAAGTGTGCATTAGTAGAGATGAAAAAGTAAGCAAACATACAGAACATGGACCCAGGTGAGTGTCTAAGTAGAGGTGAAAATGTAATAGCATTTGGTTTTAGAAGTAGACACACCTGAGTGTCACTTATAACAACTAAGTTTATTGGGAAACATTTTGTGCACAAGACGAGGGCTAAAAGTTGAAAAGTTGCACGCAACTTGTGGACAGTATACTTCACCAATTTATTATGTGCACGCATCAGAGGTTGACTTTGCATACCAACGTTCTCCATACAGGTTGCATGCTTCTTATGGGCCAGTTGTGTACTTACTTGTGCATGTTAGTTGTGAACATTGCTCATTGTTCAAACCTGGCACACAATTAGCCTGTGATTCATGCACTCTTAGTTATACATGCGAATCAATTATTTTTTCGTCTTCGAATGTAATGTGGATGTTGTCCTCACTTTCAGACTTACACAAATATGAAAAGTTGAAAGGAGACATTGCAAAGCTTCTGGATAAACAACATTGTAAACAGCTAGGTGTGTTCTTTGGGCTCAAGCCAGCAGAAAATGAAAGAATTCAGGAAGCAGCAGAATCTGGAAAGACGCTGATGAAAATATTGGATGAAAGAGAGCTCATCATGCCAGACAGAATGATCGGACTGTATGAAGGGTTGAAAGCTATTCACTTTAATAAGGTGGCAAGACTGGTGCTGGAGTACATTGATACATCACAGGAGAAGAATGGAAAGGAAAACGAAGGAGAGAAAGGCGATAAGAAAATGGTTTGTGTTTAATAAAAACTTGTTAACACTTAACATGATAAGTGTGAAGCAAGCAAAAGACACAAAGATCTTAGAAGGTTAATAGGCCTAGTACAGACTGTACTTTCTGGTATGAAAAGTATTCGTCTTCCTCTCATGCAAGTCTGTCTGAAAATTCATCCTTTCACTAATTGTGACAGTTTCTGTTTACCTAAAGTTACGTTAATATATATCAAATGTACAGGAAGTCTGTGTAGAAACTTACTTAGCCAAACCAAATGCAGTAATCTTCATAAAATAATGATAAAAAATGTGAAATTTTATAAACAATTTGTAAAATTTCAACATTATTGTTTCAGGTAAAAGTTCCAGAGAAACAGGTAGTCATTTCAAAGAGGGAACCACAATTGTCAGTAAATTTCAAAATTTTGATAGAAGAGGGATACAAGAGACTGGATGTCCAAAGAGCCTTGAAATTGTCTCATGGAAAACTGGACTTGGGAAGACGGATATTGCTGCTTGCTAAGGAAGAGCATGGTAAAGTACTCATATATTCAGCTACATAGGTATTTCTTATTTATGTCTTCCTGATATAATCAACCTCAATCTTATATGACATTCTAGGACCACATTTTATGCCCTTGGCTCCTTCAGTGTTCATGGAAGAAAAAGTATTTTTGATTTAGTTTTGTAGGAATATTACTCACAAATTAGCAACAAAATAGAAATGTAATTTAGATGCTGTAAATAAATCTAAGTCTTGTTACTCTTAACGAACAATTCTCTTCTACATCTATTTCCATTTATCACATCAAATATGTCGTATGTTCACTGTTCCACCTTTCATTATTGTAATATCTAGAAATAGCCAAAAGATTAAGGCAGATTTGTGTTAAAGAGGCTATTTTCATAATGTGAATTGAAACAGTATATGCAATTAACACATGTTCAATGAAAGTGGCAAAATACTTTCCTTTCACATGAAATATATAACTTTTCTCCTCCAGAGAGACTTCCTTTGTTCCCAGGGTCAAATCTTTACAAAGAACAATACTTTGATCAGCGTGGAGGAGAGGTGGTTATCGCAGGTGTCATTCTCCGTGTACCAGCTGGGGCACTACACACTGGAAGGATTGTTAGTCTGTGGGTTTCTACTGAACCTGCCATTGAAGGACCTTCCTCAAACAAGAATCTAAGGTTGACCCCCTTTGTGAAATTTGGTCCAGAAAGCCTTACTTTACACAAGCCTGTCACCTTGATTATTCCACACTGTGCTTTAACTACAACTAACCAGATGGGTATTGATGTGTACTCTGGTGTCTTACAATTAGGTCTGGTTTTTTTTGCCGTTTTGTTTTCCTACTCCAGTGAGCGTTATATATAGTCACTAATATTTCTTTTATCACAGAAATATGTATATGAGCTTGTGTGTACCACCTCTTGACTTGTAAGCATGATATGCTTCAAAGTGCATAATGGTGTTATTTGACATTGGGTGTGTGGTTCCAAGTTTAATGAATAAAAAAAAACTGTTTTTTTTGTAGAGGTCAAAGTCTGAAACATTGTAAGCAGAATGATTCAAGAAAGGTGTGAACTTCATATGTACTATTTAGAGTCACACTTGATATGTGAAACCACCTGAGTACACAAACAAAATATTGGGAAGAAAATCACTAAGTCTTCTGACTCTGTGTAATGTAAAAATCAATATCTCAAGAAGGAGGTAATTTCCAGACAAATAATCTCCATTTCAAGAAACGTTTAGTTGTACCTTGAGAGCAATCATTTCAAAATGAAATAAGCAACATTTCCAAAGGGAAATATTACCCTTCAAGCTGTGTTAAACTTCAGGGTTTTATCTAGTGACCTTGCATCCATACATAGAGTTAGAAACATAATATTTTACTATTTTGATGTTCTATATATGCAGCATTTTCTTCCACCAGACTGTCCCTTTAAAGTCATCTATGGTATAGGTTAGGATTGGTATTCTACCTTTCACCATGTTATAAAAACTTACAAGCAAAATGTTTCAAAATTTCCTTCAGATAAATCTGTCAAATGGAGCTTAGAAAGGAAACACCTCAGCTGCTCTATGAATAGTCAGCACCTTGAAGTTGAAGCTCAGAAACCCTGTCTCATTGGTCTTCATGTCCCTTTTGTACCTAAGATGAGGAAGCGTGTTTGTATTTTACCGATTGTAAACAGAGTCTCTGATTCGGGGGATCAATTGACAATCCATCTTTGGTTTCATAATGATGACACACTGGAACATAAAGTAAGTAGCAGATTTTGTCAGCTCAAGGTGTATTGCTAAATATCTCATGGATTCCAGTTGTCAGCCTTTGTGAATTAAAAATGGTTCATACACAGAATTGTACAGGGTTAATACATTGTTAGCCATTGCTCTTTAGCGATGGAAATGATAAAGTTCTAGCTTGATACCCTACAGGCTCAAACCTCTCTGGCAGTCAACTTGTGAAGATATAGTTAAGGGAAGGGTCAAGTGAGATCAGCTGGTTAAGGCAGTCTGTGGTCATTAATGGTTGAAAACTATAACTTTACAGTGGTCAAAAACACATTGATCGAATGTCCTAGAACAAAATTGAATGTTCATAATTTATTGCTGGTGGTCATTGACAACTGACAACAAGTGTTGTAATTAAAAACACATTTGTAAACACACCTTGTCCAGGTGTCCAAGATTAGACAGTGAAGATTTATATTTCAGAACATAGGCTGTCAGACTATTAATGGTCTTTGATAATGCACCATATCAGACACTCCATTATACTAGATATTCATAACATCTCCTTTTATTTATCGAAGGATGACCACCCAATAGAGGGCCATACAGGGGAGATGTTATATCTTCCTGGTCATACATAGGACAACTAAACAGTGTGTGCATAGTTGTTAATATTCAAATTTACATAAATAATCATTATAATATTAAATTGTTTCATTTTTCATATTAATAGAGTCTTATCAATGAAGAAATCTACCAGCAAAAGGGAACCATAATTCATGATCCTGTGTCTGTTCAACTCAAATCTATGACTTCAACTTTACATGTTAGCACTAACTCCAGTTCCCCACAGTGTAACCCACATCCTAGAAAAATGGTTAGTAATATTTGTTAAATATTCTTATTTATTTGTTGGCAACATGTAAAGAATGCAGCTAATTCCTGTTCCAAGGGTAATTTGCATTTGTTGGAAGAATAGTTGTATGCATCTATTTAGTGGTATGTATATGTAAGCATATGTTGTTATTCATATAAACATGATGTTATGTTAAAATTGCCTCCTGCTGCCATTCCTATGATATTCAATGAATAAAGAGGGGTCAGATGGTCCCAGCTGCAGTTGTCTATACAGTTGATGTCATTCTGGACTAGTCCTTCATTTGGTCTTCATTGACTGTCCATGTACTGATTACATAAATACTTTGTAATGTGTGTAACTGTTATGGTCTCTTATTTAGTTCTTTTTTATTTTGTTGCTAATACGAATATTCATTCTGTTCAAAGCTTATAAGAGCTGAAAAGAATATGAAGTTGATAGTTAATAGTCTTGCCTGAATGCCAACGCCTTCTCAAATGGCTTTACAACACCCATAAATATCAATATGCATAATTTCATTAGTTGGTCAACGCCTTCTCAAATGGCTTCATTCTGTTCAAAGCTTATAAGAGCTGAAAAGAATATGAAGTTGATAGTTTATAGTCTTGCCTGAATGCCAACGCCTTCTCAAATGGCTTTACAACATCCATCAATCTCAATATGCATAATTCCGTTAGTTGGTCATAGAGTACTTCAGTTTACCATATATGTGTCCACTGGGTGACAAGGGTGCTGTCAAAGTAAAGCACACAGCTATATTTACAAATTACTTTGCATTTTCTAATGTTAACACCTGGATGAAGACAGGCAGTTAAGGTTAATTCCCTTTCCCAAGGCCAGATCATAACGATCCAGTCGACCAGTACTGGGATTTGCATTCTTTAAATTGCAAGCCTGGTGCTCTAACAACTTGACCACTATGTTAAATGCTCTCAAAAGTTTGATAAATTAATAATCATCACTTGATTTTTCTCTCTTAAAGGATGTTGCTATGGAAACCCTATGGTTAAAGAACAGACACAAGCTAGAATTCCGTCTTCAGAATAAAGGGCTCAAAGATACTGTCAATCTGGAAATAGAAGCAAGATATGGGATGTCAGTGAAGAATCTATTCCAGCTTAATATTCAATTGCAGGTGACTTGATTTTGGTTTAAATTAACACAAAGAATCATTTGAGTACAAGGAATTTAATGTTTCACTTTGGATTTATCTTATAGCTACTGAGACTCCTCTTATATTTACCTTTTATTATGTTTGTTTACCACTTTTACATTCTCTAATTAAGTCATGTTTTTATATTTATTGAAATCTCTACTTTGTTTGCCTAAATTGATTAACTAATTTCCATAATACAGGTATAAAACATAATGTTACAATTTTACAATAAAAAAATCCTAATGACAAGCCATCTTCATATCACAAATGTAATACATACGAAATATCCTAAACAGTAATTACTAATTAGCATATCTTAACATTATCACTTAAACTAGGTGTTCATACGCACTGTCAATTGATAGAGGTGACATATTCACTTTTTTTGGAGAATCATCAAGCTTTCCACTTCATTTCCTCTTCGCAGATTGACAAATTACTACATATTGAACAAATCACATCTCCATTCCAGCTCGTCCTACCTGAATGTGAGTCATTAATTACATGAATAAAAATTTAATAGCATGTTAATTAAATGTAGGCCTGTATATGTAAAGTATTGATGTTTGATGCTTTACAGTCCTTTCATATGAGATGTGTACATGTAATCTTACTTTTCATACATCAACATTTAACATACTGCCTGCAATTCCTTACATATCAGATGTGTGCACCTAATCCTACTTTGCATAGAGGAGTCCTGGCTGCAATTACCATGCCAACTGGGGGACTAACTGTCAGCTATTTGCAATACTTGATATGAACATCAGTTTTGACACCATAGCAACACACTTAAGACTGGGTATATATACTGTATTGAAGTCTCAATGACGTAAACATATAAAAATTAATAAAATTCAACCACCTGTTTGAAAATATACATTCTGGAGTTAAATCAGATTTTATGTTTGGTATCATTGAAAACTCTGAGCTTTTAAGGTTTATTTTGCCAGTGTGTGTAAGAAACACATCACTGTTGTCTCACAATTCTGTAATATTGTTTGCATGAAACAGGTTCTGTTGAATTTACTGTATGTAGAGTAATGTATTTAACGTATTTGCAATTTCCGCCTCTTCTTTCAACCTCACAGCCATCATCAAATCTTTTGATCAGCTAAAGCAGAACTTATCAGAACACCTTCATGTAGAACAATCTACCCTGCTGGCAAATATTTTCCAACTTCCCGAGGATGGAATTACCGATATCAAGAAGCACAAAACACCAGGAACTCTTTTATTAGAGAAGCTGACCAAAAAATCACTGATATCTCCCACAAACATCACAAAATTGGAAAATGCCCTAACAGAACAAGGAAATGAAGAATGTGCGAAACTTGTCAGAGAATTCAGAAGTAAAAATCCTGTAGTTCAAGCAGCATTGTGCCCAGAATAATGACTGAAAACACATGTGCTTTATTGTAACTAAATAATGATGAACACGAACATCATATCACCAGTGGTGCTGTACCTAGGAATTTCTTCACTTGAGAGGTGGTGAGGAAGTCGGTGAGACATTTTGTACAAAGTGTTATTTACAGTCAGAGCTTATAAACACAGGACTATAAGTGTAATTACACCTGTAGGAGTTACATGAAATATTCTCTTCCCTTGTCTTACACTGTTATGTATGTATATACTCTATGTGACTAAGTCCATATTGGTATACTTGCCTTTAATAGGCAAACAATTACAGTAACATATGCAGTCTTGTCAGCATGTGTGTGTGTGTGTGTGTATGTGGCCCAAACCTGGTAATATGGATGTATAGCTTCCTTATTGTGAGCAGAGGGGTAGGAAGCTTCCAAAAAGTGGGGGAACACAACATCAAAGGGGCACTTTCTCATTCCACAACCACCACTCGTTATGCTAAAAACCGATACATACCGGCCACATCACTTAAATATATATGTGTTAGTATGCTATCAATACTATTATGGTGCACGTGAATAATTAAAATAAAATATTAAAATTAAAAAAGGCTTAAGATATCCAAAAGACAGTTCTTCATCAAAGGGGCACATTTTATTTGCCAGTAGTGCACATTTGCTATTCTGGAAAATAGTTGGGAGGCACGTTCCCCCAGTGCCCCCGGCTCCTACCCCCTGATTGTGAGTACAAGGTTGTGATTGTTTTGGTGGCACTTAAAGGTCATGTAAGTTCAGCAGATGGCAAAATGTGAACTCCTTCTATATTAGAACAACAGTAACTTTGACAGAGTTTTCATATGGAAGATGCATTGTTCTTAGAATCTCTTACAGTTTTGTTTTATCACGGTAAGTTGAGGTCAACAGATGTTGAAACCTGACAAATTTTGTAAACATGGAGTCGTTAAGAAGAGCAAAAGTTTCCAATTTCTAGACCCCTTTTGCATAGTTCTTTGTCATTTGATAATGTTGGATAATATTTCACACTTTGACTGATGTGTCAGTTTGTACATCAACCTGTTACTTAAAGATGATTTTCGGTAATTCCTATCAAGATTGGCTACTTATAAAAAGGTTTATTCGGGGGCTCAAACAGTTCTTAGTTAATTACTGCTTCCTCTGGTCAAACCACATCCTCAAAGCCTTTTTTTTTGGTGAAAGATATGTTAAAGTTGATCATAGTAAGTTGTGAATGCATCTGTCATTAACAGAATGAATGTCATTATGGTAATTGAGCTGAACGAGTTTCTGTTTTCTTCATAGTATCTTTATGTATGTATAGAAGTATAAAAATCTTCAAGAAAAGCTGAGAGCTGATGAACTATCTGGCTTTCAAGGAAATGTACATATTCACTTTATTTTATTGACAATACAGATACAAACTCAGTAATCATTAATTATTCCTATAGAGTTTGTATTACCTGTAAGTTGAGGGTGATGGGAGGGGGACTATGCCGGAAGCTGGTCACTTCGCCCAACAACCATTTCGCCCAACTGCCATTTCGCCCAACCTTACCATTTCGCACAACCAGCCTGTCATTTCGCCCAACCAGGCTGGTCATTTCGCCCAACCAGCCTGGTCATTTCGCCCAACCAGCCTGGTCATTTCGCCCAACCAGCCTGGTCATTTCGCCCAACCTTGATTAAATATTATACTTCAGTAAGGAAACGTTCGGGCATTGTTAACGTTACAGGATATGAACCGAATATTAAGGAAAGTTGAATTCGTGGTTACATTGATACAGTGGTTACATTGATTAAATATAATACTTCAATATTACGGACGGGTTTTATATTTTAATTTTTTTCAATTTAATAAGGAAACGTTTGGGAATTGTTAGTCGGTAGGATGTTTATGGGTTAGGTTAGGGGTTAGGTTTGATAGGTTTTTTATGGAGACCGATTCCCCTTTGTTTGTATAACATTAGATTAACACTATGCAGAACTAGATAAACACCTAACTGCTGTGAACAATACCCTTGGTTAATGCCTGGCGGACTTGATAAACGCTTGACCGAAGTCATCAAGCAGAACAATAGCTGTGGATTAATAAACCACGAACAATAGGCCTCCGATAAACGTCTGGTTGACCGGATTAACGCTTGGCTGAGCAGAACTTTGTCAATAGTGAAATAGAAAAAGTAATATTATTCTGACTGAATATGTGATTTTATTTTATTCGCACTCAGATTGTTCAAAATACAAAAATAATACAACCCATTAGGCTGACAGAACGTCGGCCCATTTCCAATGGGGCCCTATAGACGAAAAATTGCACTTTCAATGGTAAATACTAGGAAACCAATAAATAAGACACAAAAAACGTATATATTGCACAAAATACTGAAAAGTGCCTTCCTCTCCCCCACACCCTAAATTACATGAGATGCTTACTTAACTCAGCTCTAAAAAGATGAGAAGACTTAATGGATTGATATGAGTAAAGAAATGGTTGGGCGAAAGTGACCAACAAGGTTGGGCGTAATGACCAGGCTGGTTGGGCGAAATGACCAGGCTGGTTGGGCGAAATGACCAGGCTGGTTGGGCGAAATGACCAGGCTGGTTGGGCGAAATGAACAGGCTGGTTGGGCGAAATGGCAGTTGGGCGAAATGGTTGTTGGGCGAAGTGACCAGCACTATGCCAATGCCAAATGTATCTCTGGATAATGTGGAGGCAACATATTCAAAATACATTACAACAGACCTCTCAATACTCATTTAAGTACAGAGATCATACGGTTCGCATGAAGACCTTGATTATAGCTTTTACTTTGGCAGACCTATTCGTTCATGATTCTTTTTGAGGAAAATCACAACCTTGCATACGTATATACCTTTGTAGGAACAGAATGGGTTTGTTGCATTACTGTAGACAGGCTGGCAAACAATGTGAGAGCTCATCACTAACGAAATGGAAGTATAGCTTTTATACCTCAAGTCATCCTAGTGATGTTCGTAGGATTTATAAGGGTGGGAGAGGGGTGTGGGAGGGGGAGGGGTGGCAAATTCAAAACTGCTTTAGGTAGGGGCACGAACCTTTATGTAAGGAAGAGATGTGAATCAATGATTTCATAAAGCAGGT
>KN882247.1:53102-67064 GCA_000934455.1 Apostichopus parvimensis
CTTAATTTATCGCAATCCGTGGAGATGCATTTTTTATCCCAAGTTTGGTTCTACAAGTGAATATAATGATGTCATCACTGCAGGTGCGTAAATAATGCATTGATTAATATGACTGTTCATGACACCATATTGGCGATACCCTCTGTTACGATTTCGAATTTTATGGGGACGACGGGGTCTAGGTATTGGAAGGAAGTTTGAGAAATGGGAGGGGAGGAGAGGAGGCACGTTCCACATGTCTGTTTAAAACATCGACAGTTAGAGGTTAAATTGATATTCTAACAATTTATGGCAAAATATTTATATTTTAAACCCAAATTTCAATATTGTTGGCGCAATTAATGTTAGCTCGCTATTTTAAGTTTTATCTCTAAATTTCGCGATGTTTTTTTTTTTGCGGCTTCGTTTTTCTATCGAGGTATTGACGTTTAATCGCTAACTGTCGATGTCTTAACCAGACATTACAACACTTCATCTTTAATTTTTGTAATTTTCATCTCGAAATTTATAGGAAATTGGAGACTTTTTGAGATCATTTTGACAGACGAAAATGCTAGCACCCCCCAGTCGTCGAACCTTAGTGACACCCCTCCCTGTTTGGCTTGCAAACTCTGTAGATGTTCATGGCGGACGGCTGTATATAGGGGAAGAAGGGGAGGGGATGGGTGGGGTGTTCTTTTCAGTAAAATGAATGACAAGGTATAGTTGAGATGATTGTTTCTTTTGGAATATTACACTGTCATAACTTCAAAATCGCTAATGGGAAGTGGAATATGATTCTTAATTAAAGTAATAAATACGTAACCAACTCTATACTACAGTACAAAAAATTACAATGCACCCAAAACGTTTTATGATGCATTTATGATCTATTTATTTACAATTTTGTAATAACAATACCAATTTTCCTTGTTTATAACAGCTCTCGTTTCGAGTTTGAATTTTTGCTTTAATTTTTCATGATCATTTAACCCTAATTGACCTTCTATATCCAGACCGGGAAGTTTCGACAGACCACTCTCCTCTTAAATACCTGGACCTACACTAGTCACGTGACCCAACAGTTTCCAAGACAAACAAACATGCATACAAACAAACAAATACTTAATCAACAAATATATGTAAATACTTATCCTTACTTATAATAATAATGTGTGAAAGTGTGTAATATATAAGTGTATTACAAAAAAGGCTGTAATATAAGAAAAACAAGGTGTTCTTAGGAAAAAATGTTAATACTTATCCTGGAAGAAGGTAAAAAAAAGGCCTCTGTTTACTTTTAATAAAAAATAAAAAAAATAAGTTGTTACATAGTTTGGTATTCGCCATGTTACTTAATAATACTATACCTTATATATAACTACATAAACTACATAAATATAAACAAACATGCATATATACCTTATTCTACTTAATACTCACAAACAAACAATAATACACACAAAGACGAAAACCACAGACAACCATTGTCTAAAGAACAATTCACAAAAATATGCTAAGTACATGACGTCATCTAGGTCCACTAATATTCCTACAATCTAGGTCTCGTCTACACTTCCGGTCTTTCAAATAGAGGGTCAAAGAAAAATATTAAACTTTATTAAAGGAAGAGGGACCCTCATTTTCGGGACCACACTTCGTGGAAGGTGTGCGTGGCCACCGAGCTGCTCTTGGTCGTTCAAGCTTTTCTTGTGAAGGTTTACTGGCTGCTTCTGTAGTTGTGGGAGGCCCTAATAATTGTGAAGTTACTTGTCTAATTGCCGCCGTTGTCTGCGTTAGAGAAGAAATATTAAAAGTGGTTTAAACAAAAATAAAATCAAAACTCATTCAACTTCCAACTTTTGATTAATTTGTTAATCAAACTCGTGTCATTTTTTTCTAATTATTCGAGATGTTCATAAATTAATGAAATAAACTTATATTAATCGTTCAAGGTGGAATATAATTTCAGAGAGAAGACGGGGGCGGGCGGGGGGGGGGTAGGTGAGCGGGGTATGAAACTATGCAACAAAACAACTAAATTAGCAAATAAAGATATGTTGAAGAAGTAATTACAGCATTTAAGAAAATCGTTAATTCATTATGATATTTTAAGGGCGTATATTTTATTCTACGATTACAATTGTCAGTCTTCAGTGACTTCTTTAGCAGGAACTCGATCGGGATAGTGAGGGTTAGAGGGGGGGGGGGCAAGACAAAACCCGTCCTTTCAGACTGGAATATATAGCATGAATGCCGACAGTTTCATTTACGTTACGAATATTGCTGCCTATTTTCGAAGAGACGAGGAATGACACCTCTCCAGGCCCTCAGCCTAACCCCTAAAGCTGCTTCCCTCTAACTTTAAATCCTATTTATCTTACCGGACGAGCAGATGCGGCTCTACTGATGGACGATCTGATAGTCTCGTCGATCTTGGCAAACTCTCCCTGATCATCCGGCATCGACAGGTTCCATCTCTTGAAGATTGCATTGATGGTTGCCTCCAACTCCTCCGTCGAGTTGGCGTATTTCGGCTCCTCTCCTTCCTCCATCTCCTCTTCGGACATCTCAGCGGTTTCGTCGATGTTGATTACCTCCTCCTGCCACTCTTCATTATCCGGTTCCTCATCCTCTTGAAAGATTTCACGACAAACATCCTTCATCTCCTGGAACCGACTCTTTGTTCTAGAAAGTGGGATCGGGGCGGGAGTAATTGGTGCAGGTGTCATGCTCTGTGACAAAAGAAAATTATCCGATAGAATGGGACTCTAACCAGAAACCCGTCAGGAAAGACAGGAAATCACACTCTCTGACAGGTGAAGCATATTCAGATAGTTGGTGGCGGGTCCTACTTAATCAAGTGTCTCACTCTTCAAAACATGGCCATCGCTGAACCAAACTACACTATAATTCACGATGTAATAGTGCAGTAACATATGTTATGAGACAGCTACCTATCTATCCTCATGCCGACAGGAATACGTAACAATACGAACAATTTCATTACTGGGGATGAATGGGGCGCCCTCTGTCACAGTAAACAGAAATCCCTCAAATCCCTCAAGATGACGAACTACAAGCAAGGATACTTCCAACATAGAAATACACACATACACAACTAAACTGAATTAAGACCTACCTCAATCTTGAGGATACCTTCCAAGTCCATCTCCTCCCCAGCCTCCTCCTCCTCCTCCTCCTCCTCAGCCTCCTTGTCCTTCCCTTGCTCCAGTTTCAATGAGAGCATCCCCTCGACTTGTGTCTTTATCTGATCAAGCAGGTGTTCAGCCTCTTCTGCACCGACGGCATTCCCACTCAAAGTCATGATATCTCGGAGAAGTTGGATGTTATCTCTGTGATGATTGCAAGAAGTTCTGGCCAATCCTCGGGAGTTGGGAGCGCATGCGCAGTCTTGATCTACTGGATTTTCAGGGTGACCGCGGCGGATTATGCGGGTAGCACATCGGGCATTACCAGTTTGAAATGCTGTATGAGAGAAACGCAGAAAGGATAATGGTAAGTTTAGCACTTACAATACAAATCTTTTCGTAACGATTGGCAATTTCTGGAGGGAATCTTATACAGCTAAACAATCCTCAACATTTGAAAACTTTCGTGTGAGTCGAAATCAAGTATTATGGATCTTAGTTATAGGAAGCCAGTCAAATTATTTCCCTCTACCATCACGTGAAATAAAGTGCAAGCACAGATGTCATCGGGAACATGAACTTACAAAACACTGTTTTTTTTACAATCTGGAATACATTTGTAAGATTGTCATAGCAGACAGCAGACTTTTGTTTCACACTGTTTTCACGATGAGACCATTTTTCACTTATAACTTTTTGCTTCTTTACACGTTACTGTACCGTCTGATTAAAATGTTTTTACTTTGTAAAATAGAAATTAAAACGTTTAATATATATTTACCAGGTGTCTTGGCACGGCATTCCTCTCCTAGGTGGTCCGAGAGGTTAATAGAGCATGATGAGGTACTGGTAGGGCTTCGGCACCCAGTCTCTACAGATGCTTTGAAGGGCTGAACACGGGTCAGGCGCACGGTTGGTTTGAACTGTTGGTGCATAAACAGAACATAAACAGATCTTAACAGAATTCCGTCTTCTTTCATAATATGGTTGTGGGCGGTAGAGCCAGGGTGTGATAAATGTTAGAGCGAGGGGGAAGGGTCAGGGGTGCCACTAAGATGTAACCTATATCTGCATTAAAACTATTGATCTGTTAGTCAGCGATCACTCTGCCTGAATGGCAGGCCATGTTTGGTCATATTCATCCCACACTGGTTTGAAGTTAATGAGCATGACGATCAGCTATTTGTCACAACGGCACATCGCGGTGGTCGTACAGTATCGTCATACTTTAAGAGCTCGCTTGATAAATCTTGAATGAAGTCGCTACAGCCAACGATAATGTAAGATGTCTAAACAGAGCACATATTATAATTGCAGCTGTGCCGCTGAACGCAGACGTAGGCTACACCAAAATATACCGTAGTATATGCGTATCATAAATTTAAGAGGGGCTGACGTTTCGATCCTGGCGAAATCTTCGGAGGCAGATTGAACCAAAGCAGACAAGAAGTTGTCAAGTATTCACTCATTGCGCGCTCTGTAAAGTTGCAACTAATAAAGCTGATGTGCTTGACAATTTTCTTTTCTTTTCTTTTCTACTCACCAGTGCTCGGCGTTTTCGGCCAATCCATCGTTTAAAGTTGCCATATCGTCCACTTGGGGCGGATGAAGTCACTGATGCGACCTGGACTTTTGAAGAAACACAACCCATTTTGATGGATAACCTTTAGCTTTAGAGACACACAGTGAGGAACCGAGTCAAGCGATAGCACAGAAATGTGTTGACAATATTTCTTGACCTTAACCAGCGGATAAGTTCATGATTATGACGTAGGCGCTTATTTGAATAATGTATAGACCATGAGCACACGCATTTCAACAACAGACGTTCTACGTGTGGGTGCGCGTACGCGTTCACGTGTACATCGTCATATATAGACATTACATTGATATTATCACCTTAGAAACAGTAACAACGATACGAGAATACTCCACATGCGAACACGATTTGTCACCGATGTCCTTAATACAGTGCTTTAACATTACCTTTGGTAAGAGAGCGACGCACTGCGTTATGACGTAAGATTGCGTGTTGAACCTCCATGTGTCGGCCTGGCACAGCAAACATACGTCGCGTAATGTATTTTTGCGCAGTAAATAGCGCCAAATGAGCTATATACTGGACTTCTTACTGTTAATGTCTTTCCGTATTAGGAATATGGGTTTAAGTAGTCTACAGACGCGTACTGGCTTCATGATTTTGTGTGTAAGAAGTAGGCACATAGGAGTTATCAATCTAGAGCCAAATCTGATAATATTTGATATTTCTATCGTTTTAGAGGGTTCATGAAGAAGAAGTAAAAGGACGGACTTGTTTTTGCAATATTTATTTTATTTGTGCGATTTTTTCGGTTTCTATTAATAATTATTAAAAAGAAAGCTTGATGTAAATCGGTGTTTTTCCACGTTAATTCGTCCTTCGGATAGAGCTTCGCAGATCCGTAGAATAGCTTAAAATTAGGGACAATACTGCGACGACTTTTCTTGTGGGTGGGGGAGCGGAAGGGGTAAGATTTGAAGGAAGAAAAATAGAAGATAAGGATTGGAGATAGTTTAGGATACTTTACAACCTCGTTACAATGTGTAGATCTCACCATGATAGGAGAATGTTACTGGGGAAATACACAACGTTCTACTCTTCAAGCTCAAAGAGGGTATGATAATCGAAAATCAATCGGCTACTGATTATATGGTGGCTATGACAGGCCAAGTTGCAAAAACTTAGTAAAAGCGTTTATAATTCCATTCTAAGCATTAGAAAGAGAAAGAGTCGTACTTCCGGTTAGATGGTGTGGTGGGTTACGGTGACGTCACGTGTTCCCTAACTTCGCGTAGGGCCTATTGTTTTATACATACGTAGCTGCACTATCTGCCGTGTTTGATAGTCAAACATGTAATCACTTTTCCGAGCGTAATTTTAATCCAAACAGTATCGACGAAACCAGCTAAAATTTGTATTCTGAGGCATTTACCCGAATTACACTTTAAAATGTAAGATTTGTACGAAGTTAGGGAATGTTGTTCCTTGCTGAGACTAATGTATTGACTCAATACACTATACAAGCATAACAAATATATATTTCTTGTGAAATTTATTAAAAGCCATCGATGAAATCACAAACTTGAAGGATAGAACCTAACCACAGAGCAAATCACATGTATCACTAGTAACTTTCATGTAAACCATCCTAAAAACACAGGCAAGCTTTTTTTTTTTTTTTTTCTTTCTTTCTTTCAAGTGTTTTGCTTAACCGCATATCTGACGCATTCCCACCAGACTGGATAAATCGGCCCAGGGTGTGAATAATTTTTTAATGATTTTGGAAGCCGTTCTTATTACTACTATTATAACCATATTTAATAAAGTAGATTAGGTGAGATTGTATATTTTCATTATTACAATTTTTAATGGAGTAGATTAGGTAAGATTGTTTACTTTATTACC
Source organism: Apostichopus parvimensis (assembly GCA_000934455.1). Taxonomy (NCBI): domain Eukaryota; kingdom Metazoa; phylum Echinodermata; class Holothuroidea; order Aspidochirotida; family Stichopodidae; genus Apostichopus; species Apostichopus parvimensis. The sequence continues at coordinate 59,679 of KN882247.1, forward strand.
ATATTTAATGAAGTAGATTAGGTGACATTGTATATTTTATTATTATTATAATATATATAGATTGAATATATTTTTACCATATTTAATAAAGTAGATTAGCTGAGTTTGCTATGTGCAGTTGTGTGTACAGATATATTGTCTCAGTCAGAGAATAAAAAGACAGTTAGATTCAATAAATGGTTTGTATTGACGAGTCACTGCCTTTAATTACGACCAATGAAATCTTCTTATCTAACTTGAGTAGTAGCAGTAACTCAACCAATAGAGAAAGACAAGAGAAAATAATGGAGATAAAATATGTTATATCTGTGTAGCATTTTATTCAAAAATAATGCACTCAATCCTGGGAGAAGCTCTTTACAAACAAATGTTATCATTATCTTCAAATTGTATGATATGGTAAGATCTTTAATAAGGAGCCTGCAAATATGATAACATGGATATCATAAACATGGACATATTATATTGTCCCTTACAACTTGTGAGTCGAATACAGCCTGTTGCTCACTAGTGTCAATAACATGATGAAATGGGAAAAAACAAAACTTTTGCTATATGTAATGGTCTTTGGAAAAGCTTAAAATTTGATTTCGTTGAGCCAATATACTTCACTGGGAGGTTAAGAATAACATGAATACATTAACTGCTTGAACCTGATTGGTTAAAATTAAAATTAAACACAAATAATCCAAAAGGACATACAACATGTGTGACTCTAGACATTAACCTTTACAAGTAAACCTTGAAAGGGCAAGAACAAAAGTAAGGCTACAGCTGCTTGAACCTTTCTCTTCTTTACCCCTGTCAACAATATTCATTTCTATATCCTTGCATGAGGGGAACGGGGTGTAGGGGGGTAGACGGGGTAGGTTTCAAAACCTTTTTCCACATCTTATATGCAACAAAAACCCATCTTGATCTTAGCATGATCGTCATCTTGTTGGTATTTATAACTTCCTATGTTCAGTCACCTGCAGCCCCTCCTTCGCCTCCCTTGCACCTCTCCGTTCATCTGAGACCACTATCCTCCCTTGTTCAAAGCTTTCACGATGATGAGATCAAATGATCGCTTTGCATTTTCTCCCTGGATCTTACCCTTCATCTTTCTAAATGCATCACTACCTCAAACAATTTCAATATGACCCTCCTACTAACATTCCTGAATGAACTGGATCCCTTATGACCCATCATGCGTCCTCTGTATGGCCATTGGTCCCCCCCCCCCTGCTGATCATGGTCACTCTATTTGGTGATTGTATGCTCCTTTGTCCCATCATCGTCCATCTCTGCAAGGTTCCAGGAATGGGTACTACATCATTTAACTTGTAAGATGCAGCTCCACCACTATTCATCGTGAGTTATGTCTCATTCTTCGGATCTTCACTTTTCGTTTTCTTTCTACAATATCTACATCTAAATGACTTTCATAAAACCATTCTACATTTGAAGTATCTATTACATAACCTTCCAAGGTTAGTAGCTCAATAACTATAACCATTACTAATTCCATTTTTTACAAATCAATTCATTTATCCTTTTTCTAACCATACACATGCCACACAAGTCACGACATAAGATATTTAAAAACATATCGTTACAATTCTGTTAGCATGCTAAACAAATCCAAAATATAACATGGCATGTTAACACAACACAAAAATAAATGCTGTACACAATAAATAAATAGCCAGGGCGTGATATACATTTATGTAAGTTTCTTTGTACACCTTGTTTACTTTTCATGCACATATTTGAGCAAAAGCATTTAAAATTACATTCTACGCAAAGCTCTTTTTTATTTCCTTGTAACATACAAACTAAAATTTTTATAGAAAACAAAAAACTAATATGATGCAAAAGAAAGTATCACCCCAAGTTATAAAATCATCATCTAATAAAATATTTTACACTCTGAACTATCAAACTAAAACAATAACGGTTGAAAAAATTTATATCTTAAAAAAGTCAAAAAAATTAGTTTGCTTTGGGGTTTTGCCGAAAATGGTTGTTTCCCCCCCCCCCCCCGCCCCCTGCTTTTTCTATAAAACAAAAAGACAAATGGATAAATTAATTTCTTGATGAAATAAAACAAAGATTCTTTAAGAGTGGTAACCTATTTTGGCCCAAGCCAAGGGTTTGCTTCTTAAATATGAGTTTCCTTCACCAGTTGTTTATATTTTTTAAATGGTTACTGTGTATATTCTATGTAGCATATATGTTGTCTTTGGTTTCTGAAATCTTCACTACACTTTTGTCTTCCCACAATGTGGGAAGAACTGGCAAATCAGCACACATATTGTTCCAAAGATGCAAACCATATTTGTATCAACTTTATATTAATATCATTCTTAGAGTCAATTGTTAGTTAGACAATAATTAAAACCTGTTAGTTATAACATACAATTATTCTTAAATTAGTCAGAATCCAATTAAGTTAGAAATAATATTAAAGATACTCATTATATATTTTGCATTTCAGAGCTAACTCTCCAATAATATGATGGTACAGGAAAATATGCTATTTTGCATAAAATTGAAAGGGTGCAATCTTCTTTGATATTTTCACTACAGTATCATTAAACATGCACCTTTTTAAATAAGTTGGCCTTATTTTTTCATTACCTTTAAGGTTAGATTAAAAGCTCACTATGACCAAATACAGTCCAGAATAGAGTCTAGTATAACTGGAGAAAACATTCAAGTAAAAGCAACAAGTTGGATAAATGCATCAAAAATACTGAATGTAAATGTTCAGTGAGACTTTTTGTTGTTGTGTTACATAAGGCATACTCCAGATCCAAATATCTAATCTTCATATTTTTACAAAAGGTTATGCAAAGGTCTTTTGGAATAATTTTAAAGATAAAGATATGATAAAAAAGCGTACAAGGTTGAAAACTAAAAGCACCAACCACAATCAAACTCCCTGAATCGACGATCTTAAGATTCATAGTTAATAAGAAACACTAACGAAAACTTGTAGCAACTCATGGTTAGTTCAGCACTAGAAACAACAGCTTTTTGTTAAAGAAAACAATTAAAACTCCAACCTTTGCAACTTGATTTTTATGCAATTTAATTTTTTTCCTTTTTTTTTATTTGTTTTGTGGTTGTTACATATTTACCTTATTTGACTAACAATAGACAAGGTGTATGCAGTTAACATTTGGAAAATCACTGTACAAGAAATGCTGCAGGCAAACTATTGAATACTGAATTGTTGACAATTATTTTAACTTTTTACAGAAGTTCACAAATGTTGTAGAAACACTTCCATATAAAATAAAATTTCAATGTGTCACATTTAGGCACTTCCTTGACTCCCGAGTCCGTTCAGTGGTTTAGTTTACTGAAGAGGTTACTAAAGTCACTGTAGTATTTAATATAGCATGAATAATACAATCATGAATATTCATGACTTTACACTGCTCAATAAATATTTCAGCCGTTATAAAAGTTCAAACTAATTCCTTCCTCTTCTGTCGCTCACGGCGTCTTGATCTGCTTTGAACCGAGGAGAACCTTGGTGACAAAACTAACGATGGCCGAGGCCGGTTGCTCCACTTCGTGTTCGGCAAAAACCATGCACTGGTTGTCCGTGAGACTGCCCGGCTTACGAGAGACGAAACCGAAACACCTGGATAACGGAAAAAGAGAAAATTCAGTGGGATTGAAAAGGTTTCTTAATTTGTAAGCTTCTCATCAATTTCAGCAGAATTTACTTCTAGCAAGAGGCAAAATATGCCAAAAAGAAGATAGTTTGCAGCATTGTGAGGGAAAGCTATACCTTCATTGGGGAACTAGCAACCCGACGGGGCGAGTGGATGGGTACTGCAAAAGAGGTTTTAATGAGGAAAAATTAACGAGAGGAAGATAGGTGAATTGTGAAAGACATACAGGATTGACAACCTTTGAAATTGTCACAAATTGCTTGTGCAGCTTTTTGTTTTGCGATTTGTTAGCCATTCCTCCTCTCTATCTCTTGATCAAGAGAATCATGTGGAAAATCACATTTGTAAATAGTGTGAACTAAACATACAATGGTAGCACTAGTACACCAACAACGGCTAGTGCCCTCTCTCTCTCTATCTAATAGCTAAATTTCAAGCCTCAATCTCCCTCCCAATCCCCCCACCCTCATAATTTTGATCACCCACCCACCTTCCCCCCCCCACCTTCTCCATCCAAAAAAGGAGACAAGTAAATAATATGAAAAGGGTTAGACATATTTATGGTAAACCACAATGATCATTTGTGTAAGAATTTAATCAGAACTTTAATATATATGTATGTATGTGTCAAGCATAGGCTTGAAATCAGGCAATGTGAAATTGCTGGAGTACTTTCCCTGGAGTACATACACCACCAAACTCACTTTTCTTTACTGGGGTCAGAAACCTCAAAAGTATCATCATACAGTTGTTGATGAAAGGAAACACCCATTTCTGCTAGAACTTGCTTCGCCTTCCTGATATCAAAGATCACAATGTGCACCTACCCTCCATAAACTCAAACTTAAATTTATTACATAGGGCTGTCAGACGATACAAGCATCACACGGAAGGAAACTAGATTTCAGGAATTATTTCTCCAGCCTGTTTGCAGTTTCTTTCTTTAGCTTTAGTATTTACTTACTTGGCATCAGGGCTGTCTTGACCTTCCATTCTTGGAAACCTGAAATTGAATAGCAGAGCATTGGAATGTGTTAGGCAAGCAGTTAGGAGCACCAATGAGAGACCAATAAAACAACATTTTCATTTTCCATTCCACAATGTCCCAATGTTACCATGGATGTGGACTTTTCTGGGGTTTTTGGCTTGCTGCAGAGGTACAGGCTTAATGATTAGATGGGGTGTACAGGTGGGTTGGAATGAATATGTTAATACCATTAGTACATGGACCATAAGGATTAAGCTAGCACTAATATCAGATGTGTGTACACATTTATCTAACCAGCATGGTTGCATCTGACTACCCAACATAATATACAAAACTAGGGCACTTTCAAACAAATTCACTAGTGTTTCATCCAAGTAATGAGTGAATTGTTTCGTAGACTATGGCATATTTCTTCCGATTCCTCAAAATGGCGAAATTAAGTGGAGAATTAACAAAACTCCTCCCTGAACAGACTTTGGTCTGCAAATTGAGGTAGGTCTGGTAGGAATGTGTTAAGGACCTAAATAATTCCGACTTGCTAGAGGACTAACATCATTGACTTTGTGATCACATGATAGTGTGGAAGGATGTGTCACCAATCAAAACATGATCAGTTCTGTTATCAAACTAACAGAAAGGTGGCCCATGTTGTCAAGAATATGACTAATAATTTAATACAGCTAGTACAGCATTCAGGTTTAATGCAGAGTGCTTGACGAATAATACAAGGATGATATTTCTGCCAAGTTGAAAAATAAATGAAGAAAGATCCTCTTTGAAGGATTAACTACAGTAAAAGTAGCTGCTGGTTACCTCCGATAAACCAACTCTATTTTCTTACCAGATTCACTCAATCTGGATAGGCTTTTTGTTCAAAAAGACAAAGTCTTTATCAGGAGTCAGCCTAAAGAGGTTCTCACAAAGAGGTGATAACAATTTACAACACATGTTTATTATTCAAGCAATTTTTGATGAAGAGAGAGAAATTAAGCTGTAAACACAAGAAACTGACTTAAGCCGATGTCACTTATCAATTGGGAGAAATGTATGACATAGGAAGGATGCAGGAAGGAGAAATCAGCTGGAGAGGATGGAAAGATTTATGAAACACAAGGAGTCTCTGTCTCTGAAGAAATATCATGCAGCTACAGCACACAGAAGGGTGGACACATTATACGGTGATATGAACAACAGATTTGCTCAAAACAGTGTAAAGGAAAGACGGAAGTTGTGCGGACAAACTCTGAGTTAAGGTAAAAGACCTTAATTAACTTAATAAACTTATACTGTTTAGTGGAAAGTGAAAAAAGACTTCGTCTACGCATCATGAGGCATAAGTATTTAGTTTAGAGTTTATCAGAGATCTTTGAAGGTTATTCAAGAAAAGCAAAAAAAAGCATACAAAGAGAACTAAGCAGCGACTCTTAATTCCACCATTACAAAAAAAAAGAAGATTATTCTGAAAGTAGAGCCATAGAAACTACTAACTGCGGAACAAGAGCTCTTGAAACTAAAAGGATTATGTTAACGACAATCTCCATCTTATCTTGAATTCTCACATTTCATAATTCTTGTCAACCAAGCGATATGTTTCTTCTTTGAAACATACATCATGAATCTTTTAACTTTTGCAATTTAGACCATCTTAGAATTCCATCTATATATTGCACAGCCAGAATGCCTGTGGCTTCAATTGTTCCATTGTTCAATAGTTCCATTGTTCTATTGTTCAATAGTTCCATGCCAGTACCCCTTCCAAAATTTCCCTGGTTTCCTTTTTTTTCTTCTTTCTTTCTTTCTTTCTTTCTTTTTTTCTTCTTTGCTTTTGACATTACTTGAAGGTTCTAGCAGACTTTAGAGAAAAATGATTCTATCAATGAATGGTCTTACCAGAAGGTGCACACAGATTTGGAAAACATTTTGCACTACATATCAACACCATTGATAGCACTGTAGCACTCAAAATCATTCACACACTTTTGCTTTTCTATCCACAAAATGAAATTTTAATGAAAGATGGAAGAACCCAACATGACATAAGACCATGATAACCAGCAGATTGCACACAAACCATGCATTTGTGAGAGCAGGGTTAAGGCAAAGCAGTTGTTGAGAAAAACAGAATTACTCACTTTCTGGAGCCGGGATCCATTCCACAGTACAAGATGGACTCCACTGGGTAATGCTTACGGAAAAATAGTCTGGAGGCCAAACAAAAATACATGTTTTAATATAAGAGGTCAAAGGGTATCAAATATAAAATATATAGTGGGAGACATTCATGAAAGTAACAAAATATGGAACAAAATAGAAAATCGTGTGACCATTGCTGATATTGTCATTCAAGGAATAAATTGATGTTTGAATTTAGCAAAGTAATTTTTGGCTGATTCTATTTCTGTTATAGAAAAATATTGGTACAATGCTGAGTTTACATGTACAATATATGCAATGCATCTTTGTATTTGTGCAACAATTAGACAATGGTGTATTGTTGTCAATGAGGTGATGCTGGATAAATTATTACCAATTAATGTCTTGATGAAACACACAATGTGCATGCTTTCCTCAAGATGCATGTTTGAGGTGTATTCTTTCCCACAAAAACTGTTGCACAAGGAAAGATCCAACTGCACTGATTTCTTTAAAAAATAAGGTTAGTGTGCAACATCAGTCTGTAGCACAGCTCCTTTCCCCCTTCAGTCCCCATTCACCTACCCTCTACTC
>KN882247.1:67114-85425 GCA_000934455.1 Apostichopus parvimensis
CTTACTTGGCATCAGGGCTGTCTTGACCTTCCATTCTTGGAAACCTGAAATTGAATAGCAGAGCATTGGAATGTGTTAGGCAAGCAGTTAGGAGCGCCCATGAGAGACCAATAAAATTACATTTTCTTTTTCCATTCCACAATGTCCCAATGTTACCACAAATTTGGACTATTCTTGGCCTTTTGACTTGCTGCAGAGGTGCAGGCTCAATGATTAGATGGGGTGTACAGGTGGGTTGGAATGAATATGTTAATACCATTAGTACATGCACCATAAGGATTAAGCTAGCACTAATATCAGATGTGTGTACACACTTATCAAACGAGCATGGTTGCATCTGACTACCCAACATAATATGCAAAACTAGGGCACTTTCCAACAAATTCACTAGTGTTTCAACCAAGTAATGAGTGAATTGTTTCGTAAACTATGGCATATTTCTTCCGATTCCTCGAGATGGTGAAATTAAGTGGAGAATTAACAACACCACTCTCTGAACAGACTTTGGTCTGCAAATTGAGGTAAGTCTGTAAGGAATGTGTTAAGAACCTAAATAATACCGACTTGCTAGAGGACTAACACTGCAAATTACATCATTGACTTTGTGATAACATGATAGTGTGGAAGGATGTGTCACCAATCAAAACATGATCAGTTCTGATATCAAACTAACAGAAAGGTGGCCCATGTCGTCAAGAATATGAGAAAGGTATCTTAGTGGACTGGTCAATTTAATACAGCTAGTACAGCGTTCAGGTTAATGCAGAGTGCTTGACGAATATTACAAGGATGATATTTCTGCCAAGTGAAAAAATAAATATCCTCTTTGAAGGATTAACTCAAAGTAGTGGCTGGTTACCTCCGATAACTAACTCTATGTTTTCTTACCAGATTCACTCAATCTGGATAGGCTTTTTGTCCAAAAAGACAAAGTTTTTATCTGGAGTCAGCCTAAACAGGTTCTCACAAAGAGGTGATAACAAATTACAACACATGTTTATTATTCAAGCAATTTGAGATGAGGAGAGAAATTAAGCCGTAAACACATTAAACTGACTTAAGCCGATGTCACTTATCAATTGGGATAAATGTATAATGTAGGAAGTATGCAGGAAGGAGAAATCAGTAGGAGAGGATGGAAAGGTTTATGAAACACGAGGAGTCTCTGTGTCTGAAGAAATAGCATGCAGCTACAGCAAACAGAAGGGTGGACACATTATACAGTGATGTGAACAACAGATTTGTTCAAAACAGTTTAAAGGAAAGACGGAAGTTGTGCGGACAAACTCGGAGAAACGACCTTAATACACTTATACTGTTTAGTGGAAAGTGAAAAAAGACTTCGTCTATGCATAATGAGGCATGAGTATTTAGTTTAGAGTTTATCAGAGATCTTTGAAGGTTATTCAAGAAGAGCAAAAAAAAACACACAAAGAGAACAAAGCAGCGACTCTTAATTCCACTTTTACAAAAAAAAAAAGAAGATTATTCTGAAAGTAGAGCCATAGAAACTGCAGAACATAAGCTCTTGAAACTAAAAGGATTATGTTAACGGCAATCTCCATCTTATCTTGAATTCTCACATTTCATGTCAACCAATCGATATGTTTCTTCTTAGAAACATACATCATGAATCTTTTAAACTTTCGCAATTTAAGACCATCTTAGAATTCCATCTATATATTGCACAGCCAGAATGCCTGTGGCTTCAATTGTTCCATAGTTCCATTGTTCTATTGTTCAATAGTTCCATGTTAGTACCCCTTCCAAACTTTCCCTGGTTTCCTTTTATTTTCTTCTTTCTTCCTTTCTTTTTTCTTCTTTGCTTTTGACATTACTTGAAGGTTCCAGCAGACTTAAGAGAAAAATGATTCTATCAATAAATGGTCTTACCAAATGGTGCACCCAGATTTGGAAAACATTTTGCACTACATACATATCAACACCCTAACACTAAAAATCATTCACACACTTTTTGCTTTTCTATCCAGTAAATGAAATTTTAATGAAAGATGGAAGAACCCAACATGACATAAGACCATGATATCCAGCAGATTGCACACAAACCATGCATTTGTGAGAGCAGGGTTATTAAAGGCAAAGCAGTAGTTGATAAAAAACATAATTACTCACTTTCTGGAGCCGGGATCCATTCCACAGTACAAGATGGACTCCACTGGGTAATGCTTACGGAAAAATAGTCTGGAGGCCAAGAAAAAAATACAGGTTATAAAATAAAAGGTCAAAGGATATCAAATATAAAATATATAGTGGGAGACATTCATGATAGTAACAAACTATGGAACAAAATAGAAAATCCTATAACCATTGCTGATATTGTCATTCAAGGAATAAATTGATGTTTGAATTTAGCAGAAGTAATTTTTGCTGCTTCTATTCCTGTTATGGAAAAATGTTGGTAAAATTCTGAGGTTACATGTACAAAATATGCAATGCATCTTTGTATTTGTGCAACAATTTGACAATGGTGTGTTGTTGTCAATGAGGTGATGCTGAATAAATTATTACCAATTAATGTCTTGATGAAACAATCTGCATGCTTTCCTCAAGATGCATGTTTGAGGTGAATTCTTTCTCACAAAAACCGTTGCACAAGGAAAGATCCATCTGCACTGATTTCTTTAAAAAATAAGGTTAGTGTGCAACATCAGTCTGTAGCACAGCTCCCTTCCCCCTTCAGTCCCCATTCACCTACCCTCTACTCACCCCTCCCTCCCCCCCCAAAAAAAAACCCCATAAAAAATAAAGAAAAGTGAAAGAACAAAAAGAAAGAAAATGGAATACCAAAACAGTTCAATGGCTCCAAACATTCTTCCAAATAAACTATTTCATTAAACATTCATTTTGAAACAGACACTTACTTTCTCCCACTGTCTGTCAGGGTCACACCTTTCAGAGAAACTTTAAAGTGAACTTTGACCCCTTTTGGCCTATCCTTCTGATTCATGACCCTCGTTATGGCCTCCCTTACTGCACTTGGGCCGGTCAGGGATTCCATGTCCACACACTGAAGATACAGCACACTGCATGCAAGAGGGGAGAAAAGAACAAAAGTTTATAATAATAATAATAATAATAATAGTAATAGTAATAGTAATCGTAATCGTAATCGTCATCGTCATCGTCATCGTCATCGTCATCGTCCTCGTCCTCGTCCTCGTCCTCGTCCTCGTCCTCGTCCTCGTCCTCGTCCTCGTCCTCGTCACCATCACCATCACCATCACCATCCTCATCCTCATCCTCATCACCATCACCATCACCATCATCATCATAATAATAATAATAATCATAATAATAATAATAATCATAATAATGTGTCTATATGACCTGCGTTCTTCCCTTCAATAAGGGAGATGAGAGATACCTTTCATTTTCCCAGATTCCCAGCTGTGAGTATTGATTTTCTTTTTATCTGATTTTGTTTTTATGCTTGTTGTACTTACCAGCACCTTGCTGAAGCAATGCTGCAGCTGATTTAGGGTCAATGGCATCTGGAGAGTCAACTCCTCCAGCTGGATCTGAAGAATAAATACAACAAAAAATTGAGGTTTCCTTTATCTAATGCTTCCCACATCAGCAGACATCAGCCCCCTCTCCCACTACCACAGACGATAACCATTCCAATACTGCAAACACCTGAACTTAGCCCCTCCAACTACCACACAAAGGTTACCAATCAAACTACTGCCAATGACAGTCGAATAGACTACTAATTAAATGAGCCTCTCCCACTACTATAAAGATGAGGCCCTCTCAACACTACATTGCAATCCTCTGTTCCACCTACTTCAGCAGCAGCCACTCCCAGTCCTAACAGTATTTGCTTCTCCCATTAACAATGATCCTTAACCTCAAACACTACTAAACACATACAACTTCCCACTACTACAAGCATTACCCCAGCTGTCTCTATTACAAGTATTATCCCCTGTATAACCACAAGTATTACCCCCCCCCCTCCAATATTACCCCCCTACATAAACTATCACCTAAAACTGGAAAACATGCATGATTAACCCCTATCAAGTCTATAGACACAAAGTCTTGCAACATGTACTCCAGCCATTCCCACAAACATGTCCCTTCCACTTTCTATCAAAGTATATTCACTTTGACTGAAGTTGTTTAGCATTTATCAATTGCTGACGTCATATTCTCCTGATTTCACCTAAGCTTGCAGACATTACAACAGCACACACATTAAATGAGTGATGTTATACTTTGGTTTTTGAGAAATATGATTCTTTTTCAATTTTTGGTTAATCAAAACTGAACTGTATTAAAAGTTGCTTCAATATTCTGCTGCCTCAACACATTTATATCCTTTTCATGCTGCTAATATATGTCTGTTAGTTCAGGCTTCAGGGCTTAGAAACGCAATCCTTTGCTAACTATATGTCAGATCTTTACTTTCCCCTTCACTTGTAGATTTTCGAAATTCCTTAAAGGTCTCAAACAATTACATGTTTCTCCCCTCATTGACAGTTCACACAGCCACAAATGTGGCAGTGCAAGTTTACAATTTTGCTGCAGTGTACAACCTTTTCAAATCATGTCTGTCTTAATTTCTTATTGAGGATTAAGTAAAATATACAATTTAATTCCTCATTTACAAATGTAAGTATCTATAGAGTCGCCATATTTGTCTTTAAATCTATCTTGCCGTATTTTATGTTCTTCTAAACTATAAAAGAAACCAAAAAACTGATCTCATGTTTTCTACTGTTGATACAGTTTTATACAGTTATGAGTAAATCAACAATGAAAATTCCTTTCCTGTTGATGTCTGGGATGTATGAAACTAGAGTATAATGTGAAGTTGGACATTCTGCAGAGGTACTGTGGGTTTTGAGAGCCACTAACTGAGGTAAACACTGGTTATACATGCTTGTAACTAAGTTGCTAACTAACTTAACTAACTGTACTTACTAACTAACTTAACTAACTAACTAACTTAACTAACTGTAACTAACACTGCTTGCAACGAAGTTAACACACTGGTTATACATGGAGTAACCAAAGTAACACACTGCTTGTACATGGAGTAACTAAGTTAACACACTGGTTATACATGGAGTAACTAAGGTAACACACTGGTTATACATGGAGTAACTACGGTAACACACTGGTTACACATGGGGTAACATAGGTAACACACTGGTTATACATGAGTAACTACGGTAACACACTGGTTATACATGGAGTAACTAAGGTAACACACTGGTTATACATGGAGTAACTACGGTAACACACTGGTTATACATGGAGTAACATAGGTAACACACTGGTTATACATGGAGTAACTAAGGTAACACACTGGTTATACATGAGTAACTAAGGTAACACACTGGTTATACATGGAGTAACTAAGGTAACACACTGGTTATACATGGAGTAACTAAGGTAACACACTAGTTATACATGTAGTAACTAAGGTAACACATCGGTTATACATGGAGTAACTAAGGTAACACACTGGTTATTCATGGAGTAACTAAGGACTGGATAGTGCAGATGGTAGTGCACATAGTGTACCCCTAGGGTCCTGTTTCAATCAAATTCTTTGCTCTTTCCAAAATGCCAACCAAGCATAATAAACACTTGACCAACTTTGCATTGCATATTAAGTCTGGCAGCGTTAAGGATTTTGTTAACCTTTCATAACTGATATTTAACTAACCTTGGGAGATAATAGATCAATGTTCTCAACTTACCAACATCAGGCAGGACTAGTTTACATGGTAAGGCAAGCTGAGTGAGGGTGTGTTGGTAAATCAATGCAGAAAGACTGCCAAAGATTGGTTCGTTGGTACAGCCTTTCAATCTTACACCTCTCGTGTTGGGTTCAATCAAAAAGTGTCTGATCAACTCATTCCCTGGATCTCCACCTGTTGGGATGTAAAATGATCAACTTAGACCATAAGTCAATCCATCTCAATCTTTCTGAAATATTTAATGCTGCACTGATACTGTGTCAGCACTTCATAACAAGACCATCAGATTACAGTTTATACAAATGTTTTGGTATTTAGTTCCTTCAACCCTCCTCTTGAGGGTGAAAGCTTGGAGGGTATGTTGGCATAGCTGTATTATATTCTGTTTTTGTCTGGTTTTATTATCTCTGTTCCAATTCCATTTTCTCATTCATTCTCTTGTTAAGTAACTCCATAAGGTAACTCCACAATGTTTTCCTACATCACTACGTATTCACACTTCACTCTACTCCTGCTATTTCACTCCTTCATGAAGACAACTCTTACTAAAAATGCATCTGCCAATTTTCATATTTGTGTTCGGGTTTAGTATTAACACTATGTCAGATATTTGACTTTCCTTAAAACCATTTAAATATTACAATCAAACTTGTGAAACAGGAATACTTTCATAATAATCATTCCCTATTAAGAGCACAAATATAGGTGCCAGTCTCACATTGTAATGACATGGTATATCCTGCCTTTTTCACAAGATATAAAATTATTAATATTATTAGTAAACATCTTACCTCAAAGACTTTATTTGTGAGAAAATCTTTTGAAACCTTTCGCAAGCATTAACTAATAATAGAGTGATGTAAGGATACATCTTGCCTGGATTTTCTTTCATTATTCACTAATTACCATGGAAACATCTACAGTTAAACATAGGAGACATTCTTATTGGGTAATATCAATGCTGTTGATCGATAATATGAGTGTAACCATAACCTATTGCTTACACACTGATCACTCTGTTTGTTACACACCCAAATTTCTGAAGATTATTGCACCACAATGCGATCGTAGCGACCAATAAGTCAAAACTTGAAGAATTTAGCCTCTCCAAAAACTTGTGCACTACAAATGCATGTTTGGAAAGTCGAAAAAAAATTGTTGTACTTATTCTTTTTTCTTCATCACAACCTCTTTAAGTTAATGTTAAAAATAATGAGGGTAACTTTTGGACAATCCAGGACATATTTTTTTCAAGTTTTTTCAACTTAAACATCTGGTAAAAGCCCCGTTTCCAGTGGGTGTGTAAAATGATTATTAAATGAACATTTTGATTCGCATCCACATTTTTCTCTACCAAACCAAATTATTTCTTGTTGCAATTGTTTTCTGGTCTCTTACCTTTCTTCGGAGGTGCATTAACTGGAGCTTGGGAAACTTTGATAGCGAGTCCAAATGCTCCTGGGAAAGAATTGCTATCCCTCACCACAAACGTACCGGGTTGTTTATCACGCAACAGGTGTATAGCTAGTGACGAGAACAAACAGTAAATATATATCATCATAGCCACCATTATAACCTACTAGTGTTACACACTAGACAAACAGTGAATATACATCACATCATAGCCACCATTATCACCTACTAGTGTTACACACTACACAAACAGTGATATATCAGGGATGTGCCCACGCTGGGCGGCACTGGGAGGCCCCGCCCAGCACTGTCTTGAAAACCGTGAATCCCGCCCAGCACTATTTTCATCTAAAATCCTGACATTCCTAAGAACATATTCAACATAAATTGGGCCTAGCCTATGCCAAAATCATACAGACAAAAATGCATCAGTTACGCATCCGAGAAACATTACTTACGGCTCTCAATCGGTCCCTTGTAAAATCTCTTTGAACAAACTAATACCTTTTACCAGGTACGTAATATATTTCACCAAAAAAAAATTAAAAATGTAAATTGTTAGCAAAACTAGTACTTGTGTAAGTGCTTAAAAAGCTACACAAGTGCCAGCATTTGGCATCTGAGCACCTTCAAAATCGAAAAATTTCTCAAAGAGGAGAGGGTCACCCCCTCCCCCTTTGACCCCTCCCCCAGGAAGGCGATCAGTATACCCGGCACTTGGAACATCCTGGGCACATCCCTGATATATATAAAATCGTAGCCACCACTATCACCTACTAGTGTTACACACTACACAAACAGTAAATATGTATCACATCGTAGCCACCATTATCACCTACTAGTGTTACACACTACACAAACAGTGAATATATATCATCATAGCCACCATTATCACCTACTAGTGTTACACACTACACAAACAGTGAATATATATATAACATCGTAGCCACCAATATCACCTACTAGTGTTACACACTAAACAAACAGTAAATATATATCACATCGAAGGGAACCATGTTCGGCTGTAATTCTGAAGAATTTCAAGATTTCTTAGTCAATACACATCAAAATGTACCAGAGGTTAGCTTACCATCTTCTCTAGTGATGTGTGGCTTGTACCACCATGACGACAAGTCTTTAACAAACCTCACATGTTCCTTGTTTGGATCTGTTGAAAAAAGAACAAAAAAATAGAGAAACATCTATAATGAATGATTTAGCCTCAATAAGTTGTGTGTTAATGGAACATTGAGACGTACAGTAAAAGTGTACACTGAATCCATGTGACAAAGCCTAAGTCCTGACCTGGGACTCCTGTGTGGTATAAGATCCATCAGCAGTTATGAATTCATGTAGAGAGATAATTACCTGCTAGAGAGTTGTTGCTTCCATACGGTGAAGTGAGGGGCATGAGATAGAAGTTAGAGGGTGTGCTATGACCACTCTGTATCGGTGATGGACCAGCAGGGGACACAGCCTGTCTAACTGGGCTTGTAGTACCAGGTGAAACTGCAGAACCGTCACTGTGAAATAACAATCAAATTCATACTCAGATGAATTTCAAAGAGTTTATGAAATAATACAGGATATAAAAGAACTGATGAATGAAATATGCCTTTGTGAGTTGTACTAACTTCAAAGTCATTTCTTAGATTATCATATTCAAAAACATATTTACAATTTAACTGACCTAAATAGCAAAACATCAGAATATTATCAACACATTAATCGACAAAAATATTTGATAAAAGGTTCACATTGTGCACAAATAAAGCGAAACTGATTTTTGAAAGAGCAGGCATGAATCATCTTGAAGTCTAGTTAAACATACTTCTTTTTTCAAATTAAAACAAAGATTTTAAATTTGAAAAACAGATGTGACTGTTCACTGAATACTTGAGAGAACCCTAAATGCTAACCAAGCTTGCCTAACACCATAACATTCAGCATTGTATCAATGGTATGATGACATTTTGGAAACTTGCAACTATCTAAACACTTTCTGCATCAGACACTATCTGTAAGCTGTCACCATGGAAACTGAACATGAAATAACAACCATTTTGTTACATTTACTGTACATATATATGGAATTCAACGCCATATTTTTATTCAATAAATCACTCCTTGTGCTTTAGCTTTTGTTGCATATTTGAACGATAAAAAATTTCAGTTGGAATAAAGTTTTCTCTTACAACAGCTCAATTAGATTACTTACTTTATCATTTCAGGGAACCTTGTGATATGAAGAACTATTTAACATCTCTGAGTTCAAAAATATAATCCTCAAGATTTGTCCTACAAATATCACAACAAAGCAAACTAGTAAACACTTCCCAGCATTCACCATCATTCTCGAAATGAAATGGGTACCATGAGAACTGGACGTAAAAGACTTCACGAGCAACGGAAGATATGAACGAGGGGATGACAGATACTCATTAGCTAGGAACTACAAGAATGACCCACTGACCTCGCTCGACTGAGTGATTCAATAACAAGGATTAAAGAAAGCAATGCCACAGGCAATTGACTCGGCTCAAAGGTCAGCAAAACAGTTTTGAAATCAATCAAATTAAAAACGGATTTGTTAATTCGATACTTGACAAAATGTCTTGCTCCAAGATGGGAAAGATTATTTTTTATGTTCCCATTTAGTCCTTGAATAAGACAAGGCAATTGCCCTTTACGGCAGAAATAACTAGATTTGATGTTAAATTTGAAGATATTATCCCACCCATATTCCAACTATTTGACCAAACAAGAGCCCAAGGGCACTGTGGTTCCTTGCATAGGGGTATATGACAATAAACATAATATTATCATAGCAAGATTGGGCTCAAATAGTCCAAGTAATTGTGGTCTTACATGTACCCATAAAGTAACCAACACTATAGCCAACACTTTTGTGATCATAATTGTGATCGGAGTTTTGATCGGAAGGCACTTTTGAGATCTGAATATGGCGTCGAAAATGTAAGAAATATAAGGTCACCTACAAGCGGGTCAACAGATATGATAACATTGGTGACCTCAGATCACATGACCATTAAGTTTGAAAATGTTCCACCACCCCATTCACAACTTGTCCCAAAATATCAATCGTGTCAGACCTTGGCACTGGGAGTTAATTGCATTAAATGTCTAAACATTAACTTTGAACTTGCATAACTTCACACACAAAGGTCACCCGGTAGACAACCCATTGAAATTTATGATCAGAAGGTACCTTTGACATCTGAAAATAACATCAAAACTGTAAAAATCCCCAAAACGCTTAAAGGTCACCAGAGGTCAAGCTGAGGTCAAGGGTAACCCAGATGCGGGTCGACAATTGGATTACATAGAAGCAACTCCCAACCCAACGGACAATTTGTTCTCAAGTTATCGCAAAAATACTTGTTTTTTAACATTAATTGACCTTTGGTGACCTCGGATCACATGACCGTTAAGTTTGAAAATATTCCCCTATACCATTTGCAACTTGTCCCAAAATATCAACCGTGTCACACCTTGGCACTGGGAGATATTGCATTAAATGTCTGAAAATTAACTTTGACCTCATATAACTTCACACACAAAGGTCACCTTGGGTCAACCCATTGACATTTTTGATCGGTGTGACATGAATATAGCATCAAAACTATAAAAATTCAAACATTTTTTCTTTGCCCATTTTCTCCCCCCAAAATACTAGTTTTTTAACATTAATTGACCTTTGGTGACCTTGGATCACATGACCGTTAAGTTTGAAAATATTCCCCTATACCATTTGCAACTCGTCCAAAAATACCAACCGTGTCACACCTTGGCACTGAGAGTTATTGCACAACATGTCTGGAAATTAACTTTGACCTTGTATAACTTCACACACAAAGCTCACCCGGGTGTCAACCCATTGAAATTTATGATCAGAAGGTACCTTTGACATCTGAAAATAGCATCAAAACTGTAAAAATCCCCAAAAAACTTAAAGGTCACCAGAGGTCAAGTTGAGGTCAAGGGTCACCCAGATGCGGGTCGACAATTGGATTACATTGAAGCAACTCCCAACCCTAACGGACAATTTGTTATCAAGTTATCGCAAAAATACTTGTTTTTTAACATTAATTGACCTTTGGTGACCTTGGATCACATGAATGTTAAGTTTCAAAATGCTCCCCTAACCAGTTCACAACTTGTCCCAAAATATCAACTGTGTCAAACATTGGCACTGGGAGTTATTGCATTAAATGTCTGAAAATTAGCTTTGACCTCATATAACTTCACACACACAGGTCACCTGGGGTCAACCCATTGACATTTTTGATCAGAAGGTACCTTTGACATCCAAATCTAGCATCAAAACCAAACATTTTCTTTTTCGTCCATTTTCTCCCAAAATAAGCACATTTTTTCTAATGAGACCTTTGACCTTTTGACCTCGGTTTCAGATGTAGTTTGATCTCCTGATTCCAAAAATCAACACGACAAGTCTGTACAGCCATCCTAACTCCAACCGAAAACTTTGACCCCATTATAACTTCACACACAAAGGTCACACGGGGTCAACCTATTGTCATTTATGATCAGAAGGTACCTTTGACATCTGAAAATAGCATCGAAACTGTAAAATCCCCAAAACACTTAAAGGGCACCAGAGGTCAAATTGAGGTCAAGGGTCACCCAGATGCAGGTCGACAATTGAATTACATTGAAGCAACTCCCAACCCTAACGGACAAATCGTTCTCAAGTTATCGCAAAAATACTTGTTTTTTAACATTAATTGACCTTTGGTGACCTTGGATCACATGAATGTTAAATTTCAAAATGTTTTCCTAACCAGTTCACAACTTGTCCCAAAATATCAACCTTGTCACACATTGGCACTGGGAGTTATTGCAGTTTTAATATTTTGGGTTTTTGGCCACTAACTGACCTTTGGTGACCTTCACAGGCACCAAAAACAATAGGGCACACCTTCTCACTATGGCGGATCTATATACCAAGTTTGAGTTAAGTCCAAATTTCCCTTGTTGAGTTACAGTGTACCCAAGCAAGTGTCACAGACGCACACACAGACACACACACATACATACACCCACACACGCCAACCTGACTACATAGGTTCCTTTTGCTAAAGCAAGGAACCAAAAAGTAATAAGACATATATTGTGTAGATTTGAGAGAAATTGAAAACTGATGTTTGCACTAGACAAGACAGAGAGAGAACGTTTTCTCAGCCAATGTCACAATCTAACTAAACTCTTGATTTACTCCATATCTTAAATTGAAATATGATTGCAAGGCCTATGAGAGACCCCTCACTGTTCCACTTTTCAACAACTACAAATATCTTACCTTCCTGAAGAACCCCTTCCTCTATTACCACTCCTGTTGTCGTAGAGAGTTTTGTAATTCCCGTTTGGTGCGCTAGCAAACGACTCGTCTATCCGTGGATGGCCTCTCCTGTGTCTGTCACTGAATGTGGGATAGAGAGGTTGTGGCTTGTTCTTCATACGATCACTGTAAGTTGGATACACTGGTGGAGGTCCACTTGTCGGTTCCAGACTCTGGAGATCAGGTGACCTAGCTGATTCCTCCCCTCCCACACTCTGCTGGAAAATGGGAGACTCCTGTTGGTATACGTGTTTTGGAGGGGGCGTGGCCTCAGAGAAACTAATAGCAGGCGGTTCCCCTCCTGGACTCTGTTGCTGAAGTCGTTGCAACTGAGGATGTTGCTGCCGATGTTTGTATGTTGTCTGCTCTTGTTGTGGCTGTTCTCGTTGATATAAATGCTGTTGCTGTTGTGACTGTGGCTGTTCTCGTTGATATAAATGCTGTTGTTGCTGTGGCTGTTCTCGTTGATATAAATGCTGTTGTTGTTGCTGTGGCTGTACAGGTCGCTGTTGTTGTTGTTGTTGCTGCTGGTACAATGGCTGCTGCTGTTGTTGAGGGGACGCTGGTTGCTGTTGTAGTTGCATCCGAGGCTGATACTGTTGCGACTGCACTGTCTCTTTTTTGATCTCCTGAGTATACACCACCTTATGAGGTGCATGTTGTTGTGTCGGTTCTACTTGCAATGGTGAAATATGTGCTTGATGAGGAGAGGCATACTGTTGAGGAGAGGCATACTGTTGAGAGGGGAGGCATACTGTTGAGGGGTGTGCTGGAGAGCTGTCTGCCTGGGCACATGTTGAGGGGAACCATACGGTGACTGCTGCACAGGCACATTTTGAGGTGTCCGGGAAACAGACTGCTCTATGACGGCACGCTGCGGCTGTTGCATGTAGTGTGGTACAACTTGTTGAGCATTTGGTGATCGACTTGATGGTGGATGTGGCCCAGGATTATCAGGCTGTGCTGTTGGTTGGTGACCTGGGTAAACAGTTGTTGATGTTGGTTGCATCTGTCCTGATACAGCAGGTAGGGACTGTGATGGCTTGACATAAGCAGGAGAAGAGTTCACCACTTGTTGTCTGTTTTCAACCACAACTTGGGCATCAATGGGCATTGTACAAGAGGACGGCGTCGTCTGACCAACCACGGGTGATGGGCGGTGAGGCTGACCCAATCTGTCTGATGGCAAGTCCTCAATGACCACCTTGGTAGGTGACAGTTGAGTTTTGGAGATTGGTTCCTCTACTGGGTTATGAGGCTGTTGTTGGTAGGACGGCTGGGAACCCGCTGGTACATGGTTCCGATACCTAAATGAGGGAGGCTGTGAAAGTTATAATGATGGCTGTGACATCTGCTGATTATTCGTCGGTTTCGCCTGGATGTGGGCATACATTACCGGTTCAGCTGGCTGTCGACTTCGTTGTCTAGATTTTGTCGGCTCAATGTCAACTTGTGCATAGTGAATCTCAGGCTCTTGAGGTCTGTGCTGACTAGAGGGGTATTGAAGTCCATTAACTCCCCTCCCACCCATATCATTATAAGACCAAGGGCTGGTTGGCCTGTCTGGCACTCCCCCTCTGGTCTCTGTGGGTGACACACTTTCCAAAAGTGCCTCCAAAAATTTCACATCAACATGTACATTATTTTGTGGCAATGGTCTGTTGTCATTACTGACAGGAGTCCTCCTCCATGGTTGACTCTCAGCAAACTGAGGAGATTGGGCAGTAACCTTATCCACCTTTGCTTCCAATGGGTATGACTGCCTTCCATCAGATGGAATCTCATTGATCTGAAACTGAGCCGGTTCTAACTGACGAACCCGAAGAGGTGGCTCCCGAGCAGGTGTAGGTTTGGTATTAGTAATAAGTTTCCTGGCTGGCTTGGGGTATCTTGGAAACGAGGCATCCATAAGGTCCTCGTTAGCAGGTGTTTCCCTATTCGGGGAGAGTGGGTGAGGCTCATCAGGACCTGAAAATGGATTTAACAGAGTTACCACTGAAGAGCATCAGCACATCTTAAAGTGTCAAAATGGCAAATTTACTATAATCCTAGAAAATTACACTCAAATTTACTACAATCCGAGAAAATTACACTCAAACTTTACTACAATTCGAAAAAGTTACACTCAAATTTACTACAATCAGTTATGGAATACCATACGTTGTTGTTATCTTCATCTGTCAATCCAAAAAATGAAAAGTCAACATGAATAAAATCAAATACATGCCTGAAGGCATACCACACAGAGTCTGTGCAACATGATGACAAGTGTAACTCCCAATTTGGCACTGTCTCAAAAGTCATTGATAGTAATAATTATCACCATATTCAAGAGAACAAATTGTGGTAGCCGACGAACCATTCTTTTACACGTCTAGAAAGCGAAGCAGTTAATTTTACTTTCAGTTTAACATAAAAGCTGTGATACTGGGCAACAGACTTTGGAATCCACAATGCAATCTTTATTAAACTTGATCACCTTCAGTGACACAAGCTTCAAGAGTCGCAGTTAAATGTGCTGTCACTAGAACTAAGAACATGTTTGCAGAAGAGTAACATCCCAACTACCACATAAGTATTTAGCAGCAGTAGCAATATTTACATCTTGCTGCTGAAGTGTTCGGTCCACTTGCTGAAGTACTAGCACCCAAGGACTTGAGCTCTGATGATTTCTTCCTCCTGGCCACCTTTGATACCTATGGTTAAAAGAGGGAAACAATGGAGAAGAGATATATGTGACAGATAAATCAGTCTCATTAGTGCACTGCAGTTCTAGTATCAAATGACATTTTAATGGAAAACTTCATCATTTGCGTAACATATTAAATCTTTTATGGTTTAACCTACAGGTACATTACTTTATGCCATATTTGTCACTTCTTTTTTACTCATAATTTGGACCTCAAGAATGCTCTTTTCCTGGTTCTGTATGCCTGGTAGTTTAGTCTTGGTGAATAACCACATTTTTTTTCAAAACCCCTAGATTTAGCCAACTATGAACGCAAAGAAACATGCTAGAAAACAGGAAAAGTAACAAAGAAAAATACACACACTAATGCTGGTCACCATTGTCTGAAGTATATAAGGGGAAAATAATAAATATCAAAAGTTGTGAATGATGTTAATGTCTCGATCAATCAACAAATTCCAACTATAGGTTACATAACATACTATAGAAGCACAGTAAGACAAAATGCAAATTTGATTTGAGGATATTTCTTAAAAATGCCCCTTTTATCTGATACTAGTTTCAAGGCTTCTTGGCAAAGGTGGGGGGACGGCTGTGAAGGTGACCTTTGTTTGGTGTTAAGTTCACTGCACAATTACTATACGTACAAATGCTACTCTCCAGAGTTCATTCCACAGATGATGGGCTAAATCAACTAGGGATCTCCCATACTGTATATGCCTAGTCCTCTGACATAACCACATGAATTCACAGTTAGGTTAAAGGTAGGCAATATTGCCCACAAATATGCCAGAAATTTAAATATTGTCACCTTCGGTCATAATTCTCAAATTGATTTTATTACCACCTTGGAGGAAATTTTCCTCAATGGGACATTCTGTCATCTCAGGTATTCATCTAGAATGAGTGAGAACAATTTGGAGAATAAAGACCTCCAGCAATTAGCAATTACAGAGTGCTATAATTTTGGGCCTACACAGACTACCTTTAATTACTGCAATAACCTACATGTACATGTGTTACAAAAGAGAACAAAACAACAGAAAGATGCCCCATATTTTGAACAGTGGCCGTAGCTTTCAGAGCAGTGTTTATTTTAAAACAAATTCAATAGGACTCGGAATTCTCATCACAGGAACTTCAGAATTTATAAACCTTAGCAAAGGTCAATTAAACCAACAACACACAATGGCTATACCAAGTTTTTTTTGCAAGCTGACTGTAACATTGGTATTTTTACATATTGAAAGAGCAGTTCATAGATATTTTAAACAAATATTTTGCATGGAAACACGAGGCTAAACAGTCAGTAAAGTAGGCTATTTTAGTTGTAACATATATGCAAATTGCACCGATGTAAGTTGGTTTGCATGAATAGGACAATATTCCATGAAAGCACTATTCGCATTGGTAAACTGTGGCCAGGTGACAATATATACAAAACTTTTATACGGTACTGTACCTTTGTGTTTTTCAATGGATGCTCACGTTGTGGAACATCTTTAACATCTGACGCATCCACCAACATCATTTCCCTGTCTGTAGACACTGCATCTTATTTCTCTAACCGTAAAGATGCAGTTCTTTATGCTGGCGTCACACTGTCCCGAAGTTGACACCAGATGGACACACGATAAAGAAAATGTTCAAATTCGGCTCTGATCGTAAAAACATCGGGCCATTCGTGAGGGCATCTTAGGCCATCGCATGACCGCCGGTGGAGTTTTTCAGGTTCCGGCAGCAACTTCGTGAGCGATGGCAAAATCTTTGGCATGCCAAAAAATTACCGGAAGACCTTGCGAAGGTTCATGTTCGTGTTGAATTCGTATGTCCATTTTGCCCTTCGTAAGGCCATCGTGAGGGCATCATATCAAATCGTGTCATCTTCGTTTTTACTTCGTATGGTCATCGGTGCCATCGGGCATTTTCGCCTCACGAAGACAATACGAAGGAAACAAGAAGCTGCCCGATTGTCTTATGAAGGCAACACGACTACGTGAAGCCCTCGCAATGCCGTCGAGTAACCATCGTATTATAGTACGATGACATCGAGATGGGACCACGGTGTCGGCGAAGACAGCCGAATTTGAGAACCTCAAGTGTTTCCCAAGTGTCATGTTAACGTGGACATATAAAGGCCAGCCTCAGAGCATCTTCCTCAGTCAGTCCTAAGCAACTTTACAGAGTAGAGGCGTGTGTAACTCCCAAAACTACAATCACAATCACAATTAACCACAATTCAGTTCCTGCAGAATGGCATACTTTGGTGATGAGACAACCAGGAAAAAGAAAGCAGCAGCATTGCTTGTTTTGATGTACCTCAGAGAACATGATGAGCAACTTTTACAGGCTCAGCACCTCCTCTTACCATAAGAAAGCATTATTTTATTTCACTTTGTCATTTCTTGCTATTTGCCTTTCTAGCATTCGACAATGTACTTATCAATACGTCGTCGTTTATAGCCATCGTGTGGCCTTCGTGTGGCATTCGTGTGTCCTGCGGGTAAACTACTTATATAGAAATGCACATCTTCGTGTTGCCTTCGTGTGTGGTTCGGGTGCCATCGTGTGACCTTCTGTAGGCATCGTACTTGCTTCGGCTGTTGATTGGCTGTTGACCAAGTTCGGGGCCATCTTCGTGCGAAATTCAAAATTCCATATTCGTATGGCCATCTGGTGTCAACTTCGCGACAGTGTGACGCCTGCATTAAGTATTCTGAAAAGAAAGAAATGCATATATATTTTATCCACTATTATAAAGGAAAAAACACCATTAATGCTACTGGAGGAATAAGTTTTCAGTTTCGAGCATATTGCCATATAGCAGATAGGTAGCCTACTGTAGGCCCCTCAAGTGGATCATACACTGCATTAAGGAAAACAGTATATTATCATTATCAACCACGTCACAGTCCAGAGGGAGGAAAATGTAACAATTAACACTAATATATATAATAATATTGCAGTTGACATCTACGGTCCCCCACTTCCGCAGCCGATGGGGCGGGGGCGACTAGGGGAAGTTGGGGGAATTCAATCAGTCAGTGACGACACCAACATGTCTCAGGAGAAAGCAAGTCCTGCCTCACCAGTC
>KN882247.1:96347-121218 GCA_000934455.1 Apostichopus parvimensis
CGTCCACATGGGTATCACATGTCACGCTAGTGAATAAAGAAAGGTGTCGGGCGCCCTCGATTCAGTTAAATCGGGATGATCCGAGCTTCGTTACACTTCCCCCACCCTAAACCTTGCGTCCCGCAAAGGTTACTCGTCCCATAACACATTAAAAAAAATGAACATATATACAAACTTATTTACAATACCACCACTCAACATGGTCTGGTCTGGATTTACACTTTCGTGATCTCCCTTTCCGTGACTTCCAGGACCCTTCGATCGGGATACATCAGTGTTTTCGTCGTAACTTTCAACGTCATGTCCTTCCCTAGGCTACTCATATACTAATTCCTTGTCTCCGTAACATGTTTGTCTCTCTTCGCCTCGTCTTCGGCGGCTTTCAATTCTGGAAACGGAGAACCAATCTCCAACAGCTTCCCAAGTATAGAGCTGCAGCGATGAACTGGTGGGGGGCTCTCCGCTCCTTCATCTTCCGCCGCCTCGCCCGTCACGTTGGTGGCCTCGTCCTCTTCCTGCTCCTCGTTGTGGTTATCTCCCCTGGATTGGCCCTGTTCGTCTCCCTCTGTGTCCTTGGCGGTCTTTGTCTTCTTTGACTTCCCTTCCTTGTCTCGGTCCCTTTCTCTACCACGTTTCTCTGTCAGCACACCCTCATCGGTCAGCTTCTGTCCCCTGTGCCTGTCATTACTTGACTCCTGTCTGGTTCCTCCTGGGCTTAAATCCCACTCTCCAATCGTCTCACTGGTAACGTCTCGAGTGAGGCGCCTCATACACCCTCTCCTATGCCTGTCCACATCAGCGCGTCTCTCGCTTCGATATCGACCGCAGCTGTCACAGGTATACATCTTAAGCCCGTGTTGGTTGGTTGCATGCTCTCTCAACCTATCCATTGCCCGGAAGCGGGACTCACATTGGCTGCACTTGTACTCGATCTCACAGAGTTCAGTCTTAACCATCGTGTCTGTGGAAAGAGAGAAAAAGGTCAATGAGATTGGCAAAACAGACTTTGTAATGGAGCACCAAGTGAAACCCGCTCCCCCTCTACAGATTTAGCCTATCGGGGGGCTTTTTCTTCCGTACAGATCGACGATCGACTACCCCGACGCCCTCCTTAACTGTCGACTTGAGGAGACTCTTGTGCTCTTCAGAACACGGCAAAGTGGGACCCTCTTTAACTCGTTTGAACCCAACAGAGGTAAACCCCACACCACTCCCGTCAATTTTATTCTCTTCGTCAAACAAATTATGCACCTTCCCAGTGAAATGACCCTCATTTACACTCGGCTCCTGTTCCATAGTAAGAGCTGCCTCGACCCAATGTGGTGATTCCCCCGTGAACCTCTTGAGCCGATTGAAATGAAACAACTTAACGGATCTGCCGGCCCCTAACTTCACTCTGTAGAGCACATCGTTCAGCCTTCTGATGACTACTCCTGGCCCTTGCCATGGCTTATTAAACTTGGACGTCTTCCCTTTTCCCACTGCTGGATTATGAACCATTACCAGATCACCGGGACGGTATATGTCAAAACGATCAGCCTGACGCTTTTGTCTTTCACCCGCTGAGGCTAGGTTATCTCTGGCTTGCTTATGCATTTCCTTTATCCTCGAACGCAGCTCCTCCAAGAACTCCGGATACTCTACACCCTCCTCCTCTTCCATTTCCGGTAAAATTATATCAAGCGGAGTCCGCACAGCCCTTCCAAACATTAGTTCTGCGGGAGAAAAGCCAGTCGATTCATGGACGGCAGTA
Source organism: Apostichopus parvimensis (assembly GCA_000934455.1). Classification (NCBI taxonomy): domain Eukaryota; kingdom Metazoa; phylum Echinodermata; class Holothuroidea; order Aspidochirotida; family Stichopodidae; genus Apostichopus; species Apostichopus parvimensis. The sequence goes on from KN882247.1 coordinate 98,101, forward strand.
TTGTAGGCCAAGCTAGCGTAGGGCAGCCACGTGTCCCAATCTTTTTGATTCGGCGCTACAACCATTGAAAGCATTGTTTCTAGAGTTCTATTGAATCTCTCCACCATTCCATCTGATTGCGGGTGGTACGGTGTGGTCCTGGTTTTGCGTATCCTGAGTAGTTCACATGTCTTCTGAAAAACCTTGGACTCAAATTGCCTCCCTTGGTCGGAATGAATCTCGTCAGGGATCCCAAATCTACAGATGAAACGCTCAATGAGGATTTTAGCTATCGTCACAGCTTCTTGATTCGGGATTGCCGCCACTTCCACCCACTTTGAGAAATAGTCAGCTATCACCAAAATGTATCTATTCCCCTTCGGTGTGATAGGCAATGGCCCCATGATATCTAATGCTACCCTTTGCAATGGTTCACCTGTTGAACATCTACGGAGCTTGGCTTTCTGCTTCGTCTTGGCACCTCTCCTCTGCTGGCATTCGGGGCAAATCTTACACCACTGATCTATATCTCGTGATAGCCCACTCCAGTGGAACTTCTTTCGTACTCGAGTAGAAGTCTTCCTTGCCATGAAATGGCCAGACAAGGGATGTGAATGAGCCAACTCCCATATATTCCTCCGCAACACTTCGGGTACTACAAATTGTAACCACACCTTGTCACCCCTCTGGGATTCAAACTTGCGATACAATAGGTCATTCTTTAAAACCAAGCTTTCCCACTGCAGCCAGTATTGTTGTAGTGTCCTACTTCCACCAGAAACTTCGCTCCACAATGGTCTCTTTTGGGTCTCTTTTCCTTGCAAAACAGGCAATATGTCTGGATCATCTCTTTGGTACTTTTTCAGGTCTTCAAGTGACCAGGGTGGCGGGTGTGAAGTTTCCTCTTGCTCCACCTGCCCTTCTTGGATTGCAACACCACGACAAGCCTTTCTGTCTCTACAAATGTCAGCTCTCCCCTCTAGGTCAGAGATTTCAGCACTCAAGCACTCCCTCTTTTCCAGCTTCTCGCAATGGGAACAGTCACAACAGGGTCTCCTTGACAGGCCGTCTGCACTATTGTGGACCCTCCCTGCACGATGTTCGATGGTAAACTCGTAAGAACCTAAAAACTCCAGCCATCGCGCTACTTGGCCTTCTGGTTGGCGAAAATTCATCAACCAGCGAAGCGCTCCATGATCAGTCCTAATCAGGAACTTCCGCCCGTACAGGAAGTGGTGAAACCACTTGGTGCCAGCAATAATAGCCAGAAGTTCTTTCCTAGTAACGCAGTAGCGCCTCTCTTGCTTAGACAGTGTCCTGCTGTAGTACCCAATTACAACTTCATTTCTATCCTGGATTTGCGAAAGTACAGACCCAACCCCTTGGTCACTGGCATCTGTATCCAGTACGAACGGATCATCCTTGGTCGGGTAGCAGAGAACTGGAGCTGATGTAAGTCGTCTCTTTAGTTCTTTGAAGGATTCTTCACATTCGTTAGTCCACTTGAATTCTCTGCCGTTCTCTGTGAGTCTGTGCAGTGGTTTTGCAATGGAACTAAACCCACGTATGAACCGACGGTAATAACTACATAGGCCGATGAAGCTTCTAACCTCACGTACATTCATTGGTGTCGGCCATTCTGCTACAGCTCTAATCTTCTCAGGATCGGTGTGAACTCCATTTTTGCTCACAATGTGTCCAAGGAAGCTCACTTTCCTCTTTAGCAGGTGACATTTCTTCGGTGACAGCTTCAGTCCGGCTTGGCTTAGTCTACTGATAACGTCCTCTAACCGCTTAAGATGTTCTTCAAATGTCTTCCCGTGGACAATTACATCGTCCAGGTATACCAGACAGCTTTCCCACTTCAGACCACCTAATACTCGATCCATTAGGCGCTCGAAGGTAGCCGGGGCATTGCATAGCCCAAAAGGCATGACCTTGAATTGGAATAGTCCTTGATGGGTCGAGAATGCTGTCTTCGCTCGGTCTAGAAGGTCCATTTTGATCTGCCAGTACCCACTGGCCAGGTCTAGCGTGGAAAACCATGTCGCTCCCCCTAGCAAGTCTAGAGTATCGTCTATCCTTGGGAGGGGATAGGAATCCTTCACAGTGACTTCGTTCAATTTCCTGTAATCCACACAGAACCTTAGACTTCCGTCTTTCTTCCTTACCAACACGATTGGTGATGCCCACGGACTACACGAGGGCTCGATCACTCCACCAGAGAGCATTTCATTGATCTCCCCAGTGGCCTCTTCCTGTTTGTGAAATGGCAATCTTCTTGCAGCTTGTCGAATCGGTGGATGGGTTCCCGTGTCTATGCGGTGCCTATCAACTTGCGTCCGTCCTATGTCATGTGCCCCTTTGGCAAAAGCCCCTTGCCACCTGCACAACAGACTAGTAACTGGTTCCTTCTGATTCTCGTCTAGGCCTTCCGTGCAATCAGCATACAACTCCATAAGGTGTTTTGGTACCTCGTCTGCCCCACCTGAGTCCCCTTGGACGACATAACCCTCGTCACCACTCACTGGAGCTACCTCCTTGACGCCTTCAAACACACCAAACGTTGTATTCTTATGCACTGTAACCGCCTGGTCATTCAAGTTTATCACTTTCACTGGAAGATTCCCCTCCTCGATTTCCCATAGACACCTAGCCGCTAGAACACCCTTCTTATTCAAGAGCACTGGTGATGGTTCAATGATAGCCATTTTCCCTTGGAGTCCTGGGTGGAAGTCTTTCACCCTGCCATTCACAACCGTCTCCGAGTATGGTGGCAAAAGCAGCGTCTCTGCTGCAACAATTCGACAAGACCCTGTCTGATGGATTGTTTCCTCTTTCGTGCGGTCCACCACATAACTGTCATCTATCACCACTTGCGCCTTCCCTACGTGGATAATGCAATTGTGACTCCTGAGAAAATCTAATCCCAGTATGCAATCAGGCCCTAAATCTGTAATCCAAAAAGCATGTTGTCTTTTCTTTCCGCCTACATGGATCTCCAATTCAGCCATTCCCAAAACAGGTACGCGCTTCCCATCCGCAAGTATCATAAACACACCTTCTTGTTGCAATGGCGGTCTGAACTCACGTGGTAGACTGTAAAACACACCTGCATGGACCAAGGAAATATTGGCTCCAGTGTCAACTAAACAGGACACATCATGGTTTCCTAGTTTACTCTTCAGGTATATGCCATCCTTGACTAATTCGGGTATCCCATTTAACACGGCGATACAGATGGGCCCAAGATCTACTGCCGGGTTGCGGCCCCCAATCCCGACATCGGATCGTTTCCCTGTACTGACGAAGAACTTTGTGGCTTAGGGGTCCTTGGTTGGCTTGGAAATTCCCGCTTCATATGGCCCGGTTCCTTGCACTGGAAGCATATCGGAGTGCCATCGTCCGTGTAGGCTGGGAATGTTCTATTACGGTACTGAAAACGTCTCTTTCCGGCTTCATCAGTATTACCCTGGCGTAGTTTGTGCTTCAAATCGCTGACATCCTTATTCAGAGCTTCCAGGGCTTTCCTCATGTCTTCAATCAAGGTCTGTTGTCCCTGTATTCCATCGACCACAATCTTCTTTATTTCGTCACACATTGTTTCCCCTTTGGTTTCTCTAGTCTCTTGTACATTGCCCTGGCTAACCATACGCACACTCCTTCTTATACCGAGGCTCCTCTGCCTCTCTGCAATGTGATAGGCTTCAATTTCCAGCGCAGCTTTGACTGCCTCCTCCAGATTCACGGGTTTCATCTGATAGACCCCAAGCCGTAGTTCTGGATCATCCAAAGCATCTAGGAAGTGGTCCTTTGCCAGCATGGCTTGTAGCTCGCCTGGGGCCATCGGGTAAGCCTGTCTGGTCAACCGTTTGATCTCATGTGCTAGCTCCGGTAGAGACTCATCTTTTCTGCGCAGCCTGCTCTTCAGCTGGATTCTGAACACTTCCTTTTGGTGAGTGGGGCTAAACCTCTGTGACAATGCACCAACCACGGTTGTGTAGCTCCTACGACACCTTGCGTCGAGATCGGCAACCACGGCTTGAGCATCCCCTCTCAGGCTAGCCACTAGGCAGAGTGCCATAACATCAGTGCCCCAGTCGTGCAACTCTGCTATAACTTCAAACTGGGCAAGATAGTCCTCCCAAGGCGTTGTCCCATCGTACGTTCCGGGCCTAATACCCGTGATGCCTGTTCTATTGAGCACCAGAGGGTCCCTTCGTTGTCGGAACCATTGTGGCACACCCCCACCCGAGAGGGGCACATCCCACACCTCCTGACCATCATCGACGAATGGATTTCCTGGATGGGACGTCAACCGAGGTGTTTCACCTTGGACACTCCTGTGTCCTCTATACATTGGGGTATGCAGGGTGTTTTCGGTACCCTTCATTGTCCCAGGGCCATCCGTTGGTCCTCCTGGGGTTTGAAACCTATCAATTGTAGGAGGTTCCCTCACCGGGTAGTCCGTCCCAATTGCTCTTTCCATCTCATCGCCCCGTGAACTCCCCAATTGCGGTGAATCCGGAAATCCGTCAGTGGGGCACTCATCTATAACAACCCAGTTGGGTGGGGCCTCCTCCTCGGTATGACTTGTCGTTGTAAAGTCTCTGTGTGCCATGTCTCTTCCTCCGAGATAATCAGTTCAGTATGCCCATCCCATCGCTGCCACCAGTTGTAACACGCTAAGTCTCACGTAAGTTCTTAGTAGGATGGGCGGTGAAATATGATTCAAGGAAGAAGGGACAACGTAAGCAAAACAAGAGTCAAACACAAAGAATTACAATCGACACAGTATATACTAATGATTAAAGTATTTACAGATCGTAAAAATTACATATCAGATCAAATTCAAAATAACACTGTAAGTCGGAACTCCTATTCTTTATACGGTAGCTGGTCGTCGTCGTCGCCGACGCACGCACCCTCCTTCCCTCAGTAAGATTATATGTACGGCGGACGCACGTACCCTCAGTAAGATTCCCTGTACGATGGACGCACGCACCCTCCGTAAGTTCAACTTCCTCTCGACGCGACGCACGCACGCACCCTCAGTGAGATTCCCTGTACGATGGACGCACGCACCCTCAGTAAGTTCAACTTCCTTTCGACGCGACGCACGCACGCACCCTCAGTGAGATTCCCTGTACGATGGACGCACGCACCCTCTGTAAGTACAACTTCCTTTCAACGTGACGCACGCACTCTCAGTAAGTTGTGTATAGGCAAATGCCAGATCGAAACTGTACACTTATATCACCGGTTGCTTCTTAAGATTCCTAAAATTGCTAGTGCTCTAAGGCTTATTTTAAAACAAGATAAAAGATTTTGTGGGCCTGGAGCCGCCCTGTACTTCTTCGTGCCGAGAATCCTACAATTATTTACATCGAACAAGGGTCTAATCTCTTCAGGTGGTGAGCTAACAGGGAAAACGGTATCCTTGCCCTATATTTCTTGTCCACACCGCTAGGTGGGTGACTTCAAGGTTTAGATAAATATTATAACACTTACTACAACGGAATCGGGTTTTCTTCTTGGTTACCAACCCGCAAAAAAAACTGCCTAAGTATTTAGAGAGACAAAGATACAAAATATCTCACCCATAAGTGATGACAAACATCCTCCAAACTTTCTTTTTGTTAATCAACTAACGGTTAGGGCCTCGTGTTATCGACGTCCGCACTTGTTCGAGTCTTGCCGTGCACTGCCGGTCTATTCAGCACGAGGCAGAATATCAGAGACGCGCAAGCTGCATGAGCGTCCACATGGGTATCACATGTCACGCTAGTGAATAAAGAAAGGTGTCGGGCGCCCTCGATTCAGTTAAATCGGGATGATCCGAGCTTCGTTACAATTGAAAGGCACCGGCGTTAACTACTGAGCTAACACTCCTTACAGAGCTTGTGAAGTCTTAGCCAAATAGTCCATGGCCTTACAAGAGGTCTTAAAGCAGAAAAGGAAAGCATTGAGTCAGCAAGAATTGGTAAAGCCTCTTTCATACTTTCCCAGATAGTTTGGAACGATCCGTAGCGCACAGGTATCCGGCAGCCTCCGGAAAGGCGATGCTGCTAATCCAGAACGGGCTGTTACGGGTCATATGGGTCCAGTATGTGTTTATACGGCGTTGTTACGGGTTGATGTTAGGAATGTTACGGGAAGCTTCTTGGGTCTATTCAGTATATGCAAGGATGACTTACGGATAGCTATACGGTTCTCTTAATTAGGGTTTGATGTCAGGGGTTCCACTGCCGCTTTCTAAGGGCAGTTACGGCTTGGTACGGTAATATCAAAAGGATCTTCCATCCGATGCAGCCGTTCATTCAACACCTTGCTTCATACATTGAAGGACCTCTTGAAACCTCGCCAGGAGTAGATGCAGATCTGGATCCAGGCCTTGATTCAACGTTGGGTCCAGCCTCTAATGACTCTGTAGCGGCTAATAGTTGGCTCTTGCTCTCCCTCGTGGTGCCCTCTTGTTTGATGGATAAATGAACTGATGTGGCGTAGAGTTGTGCTCTGATCAATGGAGAAAGGCAGAATGATTGAATAGTTGTGCAAGCCGCACTACTTGACACATGCATCGGGTACCTCGATTCGTAACAACCCGTATCAAGCCGTATCAACCCGTCACAACAAGTTTCGACCCATTAAGTTGTGTCAAGCCGGAGTGCAGACATACCAATACCAATACTTCACGTGATCTTTTTCTATGTTTCAATACGTACCAACCCGTAGGTGGTCCGTCACCGATCACGTGATCATGGCTTACTAGGAGTGAGCTAGGGTCCTCTAGGGGTTGCGACATATCGTCTACGGGTTGCTACTGGTCCACTCAGGGTCCTCTTCGGGTTTTTAATCTGTGGTTGGACTCGAATTTTTTTAAACATGTTCACACTTTTCCACCGATCAAAAGGCCACTATGGATCGGTACCGACTGCCACAGATAGGCACCGAACATCCCGGATCATGCCGGGTCGGACCACGGATCATGCCGGATGTACATGTAGCCCCGATCCGGCAAGACATCAAAGGTCACAATCTGTTATGCCTTATAAACACAACCTTGTAAGCACGATAATCCAAGAAACGTTACATCACATAGCTCATATTTGGCATATGTCTTCTTATAGTGAGCACAAGAACCCTATTATTTTGGGTGGAGGTCAAAGGTCATTTTGAGTCAGCAGAGGTCCAAATGTCAAGATATCGAATGTCCTCATCTTGAAAACTTTCCTGTGAAAAAGATAATATATGCATGGTAGATATTTGCATGGTAGTAAACTTGCTGCACAATTTGGTATAGGTGAAAAGCTCATTTACGTTTTGCAGAAGTCAAGCCCTACAAAATGTCTAAAGGTCAGGTATGGGGTATGGGGTATGGGGTGTGGGAATGTTTGTACAAAATGTGTAGTCTTCCTCGTTAATCTATTCCTGGTTTTGGTGGATCTTCTTTCTCACCTGAGATCATTGAAGCGATACACTGGTACTAATTTACTCCTAATGTTTCTCTTTTCTCTACTGTGTATTGATGAGTGTTTATGAAGATGGAAAAAATAATTGTAGGTATTTGTCAATGTTCACCTGGGTTAATCATCAAACTGCTATGAAACTTTAAATGTTGCACTATTCCTCTGGTAGTCATGTGATCACTATCTAATACAAACAAAATAACACATCTAGGTATCTGTTGTATATCTGAACCAACTTTATAGCAACTAAACTAAGGTCATTTGGGAGTCGATCATAGATATACTAGTGAAGGCTAAGATCACTTTAATATGTCAATTAGGAGATGTTTAAAAAATAAATATAACAACCATGGAGGGTCATGTGATGTGCTCCATGATAAGACCTAGGAAAAAAAGGAATTACTTTATTTATATTCCACCTAATCTTCTCCCGCTATTGAACTGAATTTAAAGAAATATATTTTGTTGTTATAGATTAATGCGATATAAAGCAATCTAAAAATCAAATCATAAATAGGAAAATGTGATCTCATCTATTATTTGTATAATTAGTTTTATCAATTGGTTGGCTGTGCTGAGTGTGATCTTTAACTTTATTTTATTCTTACTTTTATTTTACATTTCAGCTGATTACAGCAGATTAATGTTCAATGTTGTTGAAGAGCTTACTCTAGACAGCACTCTGAAATCAGCAACTCTGTTTGGTCTACCACCGGCAGAAACTGATATGCTACGCCCGGTTTCTCTGATAGAGACACCAGGAATCACTCTGATTAACTTCATGAAAACACGAAACATCATCAACATGTAGGATGTCACTAACCTTCAAAAGGGTTTGAGTGTATATTCTCATTGCGTGTGTGTGTGTGGGGGGGGGGGGGTTGAATTAAAAAAATGGGACTTTCCCGATACTATCTCCACGGCCTAGCCAAAATCAGGCTAACGTATAAACTGTAAAACGTCAGGGCTGGAAGACATTCTCGACATCGTTACTATTTAATATATTAATGAGGAATTCTGTTTCATGATATGTGGATTTAAACTAGTATACATGGGTAAAAATGGACATATATCGATTAACATTGATCTTCAGAGATTTCCTGTGATTTGATATACAAACGGCCTTGGGGAAACGTTATTTGGTAGGCTATTAACGGAAAGCCTAGCTCCATTGCTTAAGAAGCTCCTCTCAAAGAAACGATAAACAATTCTTTTCATTTCCAGATGATGTATTCTCTCCGCCTCATAATTAATATACAATCAATAATATATTTTCTTCAAGATACCGATTGGAAAATATAAATTTGATAAATTATATGGCCATATAACAGACACATTTGGTCTCTCATTGAAAATTGACTGAAGATGCTTAATCTGTGTTGTGTTGTTACAAAGTTGGATATTTTCATTTTCACATCTCAAATATGAAAATTTTGTGTGGTATATGTGAGCAAAGAGTGCAAAAAACCATCTCCAAGTTTCACCATTTTTTATAATTCAGTACCTCGGTTGTCTAAAATTTCTGAAGGGGTGTGGGAGGGGGGAGCGGTTAAAACTAAATCTACGTCACTGTTAAGCTTTCATCCGGATGTTTCAATTTGTACACGCCCAGCGTGGGAAGGGCCTTGCTATAGATACAGCTGAGGTAACTTCGTTGTGAACTTTCCATAAACGGTGCAATGTGCATATGGTATTGTGTTAAACATGCTGCATTGGAACAGCAGCGTGAAGGCAATAAACGTGTAACCATATAGGCTAATTATCATCAGCACTGCCCACCTACTCAAATATTTACTTTCCATATTTAAGTGAGAACAATAACAAATACAGCTTTATTTGAATACGGAATCGTAATGTAGGCTCTCCCCGACACAGTCACGACAGCTATAGGTTATTGGACAAGTTGTAACCGAAAATTGGATGGAAATTACCAGAATTGATTGAGGAACCACTTCCCCCCCCCCCCCCCCCCTTACCCCCGCCCCCTTCTCTTCCACATCTCCCTCCTTCTTCTGTTGTAAGCTCGAAACAATATTCTCATTAAATATTTTCCTTTTTTTTTTATAATTCAATTAAATGAAGAAGACAGGGTTATCGAATTTGTTATCATTCTTGGTGACGCACATGGACTGTTGGACTTGAAGTGTTTGATTAAGCAACCAGCTCGAGCTAAAACGAAACCTCTGTAGTGCATGGCTAGTTCAAAGTGCAAGATAACGCCAGTGTTGTCTAGGGACTTTTGAATTAAGAATTAAAGCAGTACAATATATATAAATATATTTAAGGTTTCTCTTAAAAACCGGTATAATCTGATCAGGGTTTACCATGTTAAATTTATTTAGAGGGCGTAATTGTGTCCTAATGGGAATGGAAGTTAAGGATGATTCATATCAGAACGAAGCTCATACAGGAAGCTCAGCATCTTTTGCCTGCATGTGAACTGACACACACGATGAACCAATATTTGAACATATTTTCATCCACTCTTTTTACTCCTGTCTGAAATCCCCCAATTTCACTCCCTCCCCCACCTATCCAAAATGCCAAAAATACTCTGATGTGAAAAGCTCTCTTATTTTGTCAGGTTTCTATTTTGAATGATAACGGAAAATCGTAGAGAATTCTCCAATAGTCCACTATCGGATAAGCATATGGGAAGGTTTACCACACAAGTCGTCCGTAACTATATGAAAGATGCTATAACGTTATTCACCTTTTCCAGACTTATGTTGGACTGGTTTGAGAGACAAATATGGTGGCCCAGTTACTCAATAGAATTTAAATTGGGGAAGAGGGTGTGATTATATTGATGATCTGTAGACTTTACAGGCAGATCACCTGTATTAATATTAGGCCTACCCCCTTACCTCCTCACCCTCCAGTTTTGGAAATTCGATGTATTTATTAAAGTACATCATATGCTACCATTCAAGATAACACTCAAATAGGTTCAATAAAACAAAAAGAAAAATCTCACTGAACTGCTTTAAGTTCGATATTGACTCAAACATCACGCGATATGGTTTATATGTAAGAGGTCAAGGGTTAGTGAGCGTAATTTATTATTTTATTCATTTGCTAGATACCAGTTCAGATCAAGCCTGTCCTCCTCGCTTACTATAGCATTCAACCCTCCATTACCTCTTTCGTGCTCCACGTTTCAGTGTCTAATATCTAATATTCATTTGAGAATTTGTCTCATCCTCTGATCAAAGTCATAGCATATCGTTGTCTTTCAAATTATCTCAAAAGGGCTCTCTGTTTGAAATTTGTGTTAGCACTTCACGCTTCGTAGACGAGACAGCGACTCAGCATAAAAAACGTATCGAATTCTATCAAGAACAAGTTGATATTCAAGACCTTTCGAAGAATATTAGCTGTACCTCATCTGCACCTGTCTGACACAGACGTCTGTCATTGTAAGTAAAGTAAAACATTTAAGTATTTTTGGTTTCGATGATAATCGTAACCTATGCACCCATGCAGGCGGAGAGTGTATCTACGTTCGATGTGTGTGTATGTGTGCGTTTGTTTTTCTATCTGACCGAGGACTTGAACAAAAGAATTTCAGGTCCTCGGTTGTGATTTCTAAAGAATCACCACGTCCTCGGAAGAATTCTATTGTATGGGGTATTGTTAAGGTTAGGGTACGTGGATTTGAACAATGGAAAATACAATGGGGTCCTCGGTTGGAATGAAATACAAACATGTGTATGTATGTGTGTGGGTGTGTGTGTGTGTGTGACGCCTCGCTTGTAAACACGATATCTCAAGAAGAGAAGCTTGGACAATCTAATATTTGGTGTATATCAGTACCATATTGAGTAGAATAACCTTATTGTTTTGTGGGGAGGTCAAAGGTCATGTGGGGTCACCAGGGGCCAAATAGTGAAAACTTGCAAGCACGATATCTCAATTAGGTAAACTTGGACCAATCTCATATTTCGTGAGTAGGAGGACCACATTTAGGAGCAACAGCCTATATTATTTTTTTTGGAGATCAATGGTCATTTGGGGTCACCAGGGGTCAAAGTGAGTAAACCTTGTAAACACTATATCTCAAGAAGAAAACCTTGGATCAATCTCGCATTTCGTGTGAAGGAGTACCACATTGAGTTTAAGATCCCTATTGTTTTTGGTGGAGGTCCAAGTCCATTTGGAGTCACTGGAGGTCAAATTGTGAAAACCTTGTAACACGTACGATAAATTAAGAAGGGAAGGTTGGACGAATCTCATATTTAGTATGTAGTTGGTACACGTTCAGTACAAGATTTTGTTGAGGTCAAAAGACAGTTGGAGTCAGCAGACGCCAAATTGTTGAAACATTGTTTTATAAGCTACCGTATCTCCCACATATCAGCCTAACAGATAACATGTGCGTTAAGCCTCATACGAATAGGAGGCTATTGGCAATTGGAAATGAACTTATGGGCATCCGTAGAATCTAAAACTGAAAATACGAACAAAATTGGATTGGCTTCAACGTGCCGCTCGGAAGCCTTATTTTGCGTGCGGAAAGGTGTACTTTGTAGTACAGCAGTTCTATTGGACGTTTTCCGTCGTATTTTTCAGGTTGGATGTAGTTTCGTTTTGACCAGGCCGCGCTTATGAAACTTAACAGTAGTTAGATTTTTTACTATGACCAATGTCAATGCGAAATAATTGTGTAAAACGGTCTTAGTTTGGCAGTGAGTTCACGAGCCTTTGTCTGCATCGGCTTTGGATCTCAATTTGTGTAGTCTCTTCCACCAGTTTCAGCATATCTAGGCCTTAAAAGTAACGTTCGACTTTCGTCACGTTTATGATTATGGGACAACTTGAACAAACCTGGCTAGGCCTGTGAGCAAGTTTATGTTGTCTAGGCCAGCAACGGTTGGGTAGAATAGGGTTCGTTAACACAACAACGTGAATAATACCAGTCAGAATACTAATACACCTTAAGATGGCAAAACATCTCCTTAATTATTTATTAAGGCATTTTCCTACTGGCTATCAGTCATAATACGCAAAGTATCGAACAATTTAAGGAGTTTTGAGTCAAGTTTGCTGTTGTTGATGCCTACTGTTAAAGAAAATGAAGTAAGACAATTATTCAAACGAGTAAAGAAAGGGGTTTCCTCGGGTTGTGATGAAATGCCATGGTGGATTTTCAAATATTGTTCGAATGAACTGGCTGGTATCTTCACTGAAATGTTCAATGAAAGCATTCGCCAGAGTATGATACCCTCTTCCTGGAAACATGCAATAACTGCACCCATTCCCAAGAAACCTAGACCTACTGCTGTCAATGACTACAGGCCAATTGATCTTGCTAGCATTGGTTTCAATTGCATGCAAAAGACTTTATTACCACATATCACCGAAGCTCTTAGCCTGTACGGGGACAATTGCCAGTTTGCCTACAGGAAGGGGGTATCATGTACAGACGCCATTTTAACCCTTGTCTATGACATTGTTTCAAGTTTGAATTTTAAAGACACTACTGTTGCCAAAGTTTTAATCCTTGATTTTTCAAGTGCTTTTAACACCGTTTTACCAAATTATTTATTAAATGATCTTATCAATTTTGGTATCGAACCATGGCTAACCCACTGGCTTGCAAACTTCCAAAAGGGGTGGTCCAGACAAGTCAAGATTGACAAAGGTCTCTCTGATACCTCCAATATAAAAATTGGTGTTCCGCAAGGTGGTCCCTTCTCGGCGTTGCTCTTTACAATGTATACTAATGAAATACAGTCAAATTCGAATTGTTCTGTCATTAAGTACGCTGACGATACTGCTATTTCTTGTAAAATTTCGAAACTCTCACACGAAAGAGATAATAGTCTGTACAAGTCATTCATTTCTGACATTACTGATATATGTCAACGGAAGAATCTTATCCTCAATCCGACAAAATCCAAAGAAATGGTATTTGAAAATATTAACATCAAGCATGCAGGTCTCATCCAAACTAAATCCGAAAAACTTGTAATTGAGGACTCTGAAGTTGAACGTGTGTCTCATACCATGTATCTTGGTGTGCGTATAGATAACAAATTAACATTCACTGGTCATATTTCAAATATACTACGACGAGTCTACTACATTGTATCCACATTGACATATCTCGTTCCGTTCTTCGAATTAGACGTAAGGCATAAAGTATTTATAACATCGATTCTGCCCCATATATTATATGCTGTGCCTGTTTGGTATCATTTTCTACTTGCCTGTGATAAACAAAGAATCAGAGCATTCTTGAAGTATTGTGCTAAGATCTTCAGGTTGGATTATGAGAGTATGGTTGATCAGGGTAATGGTAGAGCTAGGCGTGAATTTATCAGACTAAGTAGGAATATTCAAAGAGAAGAAAATCACCCGCTTCATGCAGAACTGAAATCACTGTGTCGACACACTAGCTATAATCTCAGGAATCGTGCATTTACACCAAAATATAGAGTGCAAGTTTTCAGAAACTCGTTTGTATACAGAGCATCTATTTTTATTCAACATGACACTTTAAATGACTTGATTTAATGTAATTTGTATAGTTTCCACAATTTTTATTCCCTAATTGGGTTACTGTTTCCTAACTTTTATACATTTTTTGAATGCACATAACATTTTATTTATTTTATTTATTATACTCACCATTTTCCTATTTATGAACTGTATTTTATGCAATTTATACTGGAATAAACGAAATGAAAGGATTTTTGGAAGATAGATGCTCTTACAACCTCAGATTTTCAATGTTCAAGTTAAATTTTATACTGCAAAGAAACATGACTTTCCAATGCGCAATTACGTAGCACCATGTATCTGCCTAACTGCCTAGCCTTTGTTCATAGAAAGTATTGATTTTGCAGATCTGTACTTTGGAGACTTGAACAAAAATCATAGGCCTACTGGCGAGTGAAATTTGGCGAGTAGATTTTTAGCCACGGTTGCCAAATAGCGAGTACTTTTAAAAATATTTGTCGAGGCCTGAAAACCTTCAAAATATGATTTCTCGTGGTAGGAATCATGGATACTTCTCATACATGGTATATGGATTTGCCATATTGAGTACAATAATCCTATTGCTTGTGAGGTCAAATCTCCTATAGGTCACCAGAGGTCAAACTCTGAAAAACTTTTACATAATATCTAACGATGAAATCGTGGATTCCTCTAATACTTGGTGTGTTGATTCATAACATTGAGTACAATACCCCTATTGTTTTTGGTGGAGGTGTGTATAGCCCCGTACAGTAGACTGACCTGAGTTTATTCTGCCATAGTATTATTGTAACAGCTAATTGTGATTATACTAACAAGCAGAAGTCTAGTGCATTGAAGTCATCGAAACCTCAATGAATTTAGCATTGGTTATTAACAGCACTCCAGTGTAGGTAAATATAGCTACATTGTATAACATGCCTGTACGGAAAATTTTGAATAAAAATATAATTTCTTTAAATAAAATTTACACTTTTGACCATCGTATACATGAATTTATCATTTTCTCGAAATTTCACATATTTTCTCACGATTTCGTTTTTTTTTTTCTCGCAATTCACCATGAAATAAATAAAGAACTTTGATGTTAAATTCCTGATTGATCGTGGAAAGTGTAATTTTAGAATTGGAATGACCAACACCATAATTTCATTCATCATATTAAATTCAAGGTTGCTCGTTAAACATTAAATAAAAGCCACAGCATTCACCCCTAAAGAAGTTTTCTTTCCGTTCCGATGATCTCTGTATTTATTGCGATATTCCTCGATAAGAATATTCTTTAGAAAGTCATATTTGTTTCTTACTTTTTGTTCTAATTTTATGCGCAGATCGGGACTCCCGCTTCTATAATATATTTCTCGTAGAACTAATCAAGCACATATCAAAAATGGACAGCACAAAAACTTCGTAAGTATTATTTTTTAAATTTTTTTTATACAAGATTTAAATGTTTTTATAAATGACAGTATTTAAGAAAAGTATTATTTCTTTACTTTGCATTCATCTATGCACAAGCAATGTTATAAACTGACATTTGTTCATGAACAGATAAAAGACATTCTCATAAATTACTCCTGAAATGTGGGAAACAGTTCAGTATCGAATAGGGGGTGGGGCAAAAAATTCCTAAGGGTAGTAGGACATCACGGTGTCGATTCTTTTGGGAGGTAAAGCACAAAGCCATCTCAAATCGCCGATAAAATGGATCCTCTCTGCATTCTGTGCCACGAATTCCATTATTTGAATACGACAACGATACAGCACCTTTTGATTGATTACTTTAATGTATTAGCAAAAGGACACTTCCTGTTTACATTTTTCCTAAATGTCTCAAAAATGGACTTATTTTAAATACCACCTGAATTTCTGTCTGACGTCACCCCGTGAAAACTTTAGACCAAGTTGGCTTTCTCTAATAGCGCCATCAATCATCATTAGCGGAGCCTTTTGACAAAGTTAGCTTTTTGGTATAGCGCCACTATTTACAACTTGTGACCGTGTGTCTCTTTCTCTCATTTTTGGCGCTAAATGCGAATGAATGAAAATGTACTGCATGTATGTGGTCAACACACAGGAATAGTTGAATCAGAACGTTACATCAGTACATGCGTATGATAACGATGAATATTGAAGATAAATAAATCGTGTTTAAGCAAACTAAATATAGCTAATGCAATTTCATCAATTTGACTGAAACTGCCTATTAACAAGGCTTAGCGTCGGTGTTGTTATATGTAAGGGAAATTTGGTGAAAGGAATATTTCATAAACACACAGTAATATTTTTTTTTCTATTAATAGGATACTTTAATAGGAAAGTATTTTATTCGGTCGATTTTCCAATATCTAGCACTTTTTACTACGCTCGCCAAGTCGCCAGATATACATAAATGCGGAAATGTATTTTCTTCACGTTTTATGCGGGAGAGGGTTCATAATGGGAAAACGCTATAATTGCTAGAAGTTTTCGAAAAGTATTTTCATGCAGGTCTTTACTCTCCAAATTGTTCTCAGACATTTTTAAGGAACACACAAGATGACTGAATGTCCCAGTGAGGAAACTTTCCTCGAAGGTTGTAATAAATCAGTTTAAGAATTTTTACCAAAGGTGACCATATTTGAATATCTAGCATATTTGTGGCCAATACACAGCATGCACGGATCTACAGGCGTGTATGCTAATTATTAGGCCTTGAACGTCACATTTCTTATATCTTCGAGATTACCATATCGATTAATTTGCTCTGGACATTTAGTGCTATTGTATGTCACGACTTTGTAGTTCAATGCATAAATCAACAGCTTTTTAAAGAATTTAGTGCCGTTTGTAAGACCTAACTAGGCTACTGTATATGGCTACTTCGCAGGCTGAGAGCTGTTCATGAACATTCCTTCGATCTAAAAATCAACTTTAAATTCTTCGTTACAACGGATACAACCTTCAAACCCTGACCTAACTTTTCACTTTTTGCCTTCCACACACAGAGTGCATACAACGATACCACGATTCACTGTGCAAGATGGTTACAGTGTGTCGGTTATGGATGTGCTAGGTACAGGCCGTTTGGCCGTCGCTGGATTTAATTACAAGACAAAACGCAGCTTCATTGATCTGTTTATGTTACAATTTGATCCTGATTCTCAAGAAAAACCGTTATTATTGACGTCAGAGCCGTATTATTCTGAGGAATTTACCGAGTTTGGTTCAGATTGGCGGTCTGTTTGTTTACTGGATGATCGTCTGTTTTTAACGTGTTGTAAGGATACGGTATCATTGTACGATAGTAGTAATGGCGGTCTGGTCAATCAAGGGAAGTTTAACGGTGGAGCCACGTGTATGACAACCAGAGATGGGTTAGTCTATGTCGTTTTAAGATCCAAAGAGGTGATTGTCTTAGATGCGAGGAAATTGAGAATAAAGAAGACAATCACCTTAACAGGATTAGGAGATGGAGACTGGCCCTGGGATATAACAGTTAGTAATAATAAACTGTTTATCTGTACAGCCTATGGGAGAGCTTTAATGTGTAATAGTGAGGGAGAAATAGAACAGGAATATACAAACACACAGGACAGAGGTGCACTGAGTATAACAGTCAGTGAAGAGAAAGGATTAATATTTATATTATGGGAGGGTGGTGGGAGTAAACAAGTTGTTGTTTACTCTCTATCTGGGGGTCATTCTTCCATCTCTGGGGGTCATGTCTTGGCATCTTTTAAAGTTCCTGGTTATTCCAGGAGAATCAGGATCAATGATAACATAAACAGATTGTT
Organism: Apostichopus parvimensis; assembly: GCA_000934455.1. Lineage (NCBI taxonomy): Eukaryota > Metazoa > Echinodermata > Holothuroidea > Aspidochirotida > Stichopodidae > Apostichopus > Apostichopus parvimensis. The sequence goes on from KN882247.1 coordinate 115,808, forward strand.
TTTGGTTACCTGGGATACTGGAGAAGTATATGAATATCACACAGTAAGTACTAATACAGGATATATAGGCCTAGGGTAAAAATTAGGACTATTTATCACGTTTATTAAAGCAATCCTTTGATTGAAGCTCAACAAATTGGGTATCATTCTATACGAACAAGTGAGGAAAAAAAACTAACATGTTTTGAGATCTGCTTTGCAAAGTTTAAAGAAAAATAAGGACTTTTTTTTCCTTGGGATTTGCTGATTCTGATAAGGTTGTCATGGAAGTGTTTCTGTCAATGTACACAAAGTGAAATTTGTTTTCCTTATTTTCTCAGTCATCATTGCTTCAAATATAGACAAAATTGATACCAATGAATGCGGAATTTTATTAAGAACACAACTATTACTTGTTTGTTAAAAGGGAGATCAAAATGGTGGAAAAGAGAATGCAAAATAGTCTCAATAGTGCAATAAGTGCTATTTTGTTTGGCAATGATGTCTATATAATGAAAATATAGGCCAACAATTCTATGAAAAGTGATGCGAGATGAATGTTGCATGGCATACAGCTCAGACAAAAAAGTATTTGTTCCTTTATCAATAATTTTGGCTGTCAAATATACAAATATGACATAAATCAATGTAAAATATTGCTGAGAAGACAAGAGGTGCAATTTCCCATGAAATGAGGTAAATTTCAAGAAAAAGTCAGGGCAAAATTTTTATTTGTATTTAGGCCGTAGTGATTAGTTTGACACTAGTGCACATGTATAGCAAATACTGCAGTGATGAGATCTTGATTTGATGACAGTATTTAAGTCACGATAAAATGATATGAAACAAGCTTGCTTCTATTTTTGGATGAAGGGTGCTTTATTTAGGTGCAATTTAGTCAAAAATGAAGAAATAGAAGGGGAAAATTTGACTTTAGCCTTGTGGTGCTATTTTCACATTGTCAACAGAGTAAAGACTGCAAAATTCACAAAGCCATTGAAATCATTTTTCATTACTTCTGAGGAGAGAAAGTTGTAGTTAAGTACAGGCTTTACTTTAGTATGGATTTCATCGAGTCAGTTGACAGTCTTATGTCAGTTCTATTCTAAGTAGTTCATTTCACTGATGGCCTATGATTTCCAGTAATGCACAGTGTAATGTAGTCCTCATAAGTAACAATAAGTAACAAATTTCGGATTCATTCCTGAGAAATTCCAAAGGTACTTTTTAGTTGTACTACACTCATAATGAAGGTCATATACAGTAGGAATAAGCAGGAAAATGGAGGCAAAACATTTAATGTTTTGATTTCTACGTTTGAAAAAGTCTACGAAAGTAACGTGTTACTGTGCAGTGTATTCCTGTCAATTTTGTGACAGTAACGATTACAGACATCACTTTGTGCAAGTGACGATACACAATATCCTGCTCAATCGTCTCAAGATGCAGTACATTACTTAATTGAAGTGAAGACCCCAATTTATGAGCTCCGTCACCAAGCATACAGTGTAATGCATGCAATTGTTATGAACATGGATTAAACATGATCATTGCTATCCATTGCATAAGAGAGCATTTATACCACATGTCAACCAGTGTAAGAACAATGGTCTTCATGTAAAAGGCCTTTTCGGTTTCGATGAATATCGTAACCTATGCATTCATGATGGCGTATGTGTGTGCGTTTGTGACTCCCAGCTTGTAAACACAATATCTCAAGAAGGGAAAGTTGGACCAACTTCATATTTGGTGTGTGGATGTACCACATTAAGCACAAGAAGCCTTTTGTTTTCTGTGGAGGTCAAAGGTCATTTGGGGTCACCAGGGGTCAAAATGTGGAAACCTTGAGACACAATATCTCAAGAAAGGAAGCTTGGGCAGACCTCATATTTGGTGTGTAAACTTACCACATTGAGCACAAGAAGCCTATTGTTTTCTGTGGATGTCAAAGATCATTTAGGGTCACCAGGGTCCAATTGTGAAAACCTTGTAAACACGATAGCTCAAGAAAGGAAGCTTGGGCAGACCTCATATTTAATGTGTAGAAGTACCACATTGAGTACAGGAAGCCTATTTTTTTTTTTTTTTTGATTGCTCATGAAAATCATACAATACACAATAAAGGATGAAATCAACAAGTGAAAAGAATAGTCATCACACAAAAATAATAAACGAACTGTCACGATTGAAGTAAATGTACCCAAGGGAGCCAATACATCTCCCATACCAACTCATCCATATTAGGAAGCCTATTGTTTTCTGTGGAGGTCAAATATCATTTAGGGTCGATAGGGGTCAAATTGTCAATACCTTGTAAACACGATATCTTAAGAAAGGAAGATTGGGACAAACCTCATATTTAATGTGTAGAAGTACCACATTGAGTACACGAAGCCTATTGTTTTCTGTGGAGGTCAAATGTCATTTGGGGTCACCAAGGGTCAAAATTTGAAACATTGTAAATCCGATATCTCAAGAAGGGAAGCTCGGACCAATTCTTATTTAGTGTGTAGACGTACCACATTGAGTACAGGAAGCCTAATGTTTTTGGTGTAGGTCAAAGGTCATTTGGGGACAACAGGTCAAATCGTGAAAACATTGTAAACATGATATTGCAAGAAAGGACATATCTCATTGGTTTGTAGATGTACCCATATTAAATTTAAGGAGCCTATTATTGCTTTTGGTGGAGGGCAAAGGTCATTTGAAGTCAGCAAATGCCAAACATTTACCTCACTCCCCTCTTACCTGTCTCTCCACACTAACACATCTTCCTTAACATAATATCGTAAGGGAAGCTTGGACAGATTGCATATTTGGTATGTAATTGTACCACATTGAGTACAAGAAGCCATGTTGTGAGCGGAGGTCAATGGTCGTTTGAGTTCACCAGGGGTCGGATTGTGAAACCATGTTTTACACAATATTTCAACAAGGACTGATGTCATATTTAGTATGTTGATGTATCTATCACATTGAGTACAAGTTAGCCTATTGTTGAGGTCAATGATCATTTCAGGACAGCCTGTGTCATTGTGAATTTATTGTTTGTCACATCGCACTGCTTTTCACTGTATTACTAATATCAAATACGTTGTACACCCTCACTATACATTACATCAGATTCATGCAGAAAATAGCTGAATGTTACATCATCGAAACCACTATTCATTTTTGCATTCTGGGTATAAATATCACCAGGCCACACCATGTGCTAGTAAATTGGATTAAGTAACCCAGGAAACTTGGTTTAGCATTATACAGTAGTTGATAACTGCGAACAGTTTTCAATAATTACATGTTTTACATGCATTCTTTGTCATGAAGCTGTGTAAAGCTCATAGTACAGTAGCCTCACATACAAGGTAGTGTATACAGCAATCTTAAAAGAAGTCTTCACAGTGCACATGGACATTGATCATTCAGGCATTTGAGCTGCAGCACATGTGGTTTAGCTGTGCAACTTACAACTTACAAGCATTTAACCAGATCTTCCAGCCTAAAGCGCTTCTAAGTTAGTTGTGTACTCATTCAGCACATGTCTGTTGCAAGATTGTAGGATTAAATAAATGAATCTTCTGTAAGTAAAATAGTACTGCATAAAATACGGTATCAATGATTGACATAGTAATTAATATGTAAACTCATTTAAACAACACTGTTAATAATTAAGGAAAATGTTAGAGGTAAGAAGGGGATAGGAAGAGGGTGATTTGTGGTGTTTTATTGTTACTGACCACCTACATTGCCCAGACTTACCCAGAGTAGAAGACAATTTAAGTAGCTCCATGTCCATGATTACATTCCCATGCAAACATGGGTCACAATGTACATACAGTAGCGTTATTGGTTAAATTTGGAGAATAATGTTTAGCCCAATCAAGAGTAATTATAAGTTGGTGGCATCAATCTGACTGATACAGCTTCATGTAGCTAGAACCTGTACAATTTAAATATCAATCCATCCAATTGTCAGTTTTTAATTCTTTAAATTTATTCTGAAATAAATAAATAATATTATATTTGAAGGAACTCAGGTAAATCAGTAACATTATACATACATTCATCATACTAAAAGAAATCCCTTCTTTGAATGTGTGTTGCTCTCTCAATGCCTCAAATTTCTACTTCTATTTTGTTTTATGGTCTGCTACCACCAGTATTTTTTTTTCCATTTTTGTTTGTAGAGTGACATTTTTACCTTTGATAACCTCCTGATGCGCTCAGAGTCATTGATTGAGAAAGATGACTGTAGGAAACTACTTGACTACTTTGAAGTTCCAGCGAAGATATCAAAGGACATTATTGAGAGTGATGCACCCTTTTCATCTCTCGTCCATCATCTCAGAGAGGCAGGGAAGGTTTCTTTTGATGATATCAACCATTTAATGACAGCATGCTCTGACAAAGGACTAAGTAAATTGATGACAGTATTGAATGTCTACCAACAAGCTCAAGGTATGTTTATATCAGAGAGCTTCACAAGTTAAACATGTTAGGAATCAACAAACATGCAAACGCATCTATTCTTTGTGTGGGCAATGATGTAATATACCATTATATTAGCTTAACTTAATTAACCCAAGAATTGATGATAGAAGAAGGACCATCCATCAATACCATTTGATACAAATAATGTGATTAATAAGTTGGCAAGAAATCCAATAACTGCAATGGCATGTAAAGTGCTTCAAGCCCAGTGAGAGAACCCAATTTGGATGTTCAGAAGTGTAATTATTCCACACTGCATGTTTCATGCAATGTCAAGGTCTTGCATTTTAGTCAAATCTTTGCATAAGACTGTAACTTATTATGGGATATACTCAAAAGTTTGACTTGGATATGTTCAGACAAGATTGATAAAATTTTGAAATTTGTAATTTAATATCCTTGATATATTAAAGGATCATTAAAAGGGGCTTGACTTTGTTCAATTGCTCAGAAAGAAGGGCCAAAATCAACACCAAGGAAAGTGAAAGATTTGCAGTGTCCCCTCAAATAACATGCTTAAGTTGAACCAAAATGTGAGCTCACTAAATTTGGTGAAAGTTAGTGACAATATCTTCTTGGAAGTTGTACAGCACAAATAATTATGATACATGAAACTGTGTTTATTTACATAACTAAATCTCTTGTGTGGAAGACAATCTTTAACCGTTTTTGCATCTTATATATTTGTTTCAGTTTCAAAGTTTACCAAAAAAGGACTAAAAGATCAACTAAAGGCATTAGAATACAAAAGGCAGGAACTCTCTCAAAAAATAACTGAATCAGAAGATAAAAAACATCAGCTCACTGGAAGACTAAAGACGGCAACAGAGGAGGAAAGACAACAATTGAGATATACATTGAAGCCAACAGAGGGAGAAAGACAACAGCTGAAAGGAACATTAAAGACAACAGAAGAGGAAAGACAGCAATTCAAAGATGTA
>KN882248.1:12912-28214 GCA_000934455.1 Apostichopus parvimensis
CAATATATAGCACACTTCAACACCCACTCCATTTTGTAAATAATTTTGCATTTTCACCTGGACTTAGATGCAATTTGGTGCTCCAAATGAGATTTGGGACCAGTCTGCACCAGAGTAACCTGTTTGTCGCTGAACGGTCAAATACCTACAGTAATCAATTTGCATCTGTTTTGTGGACCATCATTCCTTTTGTACGTCCATTGTTCAACCACAGTAATATGATATAGTTTCTATTCATTCTGTGGGAGCTACTGTAGAGAAACAATTTTTTTCTTTCCTGTGTTTGTGTGCTTTATTTTGCAACTATGGCAATGCACAGTGAACCATTATTTTGTTTCATCACAAACAGAACGTTTGTATATAAGATAATGTTGTTCACAACCGTTAACCAAACAAGAGCAAAGTTCACAATACATATTGAATATATCATCACTTGATCTCAATCTATTTTGAAACCAGATGAACTGAACCATTGAAACAGAACACCTCTTTAGATGGGTGTTCTGTTAACCAAACAAGAGCAAAGTTCACAATACATATTGAATATATCATCACTTGATCTCAATCTATTTTTAAACAGATGAACTGAACCATTGAAACAGAACACCTCTTTAGATGGTTTTAGCCGAACTAAATCTTTTTTTAAACAGATGAACTGAACCATTGAAACAGAACACCTCTTTAGATGGTTTTAGCTGTATACATCTCTGGAACAATTTACCAGATCACATTCGAACATGCGCTAAACTTTCTACTTTCAAAAGTTTACTTAAGACCCATCTTTTCACTTGTTCTTTTGTAAATTAATCTGTTTTCTTTGTAAAGCGCCTTGAGCAGTGGCTTTTGTCTACTGATTTGGCGCTATATAAGTCTCATTTATTATTATTATTATTATTACATCTGACAAAGTTAGGACGACAGCTCACGATGGTCAGCGTAGACAGGACTACGATATTCGGACATTGGAAGACCTACACTAAATAAGATCAGACCATCACAAGGAAACTAAATAAATTAGCTTTAAAATGCCATCGATTAACTGTTCTGATGGTGGGCAGTCATGGTAAATTAAGTCAACTAAACATTGTTGTCATCTAATGTGAATGAAATCAGCTGACTGTATCTCTTCAAATACAAAATAGTTTGGAAATGAAGTGAGAAGTTGATTGGCAAGCCATTTGTAATTTTTCTCTGTGGGATCTGTTAGAGATATTTAACTACTTGGTGCTAATGGGGAGAAAAAGTCAATGTTAACATCAGTCCGTTTGTTTATCTGTTTGTTATCCCATTTCTCTATTCATTAACAAGTTCTGGTAGTCTTATTATTGTTCTTATTACTATCGAGTAGTTTATTGCAACTTTCATTACATATTATAATCAGGCTTAAATTCAAAGGTTGTCCGATCCACCAAGACAACAAAAAATCAGGTCGGACAACCTAAGACCCTGCGTAGGTCGTCCGACGGACGACTAGCCTATTTGCCGTAAGTGTTCAACATTCGAACAAGACTTGGAAAATCCCTATTCTTTAAAATAAAAATCCCCCCCCTAAAAATTTATAGTAGCATGTTGGTATCGCCCTCCATTCATATTAGAAACAACATAAGAAATAAATCACATTCTGTTTCATTCCGTAATGGGGAGAAACCCTACACTTTAGCTTTATGTGCATACCGTACATATAAGCACTAATGGTTTCATACAACACCGTATACTTCGTACACTACAGAGTACAGACCCTGGTGGACGCGACCATGCTTGCTTTCTACCTCACGGCCGCACGCACGTCTGACAAGCTAGCTGGAGTACAACGTGTATGCAGTACCATACTGTGCATGTGGGCATACTGCATGCTCGTTTATGTTGCTGCAATGTACTTGCTGTATCCCCTGGGCTTACCCTCAGTCTCTGGAATGATCGCAATGCTAACAGAAATCCTTTTTCACTACCAGAGAATTCCCGTAACCCAACAAGATTAATCACGAACAGTGTCATACACCACATAAAATGGCTAGAACTCTACACTACAGTTCTGTCCAAGATTTGTCGATCTCCGTAAGACTAGTCACTAAAAGTAAGACTTAACCCTCAGGCCGATAGACTAGGCCTGCTTAGCCTAACACTACGGTACTTACCTAGAAGGCTACATCAATACATTTTAGTATTACTTTCGTACGGCTCTCGCACAAGGGGGCCATTTTCATAATCCAGGTGCTATCATTCGGACAACCAAAAAATTCTAAGGACAACCGTATATGAAGGCAAAAATGTCCGAATGACAACCTTAAAATTTTCTTAAAAATGAGCCCTGATAATGTACATTAATTTGTTTGCAAAACACATTTGCACACCAGTTCTGTTATTACCATCTCATATCTGTGTTTTTTTATCATACCGTGTTGCTGGGATCATCTGTCAATCCAGATGATATGGTTGCAGTATTTAGATATTTCACAAAACTATAGAGTTGTGTTGTAGTTTGGTACTGCAAAATACCCTGATATGGCTGGTGTATAGACACTTCACAACAAGTACGAGTAACTGTATATCTCTTCCTGATGAATTTAATTCCATACCTGGCAACTCTATATGTTCCTGGCTAGTATATATCTGCATTTACTGCAGTCTCATTTGTAATTTGATTAATAGTGGTTGCATTGTGTTTACAACAACCTTTTAAGTTTGTTAGAATATATTTCCAGAAATTTATCTGACCCCATAAAATTAAGTTTCATACCCTGATCGACCTAAGATATCTTCCTACATATCTTCATCAAAATGACTGTTAAATACTGAGTAAACAACCATGGCAACAAGTTATGAAACTTCCACAATATACATGAACATGAGTGGATCTGCATTCTAATGCATCCAATTTCAAGTTAGAAAACTGGAAAGTAAACAGGATTTTGTGCTGTGGTAAGTTTCAAGGAAAGTTACCCAAGATAAGAGCCTAGGGAAGTGAACCAAAGAACTGAACTGATCCAATCTTATCCCCAGTCCTCCCCCCCACCCTTACATTGAGACTGTGATCTTATGATCATGACGATATCATATCAAATGTGTATCGTGAGTCCCTTGTAAAGGGAAGAGCTACTGTAAGGGCCCGTGTTTCCTCGATAATTCATTTGTGGCTGCTTTGCTTCGGAGATCAAACGGGCCGGCTTACTACACAAGATACATCATATTCAAATTGTAACCTTGGTATAAACATAACCACAAGATGAACAATTTTACAACAAGAATAATTTACCGAGGGCGCTCTCATTGACGCTGTAGACCACAATGTCCTGGATACAGCTAAACTTGCTGGAGAAGGAAGGAATGGGTCCCTTCGTCCTCAGGAAATTATCAGATTGTTCGGGATTCTTGGGAAGTCCTTCCAGAGAGACCTGAGAAACAAACAGAAAGGTCATTGGCTGAGGGAGGTGAAGAAGACAGACGTTTCTCTGTCATCGTGTTTCATCATCTTTCCATTCTCCAGCACATTCACCCGACGTAGCAAATAGTGCATTGTTTTGAAGAAAAAAAAAATATGAAAAACAAAATATGGAACATTTATTCTCTCACACAAGGTGGCTGACATAGCCCAGTCAGCAACAGGACAACTTTTGCTGTACAATGCCTAGTAGGCAGAAGAAACCTGTCTATAAAAATACTGCTGATCTATGTTGAGTATTTAAGGTGTGATTAAAAACAGAAAAACTTTTATAACTTCTGTAGCAAATCAGTACAAAGCTAATTTGGGCATTTTCTTTTTTGTTTTAATCTCAAGCATAAATATTTCTGTATGAAGAAATTAAACCTGCAAACGCAACCAATTCTCTGCAAAATTGGATTATATCAAACAAATTTGAAGAAATAGTACTAATATACTATGGTAAAATAACTGAACACATCTTGTAATGTAAAAACACCAGCCATGTGGTTAATCATACTCTGACAAAGTGTTAGTACTTTAACAGGAGTGGTGAAAACATTGAAAGGGAACACAGTTCTCAGAATCTCTTAAATAAATCAAATCCAGTGACTTGCACACACCTTACCACATGAAAACAACCCCAAACAGCTTTACGATTAGCTACATATGTCCCTTGTATGTATTGTACAAAGTCATCAATGCTAGTCTCATAAACTAATCATTCAAAACAGAGATTTAGAAGCTGTTTCTGGTGACTCTAAATTTTGATTGCTTAGCAATGTTGCTGACAATTGTCTGTACCATTGGGGGAGACACACATTGTCATAGCATTTTGTATCACAAAGGTATGAATTTTTCAACCTTTTTTTTTTTTTATATATTTTGTAAATGCATCTGGCAACAACAGAATGACTGTTGTCATCAGGCAAACATTCCAAATATTTCAGGTTTCAAGGATAACTCAGTCAGAAGATTATAATATCCTTAGTAAAGCTTCCAAAGAGCATTTGCCCAGATAACATCACAGACTCTCCTACTGTGACCCAACTTCCTGGAGTAGTTGAAGGTTTAGCCAGTCAAAATAGAGTTACATTCAATCAAACATCTCGAGTTAGGGACTTGGGGTTTTGAAATAGTTTCCTTTTCAGTATATAAGTTTCACATTGTCACTAGAAAATCCTTGAAAACATCAGCATAACAAAGACAACTAGACCAATGATACCTGATCAATCATAAAAGATAGTCTCTCTCCAATAACCGAAAACTAACTGAGTGAGTTCATTATTACAGTTTATTAAATTGCACTCAGTTGTTTCTGCTGGCAGTGGAGTGTGTAATCTTATACAGTCCTCCAGTGCCTTGATGTATTGAGATTATCAGTCAAACCCTATGCCTGCATATTCTTATTTCTCATTACGATACCCCCTAAATGTTGTGTTAAAACGTATCTGATACCTACCCTTGGTGCAGGCTTTGTGATACTGCAGGTGCCCTGGAAATCTATCTGTTCCTTTCGAACAAAGAAGTTATGTTTGTAGATCAGCTCGTGCATGATTTCTCCCTCCCTGGTTCCGAGAGCGACTCCGTTATAAGCGGCAGTGTTGAGGTCGCTGACATTCAGGAACACTGGGTCTGTGATGACATTGCCCGAAACATCGAAGAGGTAACATCTACCAAACCGGAACAAGAGAGATACGATGAAAATAGCTGGTAATTTTTAAACAGCAGAATAACTACTTCTCTCATTCTCATCCGATTTAAATGATACTTAAATGGTGATACACATTTAACATGCAGGAATCAGGGTTTTAGCTCCTTCATCAAGTTAATAAACACAGTGGAGGCAATGTCGACCAGAAAAACATTCTGCATTTCAGTGCAGACGATTTTGCAATATTAATCAAAAACTTGGTGGAAATGCAGCAAAAGAGATGACAGTATAGAACATTATGTTTTACAAAATACTGAATTTCTTTTGGCTAACTCCACTCCTAGGATATACCAACTGTTTGAAGCGTAATGAAGTTAGCAGACGACACTGACCTAGTCTGACACCCTGGTTCACCACTGGGACAGTTATAATGCTGTCCACAGGAATAGGACACATCCGGGTCTTGCATGATGTCGTAAATCTTCTGATGGAAGTCGGTGTAGAGCAGATCCAGTGAAGTGACTGCCTCGACCTTGGCCGATGAACATCTGGTGTGAGTTGTGTAGCCTGGGGCGAGACTCTTATAGCAGTAACCTAAACAGAATTAAAGCCATTCGGAAGGGTTAACTGTGATGTAAGAACCATGTTATCTTAACACTGAAGAATCAGATGAAACTGAAATCATCAAGAAACAGCATATTCCAAGCTCCTTTAAAGCGTCCCTTCAGTGTCCGCCAAAGATGTCAGATTGCAGACACAAACAGCTGCTAGCTTCAATCTCATTATGTCTCACATAAGAAGCTGTTATCAATGTTAATGTGACAAGAGATGTAATAAAGTACACACAAACAGCTGCTAGCTTCAATCTGTTTATGTCTAACATAGAAAGCTGTTATCAATGTTTAAGGGACAAGAGTATTGCATTGTAGACTCAAACATCTGCTAGCTTCAATCTCATTATGTCTCACATAAGAAGCTGTTATCAGTGTTAAAGGGATAAGAGTATTACACTGTAGACTCAAACAGCTGCTAGCTTCAATCTCATTATGTCTCACATAACAAGCTGTTATCAATGTTAAAGGGACAAGAGTATTTCATTGCAGATACAAACAGCTGCTAGCTTCAACCTCTTTATGTCTCACAAAGAGAGCTGTTATCAATGTTAAAGGGACAAGAGTATTGCATTGCAGACACAAACAGCTGCTAGCTTCAATCTCTTTGTCTAACATTAGAAGCTGTTATCAATGTTTAAGTGACAAGAGATGTTACATAGTACACACAAACAGCTGCTAGCTTCAATCTCTTTGTCTCTCACATAGCAAGCTGTTATCAATGTTTAAGTGGCAAGAGATGTTACATAGTACACACAAACAGCTGCTAGCTTCAATCTCTTTGTCTCTCTTATAGCAAGCTGTTATCAATGTTAAAGTGACAAGAGAGGTTATATAGTACACACAAACAGCTGCTAGCTTCAATCTCATTATGTCTCACATAAGAAGCTGTTATCAATGTTAGAGTGACAAGAGATGTTACATAGTACGCACAAACAGCTGCTAGCTTCAATCTCTTTGTCTTACATAAGAAGCTGTTATCAATGTTTAAGTGACTTGACATGTTATATAGTACACACAAACAGCTGCTAGCTTCAATCTCTTTGTCTTACATTAGAAGCTGTTATCAATGTTTAAGTGACAAGAGATGTTACATAGTTCAAAGAAACAGCTGCTAGCTTCAATCTCTTTGTCTTACATTAGAAGCTGTTATCAAAGTTTAAGTGACAAGAGATGTTATATAGTACGCACAAACAGCTGCTAGCTTCAATCCCATTATGCCTTACTGTACATCACAAGCTGTCATCAATGTTAAAGTGACAAGAGCTGTTACATAGTACACACAAACAGCTGCTAGCTTCAATCTCTTCATATCTCACATAGGAAGCTGTTATCAATGTTTAAGTGACAAGAGATGTTACATAGTACACACAAACAGCTGCTAGCTTCAATCTCTTTGTCTCTCACATAACAAGCTGTTATCAATGTTAAAGTGACAAGAGATGTTATATAGTACACACAAACAGCTGCCAGCTTCAATCTCATTATGTCTCACATAAGAAGCTGTTATCAATGTTAGAGTGACAAGAGATGTTACATAGTACACACAAACAGCTGCTAGCTCCAATCTCTTTGTCTTACATAAGAAGCTGTTATCAATGTTTCAGTGACAAGAGATGTTATATAGTACGCACAAACAGCTGCTAGCTTCAATCCCATTATGCCTTACATCACAAGCTGTCATCAATGTTAAAGTGACAAGAGCTGTTACATAGTTTACACAAACAGCTGCTAGCTTCAATCTCTTCATATCTCACATAGGAAGCTGTTATCAATGTTTAAGTGACAAGAGATGTTACATAGTACACAAAAACAGCTGCTAGCTTCAATCTCTTTGTCTTACATTAGAATCTGTTATCAATGTAAAGTGACAAGAGATGTTACATAGTACACACAAACAGCTGCTAGCTTCAATCTTGTATGCCTTACGTCACAAGCTGTTATCAATGTTAAAGTGACAAGAGATGTTATATAGTACACTCAAACAGCTGCTAGCTTCAATCTCTCATGTCTCACATAAGAAGCTGTTATCAATGTTAAAGGGACAAGAGATGTTACATACTACTCACAAACAGCTGCAAGCTTCAATCTCATTATGTCTCACATAGAAAGCTGTTATCAATGTTTAAGTGACAAGAGATGTTACATATTACACTCAAACAGCTGCTAGCTTCAATCTCTTCATGACTTACATCAACAGCTGTTTATTAACGTTTTCAAGTGTTTGATCCCATTTTAAGTCCAGCTGTCTATTCTTGGATTTGGTAGACTAAATATCGCTAAAAGTTGACAAATTTTTAACTAACCAGCATATATTCTACCCACCTGATTGGCAGCCCTTTGAACTGTGACATTCACACCCTGGTGGCTTTTTCCCGCTTCCCTGGCATTCATCTTCGGTCACATTTGGCATGCCTTCATACACAGCTTGTGATATGCTGATGATCTTTCCCACACCAGCGGCATCCATGTAGGCCATCGACATACTGGTACGATCAGGATTCTTGATCACTCTCTTGTACCATGGTCGTCTGGAGTAGGGATAAATAATTAGGAAAGAAGAGTTCTTCATGATATTGTTTAGTTTGTACTCGTTAAATTATTTGACAGGCAACCAAACTGATGTGTCCTAGTAATAAGACCTTATCGTTCTTAATCTTGAGTAGGAATTTTACTTAAAATCTTCTAAACATTAAGAAAGAAATTATTACAATGCATATGATGTTTTATTTATATAGAATAATCTGGTAGGAGCTAAACACCAGAAAATATGAAAAAGCACAGACAGTTCTGAACCTTAACAATAATCCTTGATAATATGCTTCCTACCAATCTCAATTACAATCTATTTAGAATTGCTAACATAACAAAACGTTCAATGTATTAAGCATCCTCTACTGAATCTGCTGAATATGTTCCATCCTCCCTCCCAAGCCACACCCTACCTCCCCAGACCAACCTGTCTCCCAGTTCTTTTATTACTCTCCAGTGCACCCCTCCCCTTCCATTCTCCCTCTCCAGTCCCATTAACTCTTTCTAGTCCCAACCTCCCCTTCCAGCTTCAGCACTCCTCCTTGACAAACTCCTCCTCCCCACCAACATGTCCCCTGCCCAGTCACATGTTCCCTGTACAGTCGCACCCTCCCTACCAGCTTCAGCACTCCTCCTAGACAAACTCCCCCCTCCCACATGTTCCCTGCCCAGTTGCACCCTTCCAGCTTCAGCACTCCTCCTAGAGCAACTCCCCCTCCCCACCCACATGTTCCCTGCCCAGTCACATTCTCCCTTCCAGCTTCAGCCCTCCTCCTTGACAAACTCCCCCTCCCCACCCACATGTTCCCTGCCCAGTCACACCCCACCCTCAGTAGATACTACTGCATGACCAATGACATCTTACTTTGTAGGGTCATACACCCCACCCTCAGTAGATACTACTGCATGACCGATGACATCTTACTTTGTAGGGTCGTAAGCTCTGGAGGACCTATGTCCGGGATATGTCCGGAATACTCCACTCCTACATCCGATGTATGTCCACTTCACTTCCCTCAAGAGAGGTGAGTTTCTGTTCCTCCAGACCTCCTCGATTTGAGAAGTAATCAAAACATCCGCCCTGAGAGAAAAAAGAAATGAAAGTTTCAGGTTGGTACTTGTCACATTTAAACTTTGCAAATATGACTAACTAGAGAGATGTTCACTATTGCAACTTATTTTTATCGCCTCACATGTCCCCCCTTTTTTTTTACTTTCTCTCCAATACCAAGCATCATAATATAATATTAGCATAGATTCTGTGACAAAGCAAGCACTAAACAGATTGAAAAAAAAAGAGTTTCTGAGGTTCTTCACAAGGAGTAGTTCTTTTATAGAGGTAAGCGGCCACATTTGGATATGGTGAAAGACTAATAGCTTCACTTGTAGGACTTCCTTCACCTTGGGTAGCAATCCAATTAACAAGTTTAGCTCCTTATAAAATTGACCAACCAACTCAGAAGAGCATTCCAGGTGAGAAAAGTTACAGTATGTTAATGGATAGAAATGGCACATTACTTTTAGATGGAAAGAACTTGTACTTTTTAAAACTTATTTCTAAAAGAGCTTTCTATCTTTGTCTTCAAGCTTGGCTCTGATTGGCTGATATGGTATCATAAGACCATACTTGTTATTCTTGCAATAACTTATGGTAGATTTCATTAACATCATAAAATCCCTGGTAAGGTAACATTTGTGGAGGGTAAAGTGAAGATTGACTGTTGCTTGGTGACTAGATTTGGGTCTAGATTGTTAATACATCACAAACAGATAGCCCAAAGTGACAAATCCCTTAAAATGTCGTCTGATGTAAATTGCATTTATTCACTCAACAATAGCACTTGCTTGATTCCATAATACATATTAACGTAACTTTAACGTGGAGAAGAGTTACTGTTAATTTCTCTCTAAAATACTTCTGAACATTGTCACTGGGTCCTGATATTACAGGTGATAATTTAAGTTTCTTACAACCTTAACAGTAACCACACTCGACAAGAGGGCCCAATAGAATCACTGAGTGCAATATAGCAGAACCTTTAAGACCAGTCATCATTGAGCTAGCCTAACCAGTTACAGCCAGATACGAAAGGTGGCAAAATAATAATTGCCCTCTCGTGCTGATTATTATAAATAAGCGCCAGAAAACCAATGCTGCCGACTGGTTCTCCAGTGTGTGTGTGAAGATTTGTGTGATTACCTGTCGGATATTTTATTTAACCCCCTTCCCTTAATCCTCTCTTTGTCCCTCCATTGTTTATCTCTTACCTCTCCTCTTCCCCTGTTGGTTTCTTTCTTTCTTCTCTCCATCCCTTGTCTACTTATCCCCTTACATCTATCTCTTTGTGTTCACCATGCTCATTAACCTGTCTGTATTCTGTGCGTGTTTTTGTCCCTTCTGTTACTGTTACTTGTCATTTGGCCTCTGAAGAAGATCCTGCTAGGATCGAAATGTCAGGCCAACTTACTTTTACACATTCTCTTACACAGGCTCTCTAGTGGATAAGCAGTTTGCTAACAGTTTCATTTTATTTAGATATTTTATCAGTATAACGTAAACTGCAGCATACATACAATGCATATATATCGTAGAAATAATTATGACTGCCTCAAACACTGAAGATGGATTCTTGTAGTGTGGTATGCAGCTATGCATTATCGTTATAAACGTGGAAACTTCTTTACGTGGTACGATTGAAGAGCAAAGTAATCTCCACCACAAGCTGACCTACTTTAATTTACTGAACTCGGTACTGTCGTAACTGGTAAGACCTAATTACCGAGCAATTTTGACTTTTGTTTTACAGAAATAGCTCTTGTACCCATAATGCACTAGTTACCTCTGAGACTTCCGAAGTGAAGTTTAATTAATAAAGCCTGTCAGCTTAGGGTTCAACATACGTTCACTTTAATCAATCTCTCAAGGGAATCAGCACGAGTTAGATCCAGTTTCAGATCTTGCTAGCACTAGAGAGTTATCAAGTGATCAGGTTAAAGCTATCGACACCAAACTCGCTGGTAGGAAGAATCGCTCCTGACAACAGACTTGCCTCGTGTTTTTCTCAAACCATCCTCCCTTATTGCATCCGAGGTCGGGGTCATGTCCGTTCATAAATTTGTGAGCTCTGATCGTCTTGTTGGTGAGATCGGCGTCGAACAGAAACTGGTTCGGGTTACAGTAACATTTCGGCGCCAGACGAAACGAGGACCACAGGTATGAGACCCGTAGATTCGGGTACTTGGCTTCGTCAAACTTCACGTCGAGGTTATCAAATTCACCTACAAAAATGAAGATACACGGAGTGGTCTGAATGTTCGGCAGTCAAAATGCAGGAAGGCATGAATGAAAGATTGATGGAAAATGTTCAGACGAATTGTCATATTTATTAAAACACAATTTGTTGGAAATGTCAAAGTTTAAAGAGGACACAGACCAAAACCATCATCTTAAGGTTATATGGAATAGATCTAATTTGTGGACATCTCCCCCCCCAGCCCCCCCCCCAAAAAAAACAGGTAAAAAAATCTTTCCCCGTTTGGGAGATATCCATGTGATATTCAAGTCACATCTAGGAACTGTTATTTTGTAAATCTGTGATGTCATAGAGCCAGAAAGATCTGGAACCGTTCACTTTAATTTTCTTTGTTTTTTCTTTTCATATTTTCAGGGTAAAATTTTAACAGCGTTGACATTGAAACCAATGCCATCATTAGGTCAAGTTGAGAGGTTCAATATTTTAGATTCAGCATTTGCAAAAAATCCATCTCCATCACAGCAAACAAACACTGTAATAAATAAAGGAAAGCAAAACAAAATGAAGCCATGTGGCTTGATGATGTCATATTTAGACTTGATCAAGTCTTCAGCCTTGTGTCTTAAGGAGTATTCAATCTATGATATTTTCCAATTGGAATGAGATGTTTTTAGCTGTTAGGGGAAGTTGTTCATGACAGTTATCTTTATCACATAGATTAATAATGATGGTTGAGTCTGTGTTTTCTTTAAGAAGATTCAACACTTATTGCTTCAGGATTTCTCCAAGGGAAATATGAGGGGTGGAAGGAGATGGGTGGGAAGGCCCTCCTGGCCACCCTCAGTTTATCCTTTGTAGTAAAATGATGGTCATAAAATTTCTTTACCATCCAAGACTTAACTTGGATAATGCAAAACCCAAATTCATACATTTTTTTCTAACTCATAAATAGTGTCATTTTAATGGAATCAAAAGTTGACTTAGTGCAGAACTTAAGTCTCGATATATCATAGTCTAATTAGAAAAAAGACAAAAATTGGGCGCAATCAATGTATCTCTAACTATTCCACTTTTCAAGATATTCACCTTCAAAATACTAATTCTCTGGAATTTCCCTTTAAGTCTACAAATGACGATGACGATGATGATGGCTACTCAGTGACAGGTTTAATTATTATTCATGTTAATCCATTGTTTTATAACTTCTAATAACTCAACCGAAAGACGTTCTTGTAACTTCATATAAACAACAGAGCATCCTTGTATGATTTTCAACACTATTTGTCATTTGTAGCCATAAGAGTTTTACGTTTGCCTGTTGAATTCTTGTGTTGCATCTGATTGGTCTGTGTGTTAGACTAGCAGACCAGTCACTTTAATTGATGAGCCTCAGCTGTCTAAAGGGTTTTTTCTCAAAATTGGAAAATGTTATAGAAAATACAACCCTGGACTGATGGAAGTGGTTTAAACAGGTCTACAGTAAAATAAAACTTAATTTTGTGACTCAAGTCATCCTGTAATGAACTTTTACTGTCAGTAAAAGTAGAAACCATATTTTTTTTTGGGGGGGGGGGAGACAAAACAGGAACTGTGATATCATTCACATTATGCACCTCCAATTTACAGAAACAAAATAAGGATCCATAATTCTAGAGATATTGTAGCTTGGCAAGAACAGGACAAATTTGCAAATGGCAGTCATAGTCAGTTTGACCACTTTGATAAATCGTTGTCATAGAAACGTTCTACTCACCTGGCAGGGCTTTCTTTGCTGCGTCTCTGCTATATTCGATCAATAAATTGAAATACGATGTCGGGAATTTCTCTTTCGTCTCCGGTTCGACTACTATCCTTAAAATCTGGCGGTCAAAAAGGTCAGGAGAGAAGATTAATGAAAACAGTATTTAGAAAAGATGATAGCAACTTTTCATAATGGTACAGTGCCTTGCATAATTGACAGCCATTTGTCTTTAAAATGAGCATTGGCGCTGGAGATGATCAGATTTGAAAGGCACTAATTTTGACAATGTTATTGCAGTGAAAGCAATAATGGGGATAAACCCCCATGACTTGTTCTCAACACTTATATAGTAGTTGGAACAACACTCAACACTCAATATAAAATAATAAAAAATGCCAACACTGTTCAAACAAGACTACCTTAAATGAGCATGAGCGTGTGACCAGGACTTCTCAGACACTGTTTGGCCAAAAATAGGTAAAGGGATTCCTTCTGCAAAGGGGACAGGGTCCCACTCTCACTTTGCAAACTCATATTTCATTAAGAGGCTGTGTATGTCAAGTGGTGTCACATTTTTCAGCTTTTCCAACTGATGAATCCAATCCCATCTCCTACCAGCATCTTGTGGAGTCTACATCTGAGATGAATCTAACCCCATCTCCTACCAGCATCTTGTGGAGTCTACATCTGAGATCAACCCAACCCCATCTCCTATTAGCCTCTTGTGGAGTTAACATCTGAGATCAACCCAACCCCATCTCCCACCAGCATCTTGTGGAGTCTACATCTGTGTTTATTGTGACTTGTTGTCAAAGGAACACACACATGCTTTCTTTTTCATCTTGTAACCCCCTGCCTCCTCCCTCCATCCTCTCTCGTAGAATCATTTTAAAATACATGCAGTGTCTGTTTAGTTTTGTTATTTTGGTTGTTCCTTGTGTGAAGGCCATTGACTAGGGTTGGGCGATATTTGCTTTTTAACGTCACGATAAATAGTTCAAAAATTATCGCGATATTTCGATAATTACGATAATTTTTCCTTGTTGTTTTTAGTGTGTTCGCGAACACACTAAAAACAACTGCCGATTTCCCACCAGTGTTTTTGCGCAGCGAACACACTGAGCACGCGTTTCGTGCGAGCATAATGGCGTGGGGTCCAGGGGCCGCCTTAGGGCCCAGGTGGGGTCAAGGGGTGGAACCCCTTGTGGGGACCAGGGGGCGAAGGCCCCCAGAAAAATTTAGTATTTTTGCGTGTCTGGCGATAAAATATTCGCAGTTGGGGATTCAAAATACTGACATCTTTTTGAATTTAAATTGTCACGAAATTGATGAAAATTTTAAAATGACAAGTTAGAGTAGCTATATTATGTGATAAAATGAAAAGAGATTTATTCTGTCTTACAATCTTTAAAAAGTTTAACTTACAAAACTGTCGATATTATGAAACAAACTACGTTCGGCAAAGCCCCGTTTCTAGACTGCCTAACAATGAACAGCGTGCACTATACGTACATCAGTTTACAACTGCAGTGTTTCATTTACCCTACTTAAATATCACGGTAGGCTACATGTTCTGCAAATTTCCCAGGTACCTTGCCAAACAAGTTGAAACAACCCCCCTGTCTAACACCTGTTTGTTAACATTTTTGGCACGTTTCCAAAAAAACCTTTTCATGGAGTAAACTATTTTGGCTCCACTCTATAATTAATTAGGTCAGTCAGTAAAGGATCGGTAAAGTTATGCTAAATGTTATCTTAGACGTTCAAGAAAAGTAGGTAAATATCCCCGTAACATTAAGGTAAGTTTAACACACCTCAAGCCAACTGACTCCTCCGCATGAACAAAACAATCTATTCCCCATGATACACGAGGCACAGTCTATACCATACAGACATAGCACGAAATCAAGGCCCCAATAGCTACAGTATGGCCATCTTTATGAAAGTAAACCTTGTAATCCCATGTTTTAGGCCACTTGGCATGATAAACTAAATGCTAAATATTGTTTCCATGTCCTTGTAGAGAACGTC
Organism: Apostichopus parvimensis; assembly: GCA_000934455.1. Classification (NCBI taxonomy): domain Eukaryota; kingdom Metazoa; phylum Echinodermata; class Holothuroidea; order Aspidochirotida; family Stichopodidae; genus Apostichopus; species Apostichopus parvimensis. The sequence goes on from KN882248.1 coordinate 28,154, forward strand.
AACTTCGCAAAATACAATTAGTTGTGTTTTTGTTGTTACGTGAGATCCGTAACCGACGAAG
>KN882248.1:71656-88709 GCA_000934455.1 Apostichopus parvimensis
TTTACAGCTCCCATTAGAGGGTCTAATTGCCTTTGTATTCTACTTTGTGTTCCAATCATGTTCTGATTTACAGCTCCCATTAGAGGGTCTAATTTGTTTTGATGTTTTACAGCCCCCATTAGAGGGTCTAATTGCCTTTGTATTCTACTTTGTGTTCCAATCATATTCTGATTTTTTTCAGTCCCCAGTACTTAGAAGAATGTCTTATTGCCTTTGTATTCTTCTTTGCAGCCCAATAAAGGATCTTATTGCCCTAGGTTTTTTTGTACTAACTGAACTCTGAAATTAGAAATGAACAGAAAAAAATGTTCTCCTGACAAACATGTGTATATGAGTGAAAGACTGCTGGTGTGTTTGGACTTATATTGGCTACTAGTTTTCCATGAATAATTTATGGGCATGAATTTCTTGACTTTAAAGCTCTATTATTTATGTTCTCTGTTTTATTTTCTCCTTTGCAGTGTTTACAATTAATAAGTCATTATGGAAGTCACATGTCATCGATTGAAGTCAACAGGTAGATGGATGACTTTGTAAATTTGTGTCTTCAAGGACAATATTCACCTCTGATGTCTGGGAAGAAAGAGCAAGAGGAGGATACAGAATAGTTAGAGATTATGAGAGCAATTTGTTATGATTGGTTGCAATGGAAAACATATCTCGTTGATATGGAAGCGTGCATTATCAAATAGACACTAAAAGAACTATTTATAGCAAACATCTCAGTTTTAGTTGCATCAGCTGAGAATATTTGATTCCAGGATCTGGTCGCAGTATTTAGTCTGATTTAGTCTGTCTGTCCGTGCGTGTACTACTCATTGAATAACAACTTAACAAATGATTCATTGAATTGGAAGACAAAGACACCATCATCATGAGTTCCCAACCTGTGGGAGAGAACAATAGAAATGGGAGAAACTCTAAAGCAAAAACGGTCACTTTTTATAAGAGTGGGGACGTTAACTTTGCCGGACTTAGGATGGCCATCACTCAGCGTAACTACAGGAGTTTTGAGACACTGTTGGATGAGCTCACTAAAAAAGTTGCCTTACCCCAGGGAGCCAGAAGGGTTCACACCCCTGGCGGTATCCATTCCGTGACGAGTGTCGAGGCCCTGGAAGACGGAAAATCTTACGTGGTTACATCGTCCAGAAAACTGAAACCTCTAAACCTGGATGAGATTCAGAAACAACGGGCATGGATACCAGCCAAGAAAACTCTGCCGAATGGAACAGCGTCGAAAAAGGTACCGAACGGTCAGAAGAAACCCGTCAAAGCAAAAACGTCTCCAAAGGAGAGGACACCACCATCAAGAGACGCTAGGTCAACCAAGCTACCACCGACACCAAAGAAAATCATGATCATGAAGAACGGTGATCTGCAGACGAAACACATGATGCTCCTCAACCGTCGAACAGCTCAAAACTTTGAGGACGTGTTGCAAGATATAAGTGAGATTTTTAAGTTGCCAGTCAAGAAATTATGCACATCAGATGGGACAAAGGTAGAGTACACATTAAATATAATCCAAATTAATGTTTTGTTACATTTCATTTCTGAAAATTACCTTCATAACATTCTACAAGAAACAGTAGTTGTGTTACTTTTTCATACAAATACTAAGATCCAGCCTAAGCCTAAGACACTTTCACTCTGTGTAGTGTACGGGACACATCAGAATTGTGTCTTATGTTGGGGCTATTGTATTATCATTGGTCATGAATTTGGCATTTTTCATCAGCTATTTTTAACCAGCTAACTTGTGCTCTCGTGTCGTACATGAAGTGCTTTGTCGATCTGTCTATGAGATATTTTACAGCGAACTGTGCAGGACATTAAACAGTGAACAATACTACTCTTAGCTTAGATTGACACGAACGAGAAGGATCGGTTCCAACTCAACATATAAGTGTCATATTCATGTGCACTCTTAACTTCAAATTGACAATCATCATGATAATGTAGTGACATGCAACCACTTAGTACACATGTGGTGTACAGAAATTAGATGATGCTGAGACGTATAATGAGCTAAATACTGTGGTGTATATTTCTGATTGTCTAACCTTGACTAAAAAGAGACCAAGTGCTCAAAAGAAAACGTAAGAAAGACTAACATTAGGTCAGCAAGGAAGGGGTCAAAGGTTAGTCCACTCCTAAGATTGAACAAACAAAAGGCTCTTCTGTGGCTTTTTCCTTATATAAGTTCAATTTCACTTAGTAATGTAGCTAGTCAACATTCTTCTTCTTCTTTTTTGATTGATTAGGTTGAGAGTCTTCAAGCAGTATTCAATGGTCCAGAGTTGTTCGTGGCCCTATCAGGCACAGAACGTTTTAGGCCTCTGAACTACCTGGAGAACTCTCCCTTCAAAGCAGTTCGATCAAGGGATAGATTACGAAGAAAGTCAGAAGACAGTGGCGACCAGCCTCCGGCAAAAATAACTAAAAAGTCCAGTAAGTTACTTTTGTTTATTGCACATAAAGTTATGTTTTCTTTGCCATATTGGTCTATTCGTCTAGGATATTGTACAACTACAGTACATTGTGTTTAGCGATACATGCTTTTGGAACATTTTAAAATATTCCCATGCCCTTGTTGCTATTATATAAATATCTGCTAGTTTATCAGAATAGACCTCAGTTGAGGTTACTCCTGACGTATCTTTTGAAGCTCATTTTTGTTGTGTAGCACTTGGTATACCTATTATGTTAGATCTAGGTTAATAGAAACACACTAATTGCAATGTCACTTTTAAGTTATCTGGGGTGTTGTCAGTAAATTCCCTGTGGGATCATTGGGGCAAACTTTGCTGAAATAAGTGAGTCTTTTGAAACTATTCACAGAATGAGTATGAATTGAAAAGTAAAATTTTGTTTGATGGATGACTTTAGACACATAATTTTGTTATGTTGTAGACCATTAGAAAACACCACACTATCAGTCCAGGTTGTAATTCTATACCACTTAGTTTTTGAGAAAAGACTTTAAACATTAGAGGTTCATCAACTAGTAGCTGGACTTTGTAAAATGACACACTGAACATCAGGTTAGTATTTACTTCAGCCTGGAGGCGAATATTTTTTTCCCAAACTGAACTGACACTGAAATTATTTCCTCGATTCTGATTGGCTGATCAAAACCGGAATGGTAGTCTGCGTTTATCAATGAATGTATGTGACACTGTTAGTGTTGATCATACCAATCCTCATAGGCCGCATCATGTCAAAAATACGTGTGTAGGCCTTATACAGGCTAAGTTAAAGTCTGTAGGCCTAAGTGTGCCTACATGTAGATAAAATGTGAGGCTTTCCAGTTATCTAGAGCTACTGTAAGGGCGGTATATGGCCTTTATTAGTGAATTTGAGATCTCGAACTAATATGAATACGTATATACGATTAATGCAGGCCTACTAAGTCACCATGTACAAGAACTTCTAATGGTGCCGGTAAACATCTGTGTTTCCGTACGTTTAGGTTGTAAGGCACAACTAGTTAACAAGTCAAAAGACACAGACATATCGTCAAATGCCTTTTTTGTGTACACTCACTGGCTGGCACACACTTGCTCGCCGTCTTCATGGCCACTGCATATTCGACTAGGCCTATCATGATTCATTGACTGAATACATTTTGAATTTATGATTATAAAAAGTATCGCAACTCCGAATGTACACAAACACCTCGTACATATGTACATCGCCTACATGTATACAATTACAAATGCACTGTGTTTTATTGTGTTGTATACTATACACAGTACAATAGCAATAGGCTACATTACATGTGTTTTGTAGAGCGGAGTCAAGCGAGTAAACAAACGATCGAGGACTGCCTATAATGGGCGCAGTAGTTGGGAATAGTTGCTTCATTGTGTTAAGAACACTATATACTTTCGTTCATATACCTACCAAAATTTCTGGAAAGTTGCTAATGTGAATATCTTGAATTTGTTCGTGTTGATCATACTGATATCGACAGATTATCGAGGGATTCATGTTGAATACTAAAGTATATCACGTGCTCGCTGAGAGTCAATCAGAATCGAGGAAATAATTTCAGTGTCAGTTCAGTTTGGGAAAAAAATATTCGCAGCCTGGAGTCACCATCAATCATTAAACATACTACTGTATGTCTCAAGGTAGCCATTTTTTCATTGTTTCTATCCCGTGCTAGGTTTCCATTGTATTTTATTGATAAGTGAGCTGTGAAATTCATTTGCAATGATTACTCCAATAATCCATTTTATCTTAAGTGATGTTTTGATTTTGATAACATTTCCAAAGCTATTTGATGCTAGAATCATTAAACAATATTTGTTCATTTGCTTGACCAGGTAAGGTTCATCTTAATATAAATGTTCAAAGCAAAAGTTGACAAGTTTGCATTTTTCAAACATTTGCAGTTGCATGAGATTAACAATATGAAAAATGTGGCAATCAACTGTTCAGAATCGAATCCAAGTCATTTATAACGCACTCATTTATTCATTTGGTGAAACAGTCTAGGCTGGTGTGGAAATTTGCCCTATTATAATAATTATATTTTGATTTAATAGTAGCTCAGATGAGTTTGTAGCTGCTTTAAAGCAGTAAACTAAAAACAGTGGCATATCAAACTTTGGAGGACACATCCGTGATACAGTAGGTCATTCTGCTTAGTTTCATATGTGAGATATCTGAAAACTTGTCTTTGGGTACTTGAGTCCAAATGTGCAGCATATCAGTATAAACCATGTTTAGTAACTTTGACAGAGCTGTTTAATATACCTATCGGAAAAGTGCATCTTGCATTAAGGTTATGAAACTTGCTACATGAAGATGCAGTTCTAGTATTTTATTGTAGTGGTGCAGAAAATTAAAAATTATATTTTAAGAAGGTATTAAAAAACAAAGGTAATATAAAAGGAATTAAAATGTAGCACTGCCCCCTGCAAGAAACTGTCAGTGTTTTACTGTTTCCCTTCTAGGATACTATTTACAAGTTTACTAAGTATATTGCATCTTTCAAAATTCAAGATTTAATTTGTTCCTTGCTTGTACCTGTCTCCCCACAACCATAGCACTCTCGTTCTATCGTACAGTATCTAGCACCCTACAGATGATATGCTCTCAATGCTTTATAATCTGACGCAAAAACCACGCAGCCTATAAACATCTTACTGGACAGCTACTTGTTCTCTGGGAATATCGTTTCTCTTTTACAAGTCTGAAATATTTTTCAGTGCAGTGTTTGTTCAAGTGCAGGAACTGGAGACTTTTTGACCCATTTTATACCCAAGAAACATGTACTGGGAGATGCTGTTTCTTTAAACTTGTGAAATGCATTGAAATGCTTTACAGCCTTGTTTAATATCAATATTTGTTCAATCTCTAGGGCAGTGAGTGAATGAATTGTTGGTATCACAGAGTAGATTTATCTTTTGTCTGAAAAATCAATTTATAGATTAATCGATTTGGCAGAATAAGCTGGTAGTAATGTCAAGGATTGCAATACTTTAAAAACATTATTTCGTATTTTGTTTCAGCCTGTTAATTTGAATCGGTAGTTCCTAACAACTGGAGCATACTTGTGGTTATAGACTGCAGTACAATTAAAGACTTTTGGCTTTCTTCTTTTGTATGAAAACTTGTATTTTGGCTGTTGCTATTTCCTGTGTAATTTTGAAAGTAGCTTTATCCAGTTATTGTTTTAAAGCACAAAAGCCATTCTGAGGCTCTAGATCATGCAGTGCCCATATAGACTGTGTGTTGTGATCTCTAGCTCCATAAACCAAAAAGAGGAAGAAGGGAAAAACATGGTGTATGAAGATGTTATGAATGAAGCCTCATCAAATATGTAATATATACAGTATGCAAATCTTTCCATGCTTAGGAAAGGGCCACACAAGAATTGAACATGTACAGTACCAGAAGACAGATTGAACTGCCTATAGATAATAAGAGCCAAAAAAAAACCTTGACATGTCTTGAAATATATCTTGTCACTGGCTGAAAATGTACTAAGTTTGGAAAGCATAGTCAATGATTCATTGACTACAATTATCACAACTTTCATGAGTAAGTCTTAAATATGAGGGAAAAATAATAATAAACGAGGTAAAACGAATCCTCAATCCCTGTCTCCCCCCCCCCACAAAAGAATGGTAGTAAACACATGTTGACACAAAACAGACTAAATTCGACAAGCGAAGCATAAAATTGACAATGATATGATTACTATATAGCCTTCTCATAATATTTACTTTCTGTATGATCACTTTTATGATTAATACATTGTAATTGCATAAATTTCCAGATTAGCTTCTAAAAGGGTTACTAAATCTTTTGTAAGACCGTGGAGTGCCAGGCAACTATATAGTGAAGATATTCTATCGGTATCTTGGCAAGTGCACTTGAGGTTGATAGTTCCTCATATAAATTACATAACTAACCAGCCTATACTGTACAGTATATCTCCACCATTTGGTCAGGTGAAGTTCTTGAATTTAATCATTGAAGTATTAGTAACACATTAACTAGATCTTAAGATAACAGCGTACAATGGAAAGTAATTTCATCGTAGGCTGTATGGAGTACTTAATCATATATATACTTATAAAGTTGTGACCATAGTGAATTGAAATTGGTTGCATGTTTACATGCATTGTCAGATTCTTAAAATTACTTTCTCATTAAAACTTTAATGATTATGTACTTTAATTTGATTTTAAAAAGTTCTACTCTTTGAAAACATACTACAGTCAAGCCATAGAAATTCTTCCATATTATACTGTTTGAGTGTATACAATAAGTATTAAATTCACTAAACAAATCCTCCCACCTCCCCTGAATACTGCTGAGAATGTTAGAACAAGACCCGTCAAATCACCCTTGTAATCAGTATTCATTGTTTTCATAAACTTTAGTGAAGCTGATATTTCATATATAAACCAGTTCTGTTTGGGTTTTGAAGTCAAGTTAAGTATGTCGTGGAATATTTAAGTGGCTCCTTTTCAGGTTCAAGTCCTATTTGGGACATCAATAGTGTTTGCTCCAGCCCGGTAGCATATCCCGACTTCCTCCACTATGACAATAAAAGTCGGTCAGGTACTGTACCCGTGTTCTTGAAATACTGTCATATGACAGACAAGTGACATATGACAATGTGCTAGGTTACTTATAATTGCCCACTTCTGAGGGTACTTGAAGTACAGTAAGATGCAACATACAGTGTGTATCGTTACTATGAAAGTACTTATTTTAGGAATATTAAACCTAAGGACATAAAAGATATCCATGGGGCAAACTTCTGAAAACGTATTCAGGAATCCTTGTTTTTTCCTTTATGGTTCTTTATATTTCATAGAAACATTTGTTGAATTCTTTCAACTGACAGTAAAATAAATACAGATCTCTTTATAGTGGCTAAATTCATATCTTGTGCATTTGAACTGGTGTTAGATTGCATACATAGGCTCTTTGACACCAACTGTATATCCTATTGCTTGCTTTCATTTGACCGCTCATGGTACTGCATATACAGTATGCTATTCCGGTATGGTATCATTATTTACATGTTAAGGATTAAAAATAGAGTTAGTTGTTTTTAAATATTGTGTAAAAAACATTCTGCCTTGACAACCATAAGTTACTTTTAAATAAAGTCAATGAGGCTGCAAGGATTTACTTTATTAGGACTGCAAAGAATATATATTTATCTTTTTTTGCTGTTGTACAGTAGCCATCCTCTCTTCTTTTTTTTTTTAAGTTAAATCACTTTATGCAGTAACACAAAGTACATTGTAAGAAATCCTACAATAACACCTGTCAGTAGTTCTAGAATGCCTCTTTTTAAAATAAATTCTTTACCATAGAGAGCTGCTATTTTGACCCAAATTTGGAGTAATGTAGAGCTTGTTATGATCTTTTTGATCAAGATCATCACCTTTAAACGTATATATGTCTCATAAATATTGAGCAACTGTTATAACTTATAGTATATATGTGAAACTGAAGTACTGTATGCAGTAATGAGTTTAGTTTGGTATTTAATTTCAGGTTATAATGCACCTGTGTGAGTGTGAAAAACATCTCAAAACAAAATATGAATCAAATCATAACTTTCCATCGAAGACAAATAAAGTTGAATAACTTTTAATAGAATTCATTTTATTTTGATTGTGCAACTGTTAAGACTTCTGTAATCAATCCTCTGGTTTGTACAGTAGCAGGTTAAAGGCGAATGATCTAATCAACAACTCATCTCCTACCTACTATACAGTACACTGTACACATTTTATTTGATATTTGTGTAACATGTACAGTGGATAGTTTACTTGTGCAATATTAACTGCCCTATTTTCGTCCCCTCTGAAAGACTGCACACATTTTTGCTTCAATTTAAAATTGTTGTAAACTTTCTGCTAATTATGGAATATTTTCTTTGGCTTGGGAGTCATCATGCAATGAAAGTCAGATTGTGTAATCCGTAGATATACTCCTTGTAAGTACTCCTATGTCCTTCAGTGTTACATGTAATTACATGGATTTCTTTGATCCTATTTTGGTATGTTTGCGTGTGTTTACTGTATATGTGACCTTGTTATTGAAAAGTATAGAATGCTGCACTCAATGCCCCTACATAGTTGGTTCTTGAGTGGCTGACTGCTAATATCATTCTTTCACAGATTTAATAACCATTAACATTAATTTTTATAGTAAAGTCAGTACAAATATTAATTATTTTTAATAAAGTCAGTTCAAACATGTATACATTTGCCAACTACAGTATCTATCCATCATACTATCATGAGGAGTGTCATGATTACTGTAGGGTACCTGATAGAAATGGTAAGGAAATGTTATCTCGGCTTGTACAGTAAGTCCCTCTAGTCATCAGCTCTGTCAGCTTCATTCATTTTATATAATTACACAATGTTCGTATACAGTAGGTATGGAAATCCTATGTGTAAATTTTCAATGATTTTGTAGACAGAAACTGACAATTTGTACAACACCTGCTGAAGTTAAGAGGTTGCTCATTAAGACTACTAATGAAGGTCACATCAAGGTCTTCTGGTATAATTACAGCTTTCAGTTCTATCATTAAAAGTCAGGCTAATGAATTAGAAATTGCATCACATCTGGGCTTAAACTTGCATTCTATTTTCTATAAGGTGTGTCTTAATCATCTTGATGCTAATTATATATTTTTGTGGACAAAGTGATTATGAGGACAGAGTACAAAAACGATAATAATTATAATAATAAAATCATAAAGTATGTTGAGCTTTTAAGTACAGTACTTAAGTGAAATGCATACTGTACAGTACATGCGTATATGCATTGGTATAGACATGCATTGTACGCGTACAATGTTGTTCTCTTCTAATTGGTAAATATGAGAAATATGTGACAGTACTTATCATTGTTTGGGTTGTGTCAGACTATAACCAAGATTACCTTTTTTCAATATATCAACTTACCCATAGTGGCCCTCCATGTATCCATATAAAGTAATATTACCATTTATCCACAGAAATATTTTGTAAAGGGCCCCCATTGACCTTCTACGCACTAAATGGATCAATCCTTCTCAAAAGTCTGCCAATGTCAACCTCTTTGGTAACAAAGTTAATTACAGTAGTTCTTCCCTGTTCTAACATTGCACCATTCAGTCTTGGCCTCTTGGGTATGTAAATTAACTGCATGCCCACAGTTGTGTTTTCTAGTGGCATTGCTGAGAGGAGGGGGGTGGGGGGTTGGGCGGGGGAAAGGGGTTGAAAACAGGTAGCCCAGGTCTGTTTTGATCCCCACAACAAAACAAATTTCCTGGTAACTGGGCATTATCAAGCACTTTGGTAATGTGGGAATGTCAAGGTAATATTTTCAATTCTTGTCTTCTTCTCTTTTGTTGCCAGAGGGCAAATGGCGTGTATGGATTGCTACAAATGAAAATCCAGCTGCAGGAACTGATGCGACAGTGTACATGGTAGTGTACGGTGATAAAGGAAAGACAGATGACATCATACTTGGGGCTGGGGATGGCTACTTCGAGGCAGGAAATGAAGATGAATTTACTGTGAGTGGCAAATTTGTGGTGGAAATATTGACCCATTTGCAGATTTATTAGATGTGTATCTCTTTTACATTGACTTATATCTGGCACTTTTGCAATTTTTGTCTACAGTACCTCTTTAAACATGCTTTGACATCCACATTGAGAGGCTGCAAGGTAGATCACTGAGCTGTTCAATGTAGGATAGGAAACGATGTTAATTCCATCAAAAATGGTGGGGGAGGGTGGGAAGGGTGTGGGAGGGTGGGGATGGTGGGGAGGGTGGGGGACGGTGGGGGAGGGTATTTCTATAGTTGGTGAAACATGACACTGTACAACATCATGTTTGGTGGTGGCACAAAGGATCGGATAATGTGTGCAAACAGTGTTCTTGTTGTGTCCAGTTTGATCAGAGCAGTTTCTCCATTTCTTGTAACATTTGAAAACTTTGACCATCATAAACTATAGTTTCTATATATTTGCCAGCAGCCTTACATAGTTTGTAGAGAGGAAAATCTATATAAAGTTACAAACCAGGCACATTACTGCAGAAGTTAATATGTTTACTTCTCTGCATTGACACGTATTCAAGTCAAGAAGCCGAGAATGAACTTGTAACCCGTAGCACAAATCTGCTCTCTTTCCTCTTGTATTTTATTTGTTATTGCATAGCAATTAAAGGCAATGATAAGTGTAATAAATTTTAAATGTTCTCTTTTGACGAACTTGCAGTTTGTAATAAGTTGAAGTGGTGAAATTTGATCTTTTTATATCTAGACACTAAAACCAGCACCACAATTTATGTTTTGAGAACTCTAATTTTCTCTGTCAACCTTGCTATCATTATTCAACAAATAACTTTGGTCTTAAAATCGCAGATTCAGATTGGAGATGTCGGAGAGATTTACAAGATTAGGATCGGGCATGACGATGGCACAGAGTTTGCTGGTTGGAAGTGTGACGAGGTAGGTGATTGTATTGGACTTAATTATCAGATATTTCAAACTATTTTAAGTTTTTATGTTAATTTGGAATAAAAAAATTAACCATGCAAGTGAATGAAGTTATTTGTTATAAGATTTCTTTGCAGCTGTTGTTAGGGTTTTGGAGGTAAACTTCCCTGGATTAATATGAGAGGAAACTCATTTGTGTTCAATAATGAAATGGCTTAATAGCAGTGAAATAAAATAGTAGCAGTACTCGACTAAGTTTCATGAATACTTTTAATTTGAACCTTATATTCTTAATCTTTCTCTTTATTGAGGTAATTGTCCTCCAGCTTCCATATTAATGACTGGATTTACATATATATTATTTTATTATCTAGATTCAGCCATACTTGGTTTTCATTTTCCTGTCTACTACATCAGTATGATACATGAAAACCCTAATTATTCAATAGAGCCGTGATTAGCACACAAACAGAGAATTTTATAGAGCAATATCAAATGTAAAACACTTGATAAGATCTCCAATATAACGTTAGATTTAAAAGGTTTTCCGCTCTAGCCTTATTAGCTTGCTTTCACAGAATTTTTGACAGCTAATGAAGCTACCAATGTAGCCACTCAAGGAAACTCCACATTCATTTGATACCAAAATGTACACTGAACAAGATGACAAACTTGTGTTTTCCCTGGTCAATTATTCTGCCTTGCTTCCACTGCTGGGGAATTTTTGTCCATTTACCATATTATTCAAATGCAATTTTTTCCCTTTCGTTTATTTTGGTATCTGTTTTGTTTCGGGGGAGTAAAATTGAATTATTCTAGGTCGCTGTCGTTTGGGCAGAGCTGAGAATGTGAAAAATATTGAATTTGTGAAGAAAAGCTGTGTTAGGAAATTTCATTTGGAAGATAGCCTCTATGACATTTGAAGTGCTCAAGATTTTTTTTTTCTCTTAAATTTTATTAAAAGTGAGCTATGAGCGTGTTTGTGAGTTTAGAGAGTGAGTTATATGGATTCCGTAGCCTTGACCGTTGATGCTGGTCAGTCAGAGAGCAAGCTATGAAAACGTGACATTATGGTTTATTCCTGGTTTGTATATTTTTAATTGCGTGAGTAGTAGTTCTGTACAGTAAGTCATGGTTTTGGGGTACTTTGTGATGATGGTACAGAATATTACATGTATTGAAAACAGAAAACTACAATGTAAACAATGGTAGCTGATATGTGTGGATAGTGCTAGTAAAATCTACATTTTGTGGATCTTGTCATTTATACATGTTTTTCTGGACAATGAAGTATTTTGATTTTTTTCATAGCTTCTGTAGAGTCAAACAGGGGTAGAAGGGGGGGGGGGTGTTTGATATGAGAGGAGGAGTTTAAAGGGTTTAGGTGAAATGGAGAGTAAGATGTGGTGGGGATGGAGGATCTTGAAAGTGTTAAAGAGAGGTATTTTGTGAAATAGGTATTTAGTTCATACCTCTCATACCTGTATTTTATATGCATAAACAAATTAGTAGCACTTCAGCAGCTCCCTTCAACTGATTGTCACAAGTATGCTTGACACAAGTCTAAAACTATCGTGCAGCTGGATAAATTTACCGATGAATATTCATTTGTTCGCATTGCTGTGCTGTGTGGATGTGAAACTGTGACAGCTAGTTATGCTTTGTTCCTCTGTAAAAAAAATTTGAATGCTAAGGTATTCCCTGTTATGTTATAACTGAAACTTAATAAAAAATTAATCTGGTTTTAAACGTTTGATTTACTTTGGTTTGTAAGTTATGCTACCCATATAAAAAAGTGGCTTGGGAAAAGAAAAAAAATTGACTTGTTCGTAGACTTAGTTTGAATATTGCCATAAATGGTTTCACAAACTCAAAGAGATGCTTCAGATTTGGGTTTTGGAATTCCTTTTTTTCTCTCTTTATTTTACAATTCTGTCACAAAAATGTAGGGCATACATGTCTTTGAGTGCTTTTTGTAATCAAAATTTGTTTAGTGCCTGTTATTCTGGATTGAACTTCACCTTTATGACCCCTGTGTTCTACTTGATTAAATTAACACCCACAGTGAGCAGCTTTAATACATCAGTTTTGCTTGATCTGGAGAAAGTTGATTTATTTATATAGTATGTTTAACAAGGTAAAACCTAGATCTCCTTTTACATCGTGTAAAATTAAGATTTAGTGTTTGTTTTTGTGACACCTTTCATTGTACACTATTAGCACCTTTTGGGTAGAGAGGTGCTTGATACATTTGATGGGGTTAGTTTTACCATAAATTAAAATATCAAATGTGAAAAATATTCATAATGTTTTGTAGAAGTGTCAAGCGAGAATTTCCAAAGGTGTGAAAGAGGTCATTGAATTCCATGATAGCTAAAAGCAAGAGGCCTGCATATAAATTGTCTAGAGCCAAGGCATGACAGCAGGAAGAGTAGTGAACTTTTCTAGGAGTTCAGTTACACTGCAAAGAGTACTACATGTATACTTACATCAGAATATACATCATTATTTAGGTAATTTCAAGCTTATATTCATAGCTAGGGGGAGAAACAAATACTAGAAGGCAAACAGAGCGATATATTCATAAAAGTTTGCAAATTTTTGATGTAGTGACGATTCTCTGGAGTTTCTTATCTACAGTGTACGTACTTATATATGTTATTAAAGTAAAAGGCTCAAAGATGACGTTAGTTGTGCAAATATTATTTTCATCTCATCATTAATATAATAGTTACCCACACTTCTGATCAGGTCTTTCAAGTTCACCTGTGAAACGCTGCCAGGTTTAGCCGCAAAGACATCTCTAATTACTGAATGTTACTGTGTTTCGTCTTGCTTTACACTTGTGAGGAGCAAAAAATAAAAGCATTTTTTTGTGAGGATCAATCTATCAAATTTCCAGTTTTAATTGCATGTAATCTACTATGGTAGTGTGGCTTTAACATTGGTGATAACGACATAGCTTAAAGCCTTGTGAGGTCTCTACATACTGTACTTTCAATAATTCACAGACCAGCATTATTAAAGTGTTCAAAGTAACTGTGATTGATAGGCTTGTTTGTCAACAGTGTTAATAAAATGCTCTCATTTGTTGTTCATCTTCAGTATGATTTAATCAAAATTTGATGAAAGTGTACAGGATTTACTGATTTTTGTGACATGAGCTGAGTGAATTCATGAATATTTGGAAGGACATTTGAGGTGAATAGAGGGTGTTCTTGAAATTAGCTTTTATTGTACATAGGGCTTCTCTGCTTTCAGCTGTTGATACCAATACCACAAATTTAACATATTTAATTGGCACAGTAGTAATGATATGGAGGATTGAAAGGTGTTCAGTATTAGTTGTGGAGAAGGGCATTTAATGTATGCTCATTTTTGTATATATATTTTTCATTGTTGTGTAACTTTTAAATATAATAATCTTGTAAAGAAAGATACATCAATACCATTGTGTAATGTTGTTTACTCTCTCCACAGAATTCATACATGTTCGTATCTCTTAATTTCTAGTGCTTTGATTCAGAGTTTTTCTTCAAGTTTGAAGAGATCTTGCAAGTTCAGAATCTATAGTTTGCTTTAATAAAAGGAAGCCATCTCCAAAATTGTATATTATTATTCTATGATAATATCAGATAAGACTCTTTATCACACTTTACGGTCACTTCTAGCCTCGCAGCTAAACCCTGTGTACTGTATGTTTACAAAACTATTGTTGATGGCCTGTGAGTACATAATTCCTACCATCTGTTTGTACAGTTCTCTAGTAATAGACTTTATGATTAGCCAAGGTGTCACTTTATGATCACTGTTTGTTCAGAATGATAATTATTTATGATGATAAATTGGCTGTTTGAGAGTGGATATGGTGTGCAATTTACAGAATCTATGCATCAGTGGTCATCAGTACTATAAGAGCTAATACTGCATATTAAATGCGGTGTCCCATCTTTTCTGGCCGGTATTTTGTTCTTATTCTTATATCTTTTTGTTTTTTTTTGAAATTTCAATAAGGACATTCAGAATCCTCCAGTTGTCATCTCCCCCCCCCCCTCTAGAAAAATAACATGATAGTGTAAGTACCGTAATTAATTATTTTAGTTAATAATTAAAGGAGTTGAATATAAGGAGCTGTTCTTTGGGTCAGCAGTTTGACCAAATCTACTGAATACCACTCAGAATTATATTGATCCAATTAGTTAAGGAATCTATAGATCTACTTTGTTTTCACAGATATAAGTTAGCTAAGGTAAACAGTATCAAAAGATTACCTTGAATATGTTTATGCAAATTTCTTTAATTTTCTGTCCAAATTTTATGTCATGTCAGTTTTTAATCAGGTGAAGAATAACAAATTAGATAATTTCAAAATATATACTTCATGAGAAGAAAATTTAGCTTTAAAGGTAAATTTAAAAGAATAGTATGTATTAAATATGCATAGAAAAATAGGTAGTAAGTAAATCCAACAAGTTGATGTAGTGTACTTATATTAGCATGACTGGCCAAGTGAATGATACCTACATGGCTGGACTTTGAAACTTAACGTTTCATATAGTCTCTGTACATTTGCAGTTTCAGAGGCTAGCGTAGCCAACTTATTCTGAGCCTGTCACAAGTGGCCTCACTTTGTAGGTAAAAGCTTGTCACTTGTAAATACACAAATCTGGTAATTAAGTTTTGGAATGTTCTTACAAATAACTGGTATTTAAACTATAACATTCTAATAACAATAACAACAACAACAACAACAACATTAATTAACTAGTACAGAAACGAGTCTTAAATAGGTAACTCTAATCTCACCAAGTCAGAGGATCATTATCATACATACATTACATACCATACAGTACATCCATTCACCAGCTGTAAAATAATTGATTGAAATATTCGGAAGCCCAGTATAATAATCAACTCCTCATCTTTATAGATCATTTATCATTACCATATGCAAGGAGATCTGGGGACCTGTTATTCAAATGAAATGATATTCATGTACATTAGTAACTTATAGATGGTTTTGCCGATCCTTAATTGACTTATTTGTGTCATCTTTCAAGAACGTTGCATGCCAGGGAATAATTTATTTAGTAATGCATATAGTAGCACACTGAAAGGCAAATAGACCAAATTGCTGCACAAATATATAAGGCACATTGATAAACCAATTGCTATGTGCGATGCAACACAATACAATGCCATATGATAAAATAGTCACACTATGAGATAAATGCATCATGGACGTCATCAGGAAGATTTGTTGTTGCCTCTCATGCAACCAGCAGTCATGCGTTGTGTAGAGTAAACAGGCCTACACTTAGGCAAACGACACAACATAATGTGGGCAACAGTATAGGTGTGTTGATTCTGTTGAATACTTAGGATGAAATTGAATTACTGTAGTAGCCATAGTTGTAAGGAACAAACATAGGAAAGGGGAGATTGCTATGGGTACATTATATAGTGAAGAAAAGAAAAGAATGTGGATACCACAGTTTGGCACTGTTATGCATACTAGAGCTTGATATAAACCTATGGCATGAAGTTAGTGCTTTATGTGTTGATATTGATTGGGCAATAAAAACACATTGCAGTGGGACACAATTATGGTATGGCAATAGCTGAAATTGTTTCAACTGTTTTTGTAGTTTTTTTGTATTGCATGTACAGTAGTATGAACAATGTCATTTCGTATTGTGCCATATAGTAATGTGAAAGGATACAATAGCATAGCACAGTAAGAAAGCATAGCACATTGCTGGGCACTATTGCTTCGCATACTGTACAGAACATTAAGATAATGTATAGTAGTAAAGCATACTGTAGCACTGCAGTATTCAAACTATTTTGCTTGGTGACCCCAATTTCTACCTTGGTCATTTTGGCGACCCTCCAGTGGCAGATCCGTGGAGGGGTTTAATTTAAGGGGAGGGGGCACCCCAACTAAGATTTGTCTGCATAATTAAGATTGCTTAATTGCAAACTAGGGACATATTTTACATGATATGTCGCAATTTATGTTCCCAAACTCTAAAGGGCAGCCGGGTGTGGGGGGGGGGGGGGG
>KN882248.1:141112-154020 GCA_000934455.1 Apostichopus parvimensis
GGGTGGAAGATTAAACAACATATGGTTTATTTAGAACCACCATTAGAACCAATGAAATAAAATAAAGGATTTGTCCCACTATCTGCTGTAGGTTAGTTTTGTATTCTGGGCGATGATCATTAACATGTGTATGACGAGTGACCTATCACCAAGTTTGATGGTTATGTTAGGCTCTGTATTACTAAAACTATATATATACTTCTCTTTTGACCAAGATAAAAGGATTGGTGTCTGAAGCATGAGTGGAGCATATCCGATCTTCCAACTGATATATCTCTGTTTGCCATATTTGATCACAAATGTACGTGAGCAGAAGCCTCGCCACACTCCCCCATTGTTTCAGATATTTGAAGTAAACGAAAAGGGGAATAAGAGAAGATGTTTATGTATAAGTGGTGTAGGGATTCTATTGAAATATTAGAAACCAATCAGAGATGGTGAGAGTTGGAGAAATGAATTATTATTTTGAGATTAACACAAATAATGCTTCCTTTAATGTATTTATCAAATTAGAAGTGACCAAACTGATTTCCTTAGGGCCAAAATATTTTGACCTTTACGCTATTGTCATAATGTAGATTACATCTGCTTGCTGGGATCTTCACTTTTGATCTGATTTAATCCCTCCAGTGGTCAGGTTTTGTGGAGCGTAACACTAGCTTAAATATGTCACGATACCTTTATCGAAAGCCCAGCCCACCAGCCATCCATTCTTTGGAGTAGATTACAAGTCTCTAGTCTGAAGGATAATATGTTATGATGTTAGGTATGTGTTTTCACTTTCCAACAAATATTTATGATATCCTTAATTACTTTGAAAGACTTTTCTGCGTCAGTTTTCAGTCTGTCAGGAGTTCTTTCCTTTTTGCAGGCATCAGTAGTCACCCCTAAAAATATGTTGAAATGTTGAGGAGTGGTCGCTATTGTTCAAAAAACTAAAAGTATTGGACTACTAGACACAAGGCATTTCATGTCTTTGATGTAGTATTTATATCTTCTAGCTAAACTCTCCTCATTGCCTGGGAATGCATTTGTAAGTTCTGACCATCGAGAATAACCGTTTGGAAAACTTACAACTTTTTCAAGTTTGGAGGCAAAAAAAATTAATTACCATCAATGTGATAGTGACACCAGTCATAATCTTAATTTCACATTTCCTAGGAAGGCAGATTTAATTTGAAGTGAATTATCAAGGGAGTCTACACTAGCATCTAGATTTGGTACAGTTATATTTTCAGTTCATTGGTGAGTTGTGTAATATTTGTAATACCTAGTATCTAGCATGGAACAAGAATTAACAACTAACCTGTTTTGTTAGCCTTTCCTCTATGGGTTAGTTTTATTTCCCCCCCCCCCCCCGAGTAGCTTGTCATGTTTACAGGAGAACATTTTCTTGAGATTCAAATTCTCCAAGATATTTTCCAAATCATTGTTGAAGGAGGGAGGGTCAAAGTAACAAACTGAAATATCCTGTGTAGGAACACTTTGCTAAGGATGATTGCAAATTAATTTCAAAAGCTTAATCATGGGGGACCATCTTTGAACTTCGTAGCATATTTGAGGGAGGGCAATACCTGACACATCTCTTGAAACATTGACTGTTACTGCCTCAAATGTTAACCTGTTAATTGCTCCCCCTCCATCCTCCTTCCAAACTTTTCATTTTGGATTATTTTCAGACGGCATGGAATCAAAGTGTAGATCTGACAATTACTGCAAGGTGTTGATGAAACAATAGTATTAAGTTACCAAGTTTTCAACCTCTTCTAGCAAATTAAGGGGCAAGTGCTAATTCCCTTTTAAGTAGAACAAAGGCAAAGATTCCTTTCTGCGTATGTAATCTGTTAGATAACAACACAAATGTAGCATATTTTAGCAAAAGAACACTTCCAGCCGATCTTTAACAAGCTAAAAAATTTTTATTTTTTTTATTTGTGTGTGTGTGAGTTTCTTTTGCCGTAACACCTTTAGGACTAAGTGTAAAAGAGTACTCCAATCCATCTTATGAGTGAGTGAGTGATCCATCGTTCACTATGAATGATAAAAGTTTGCTGGAAAAATGTGGAATATTGTTATTATTATGACTATTATTATTATTATTAAATTACTTGTCTTGGATTTTATGACATTTTTCCTGAAGCAAAGTGTGGATGGGTATATGACATTTTTTCGTCTTTTTGTATTATGTACATATAATGTACAGTCAATTGAACCACCACATTCCACTACTTTGCTGTGTTGTACATAAACAAAAACATACAAAAAACTTGTATATACATGTATAGCTGATATTTGTACTACCTGTCATTTTTTTGGGTTTTTTTCTTTTTTTTTTATTTTCCACTTGGGATTCACCTTTTTTTTTTTTTTTCTTTCTAGTTTTTTGGCTTTTTTATTTTGGTTTTTTTTTTAATATGATAGACCAACCAAAAAATTTAAAAACACCAGTCTTTATAATATTTTTTTGTTTCTCTATCTCTCTGTCAAAGTACCTACAAGGTGTTTGCCATCTGTAAATGTTGAATACATTGGTCTCAACATGATCAAAGTATAAAGATGTTTCTTTTTCTTTAGTCATTGAGTAATACCCCCCTCCGTCCCCATCACCTCCCCCCCCCCCCCTCTCACCCAACCTCTCCTTGTCCTGTCTTCTACTTATGCTGTTTTGAGCCTTTCAGAACTCCTCCATGTGCAATGAACCAGGGAGGTAAACTTTTTTGAAAAGTAAACGTGAAATTTCAAAATCTTTGGCTGTAGGGAATTTGTGCCGATTTTACCAAATTTGTACCATTGTAACAGCAACATTGTGAGCACAATGGTGAAAACGAATCTTACAAGTATGTCGCTACAATAGTGATGCATTTTGCTTGGATGATAAATGCTAAGCATTTATATGCAGCTGTGTTGAGGTCACGGTGGTCACCTGAATTATACGGATAGACCTACTCGTTCCCAATACCTCTATCAAGTTACTGTTCCTGTGACACGCACGAGAACCTTTGGTGATCGCAGTTTCTGCTATTCTGCGCCGCACTTACGGAATTCGCTCCCAGTCCATCTGCGGGAAATTGATTCACTTGAACAATTCAAACGTGCTATTAAAACTTACTTATTTTCTAAATGCTACACACATCTGTAAAGTGCATTGAGCAACCTTTAGGTTGGATCCTGCGCTATAAGACTAATTATTATTATTATACCAAAGTCACCAAATGATAAAACTCAATATTTCGTTTCCAGTTGAAGATAACATAGTAGTAGTAAAAAAACAACAACAAAAAACAGCACGGTAGAATTTAAGGAAATGTATCTTTGGTGAGATTGCTCTCGATTCAAATCACTCTCCTTGTTAAGGAATATCTTTGTTCCATTTAATGATGGAGAATCAACAGTTTTTTTTCTGGAGTATTTTTTTTTTCTGGAGTATTTCTGAAGTTTTTTTTCTGGAGTTTTGAAACTTACTGGTGACATTGCTTTACATATGCTCATTCACATTGCCAAAGTGTATTTTTCTGACGGGCATGTAGTATCACCCTTCACATGCCAAAGGAGTATTACCTTGAAAAAAAAAAAAAGATTTTAGTTTTTAGGAGTGGTACGCTGTTGAGGTAGGCATCACAGACAAAAGAAAATTAGAAAACGATGCTGATTAATTCTTCAATCAGTTTTTATCTCAATTTTATTCCGTCATTCATGGACTATCATGGAATAAATAGACACATTTATCTGTTTTGACAATATATAATAAACAATATGACCCTTGACCTAATGATCATGTGATGTCATCTAAACAATCCTTGTATATCGTAGAGCAATGGTCTGCAAGTTATAAAAAAAAAAAAAAAAAATCTTAATCAGTCACAGAATTTTCCAAACTGCCACAAATTTATTAAAGATTTTGAAACTTGCCAACGGAGAAAGATTTAAGTTGTCTATTTAACATTAAAGTCCATATTCCAAGCTAGCATTCTGAGGGAATGGTGGGGGTGGGGGAAGAGGGTTCTGGGTCGTAGCTCGTTTCTCATGGAACATCATGAGTGATGGGCCTTAAAGTTTATATGACCACTATCCTAGAGAATAATTGAAAAGGAAATTGTGATGTCCACTCATTATGAAGGGATTTCTTTTTAAAAATATTGAATAAAATTGAACCAATGGCGTCATGTGTTATCTTTGAAAGAGAGGAACCCACAACCGTGTATCCCTCAAATTTGAGAAGGTCACACCACCACTGAAAAAGCACACACAAAAATACAACTTAGACAAAAGAAAGCAAATACAAAATGTGGACAATTGGAACTTGGAGAGAAACTCTCCAATTTTTACAAGTTTCCATTAACATCAGATGTCATGGTTTGTAGTTCTATACAGGGTTTTTCCCTTTGTCTACCCCCAGGGAACAATTTATCTTTTTCACACAATCATAACAAAATGCAACACAAATTAGTCAAGTTGCTACATAAAATATAATCTATGCAAAGACGTATAGCAATCTTGCACATGTGTACTTAAAGTATTTTATAAGAACCAAAATTCATACTCCTCCAAAATTTGGCGCCTTTTTGCACTCTTTTTCTGGGTGGATACGTGAGCATTATAAATCCTTGTTATTATTATTATTGCAGACGATATGAACATCAAATTATTACCCAACTCGAGATAAAAAGAACCACTTGCATAGCAATATGTTACCTAAAGCCAAAGATAAAACTCAATATTATTTCCAGTTGAAGCTAACTGGTAGTAAAAAAACAACAACAAAAAACAGAACGGTAGAATTGAAATGTATCTCTCGACTTGTTACAGCTTTCTAAAATGGGGACAAATGCCATAAAATTTATCCTTGTTTTAAGGAAGTAGCCATTCCTATACTGAATAACCATACTATATCATGAACATTTTTGCACAAAAGTTGGTTACCCTTTTTATAAGAAATTTGATTATAAAGCTAAGAAAATACATAGATCCATTTTGAAAAGAGTTTTAAAAGTGCAATGTTACATTCCTTTTCGCAAAATATTCCATTCCAAATGAAGTTCAGCTCTCTTTACAACTTCGTGGAAGAACTCCAATGTTATTCAGAAGTGGAAGCAAGCAGATCATAGAGGGCGATGACTTCTTTGCACGACGCTGTATTTTCAGACATTGATTACGGCGAGTGGAGTTTTCTTTGGCGTTGAAAGACGTTTCTTCTTGGTTGGTTTCAGGAGGTGAGGTCCAAACTGAGATGAAAATAACAAATTCCCTGATAATGATTTGTTTCTTTTAGATTATGGGAGGAGTAAGGGTCTAGGAGCAAGGGGAGGGATACGGGGAGGGGGGAGGATATTTATTTTAGAGTAATTTCTGCAAAAAGAAATTACAGAGTGGTTACCTCTTTCAAATGTATCATTGTGCTTGAAAATTCCTACAAGGGAACAAGATTTAACCCAAAGTTCTGCAGCTTTTGGGAACTTCACCCCTTAACTACCACCAGGGCCCCCACCCCTGGTAACTCCCATCATATAACAATGTCACCCCTTACTCCAATCAGAAGTATACCATGTTTCTGACGAAGGTGCAAAATCGAATGTGCGACAAATTTCTACTAATGAATTCTTAAAAGTTAAAACTTAACAAGTTAAAACTAAATTGGATGGTTAATATTCTTCTACTTTCTTGCTAAACCAGTGAACCAACGAGTTGAGGATACAGGTAGTCAACGTTTGATCAACACGAGCACAAACTTTGGAAAACTTTAAAATTTTCAATTTACAAAACAAAATAAAATACTGATTACAAAGTGCTTGAAACAGACACTGCAAAGTTTGAAAACAGACTGCTGAAAGGAATATTTTCATTTTACACTAGGGTATTACAAGCTACCTTAACATTTCACAAAGATATCTGGTAGTACCCTAATGCAGCAAACTAACATTGTGAATGACTTGTACCCATAAAGTTTCTGTAACTGTCGACCCTCATGTTGCAAATACAAATTTTATTTATGTAGTTATCATTTCCCCCCACCCCCAATATTTTGATGTCAAATTGTATCTGTCATCATCACTCGGTCCTTCTTCACATTGTAATAATGTAAATGTTGGAAGATAACTTACGGACAGAGGGCTCTCTTTTAATGGCGACCTCCCTCTTTTAGGTGAGGGGGTCATTCTGAAAAGGTTTTCCTTGTCTGGACTGCTGCATTTCACTTTAGCAAACTTCTGTTTGAGAGCTCTGGCAATGATGGCTGCAGGATCTGTGTGTTCTGATATCTTTGGTGTTTGGCGGATGGGAGTACCTCCTGGAGATCTATCAAAAGAGAGAGAGAGAGAGACACTTATCACATGGATGTGCCCACGCTGGGCGGCCCCGCCCAGCACTAAAAATTACCGCCCAGCACTGTCTTAAAAATCATGAATCCCGGCCCAGCACTATTAGCATCTAAAATCCCGACATTCCTAACATATTCAAATATAAATTGGGCCATTTGTGTATGTGCTTAAAAAGCTACACAAGTGCCAGCATTTGGCATCTGAGCACCTTCAAAAATCGAAAAATGTCACCCCTCCCCTTAGACAACTCCCCCAGGATGGCGATCAGTATACCCGGCACTCAGGAAATCCTGGGCACATCCCTGTTATCATGTTTGTTGCCTTTTCATATTTGTTGCCTTTCTTTGTTGCGATGAATTTGTCAATCTTTTGACATTTTTTTGACATATAGGATTGAATTATATCTGACAAAACAATGTTAGATGGGTTTCATAAGGGGTGTGAGAGGGGTGAGGTGTGAAAGGGGTGTGAGAGAAAGTTTGGTGGACGAAAATTCAATTATTATCTATTATTTCTGCATTGACGAAGATACATGTTAAGTTGACATTCGCACAATCTAGTGATACCATAAGGAGTGGTTTATTAAGGAAATTAGGTATCTGGATATGTACCTTTTTTTTAATATCCCACCAAAGCCAAAAAGATATGACAACGAAAATATGCTTTTATAACGGTATATTTGCAGGACGTCATAAACTTCCTGGTATTGGATGAAACAATTCATAACTGGCTACGTTAAGAGGAATAATAAAAAGTGTTTGTGTCCTCATGGAGCTCCTCCTTAGATTCGTGGGTATCCAGGTATGTGTGAATATTTTATGCCGTTCTCAGAGGATCAAAACCTTACAACTAAATTGCAAAATGATGCTTTAGAGTTCAATTACTGTTGTTCAGTGCTCGCCAAATAGTTGAAATAAAATTTTCAGCGTGGGCACTCAGTCAATGTCAATTTATGCATTTTCAATTTCACTTCCAAATTATGACTGGAAAGTTTTCAAAATAATACATACCTTGCTATCTTTTTTAGTTTGACAGTACCAAGTCCCTTGAGAACCTCTGTCATATCCACAGGGGCACTTCTACCTGGATCTGTTAATGCCGGAACTTTACGGCCATTCTTCATCTTATTCTGCAACAGAAGAGAAGAATATAACTACAGAAACAGGGATGTAGTTATTTCTACCAGGCCTCCCTGGCTACTTAAAGCATATATCTTCTTGTTTCAATTTCCCACTTCCAATAACTTCAAAGGGGGGAAGGGGTTTCCCTCACGCTCTTGAACTTTTCACAGGTTGGTATCGTGATCA
Source organism: Apostichopus parvimensis (assembly GCA_000934455.1). Classification (NCBI taxonomy): domain Eukaryota; kingdom Metazoa; phylum Echinodermata; class Holothuroidea; order Aspidochirotida; family Stichopodidae; genus Apostichopus; species Apostichopus parvimensis. The sequence goes on from KN882248.1 coordinate 148,734, forward strand.
TCACATGTAGAACAATACAGATCTTCATGGCAAGTTGACATTCGAGGTCAAGAAATATATTTACATATAACCTATTTTATCATTCCATTTCAAACTGCTGCACCTACCAAAGTTTTTATCTATCTATACAGCATTATAATATTCCCACTCTTTGGCAAAGAAGCATCTTCAAAGAAAGCTAATGTATACCATTCCTTTGTTCGGGAGTTGTGTGTGGGGGGCGGGGGTGGGCAGCGGGCATCTTACAAACTCAATTACATGTTATAGTGTGGGGGCATCTTACAAACTCAAGTACATGTTATAGAACCTCCAAACACTACAATATACTCATCTCTGGGTGTACAAACTCAATTACATGTAATAGTGTAAGGGCATCTTACAAACTCAATTACATATTATAGAACCTCCAAAAACTACAATATACTCATCTCTGGGTGCAGCTCTACAGTACTTGACCTTACTTACAAAAGTTGAGTGAATTAACATGTAGCAATGACTCTGTAATAGACCCAAATAATTCCACTAAAGATGTTTATAATGGAACGGTTGTTAAACGACTTACCTCTCTGATAATTTCACTAACACTTTTCATCTTTTTGGATACTGTAGTTGGTGGTGGTGGTGGGGGAGGAGGAGGGGGCAGGGGTGCTGGCGAACCAAGAGGGGTAGAGCTACACAGGGCTTGAAGTGGTAATAACTGGTGTACTATAAAATGGAAATAAAAATATGAAATAATTTCGTTAGAGGAAATGGATTTCTCAAAGCACCCCCGTGGAGATGCAGTTGGCTTTCAAACAAGACGTTTTGTAACTACAATATCAAATTCAAACCAAAGACAATTTGAATTTTGAAGTGAAGGATCATTACAATTGTAACACTAAACTATGCAATAACAATGAATGCTCTGTCATTGGTGATGCCTGCATGAGCCATATCATTCTCGCGAGTGCCAGTCAAGAGCCAATGTATAGTACCTTGCAGACAATATTAAACCAGTATATCATACTCCAGGTGAATTTGATACAGCCCAATTGAAACAGTTAAGGGTTGAAAAAAGATTTTTTTTTTCTTTTTGGGGTATGTTTTGTTATTCATTGTCAAAGATCATATACAGACCTGTTTTGACACTAAGTTGTAAAAGTACAACACACAGAACTGACATCAATCCTGCTGTACTCATCATATTGCATACTTGCATTATCAAGAAATCAGAAATAGTGAGTTCAATTTACAGCATAGGTGTTAAACTTACAACTTGGGGGCACAGAGGTCCTCTTAGCTAAATTTGCTTTGATTCAGAATACTTTGCATAGATGTAACAATGGTAGGGACAGCATTACTGACTGACAAGCCTGTGTTCCTTTTACTTTTCTGATGTTTTATTTACCTTTATATTTTCATTTTTTGTCCAGGTTTAGGCTGGATGGAGCATTAAAAATAGCCTCGCTTACCAAACAAATTAAGCCACAAAAGCGAACCATATTTAAATTTGTGTGCAAATGACACCAATTGAGATAGTATTAAAGATAACATAAACTTATAATTACCATTATTTGTTGAAGATTGTTGAGTTACGATGTTGGCGATTTGAAGCCGTAGTTTAGCTAGTTCGTCCTCCAGTGCATTTATCTTGATGATGGCGTGAGAGTCACGGTCCTGTTCATCCGTCGACGGGATGCTCCCCAAACTCTCGTCCATCTCGACGAATGACGACTCCCTTCTCTCGATCTCTCTTCTCATGAAAGGCTTCACGTACATAGTCTTGCGTCTCGGTTTTCTCGGCTGTCGTGTCTCCCCCCTATAGTGTTCAGGGATTAGTACATCAAATCAAAATTGAAAAAAAAAGGGGAGAAAAATGTCAAAAGTTAGCACTGGTCAATAGATACTTCAAAGAATCTTTAACTTTAAGCTTGTAGCTTTACCAAGCCTACTGGATATTCCTCAACAAAGGTATTACTAATCAAAGCCTCAGTCCTAGATATTCTCACCACATGGCGGTTGATGAGCAAAGTAACAGACGGCTTTTACTCCGTTTTCGTCAGTTTGTCCCGTAAATAATTCTACATACTGATATTTAAGCAGTTTTTGACTTTTACTCCATTATATATGAAATGAGACGTGACTAGTTGAGTTTTGGCACACATGGCTAAAAGTGATATTTGTATGGAATGGCATAGAACTGTTCACAAAAATCAACTCTGGAATGATTTGAGATTCATTGAGAAGATTGTTTATATATAAATAGCATGTTAATGGAACCGATCAAGTCTTAATTTGATTAGATGATTCAAAGAAATTTCAAAAGAGGTCAAAACTATAAAATGTTGGAATTTGATATGTTTTTGCTCAATCTGTGGCACTTTTGGGATAATTGGGACAATATTATCAGCAATCATATTGAAAGTAAACATTTCCCTACATTGAACATGGCCAGTTTGATAAATTTTCCAAATAAAGGATTTTGATATGAAACATACAATAACGGCATCAAAAACGTATTTGAAAAACACAATACAAGGGTATGAGCAGAAGGTCGACTCGACAGTCTCTTAAACAATCTGATCCCTCGAGGCTGTAAGAGATGCAACATTGTTACCGTTGTCTAATGTCACTCTCGAAGCAGGAAACGTCCAACCAAGGAATGTCTGCTAACGTTAAAACAAAGGAAGCTGCGTCCTCGTAGTCACCGGACTCGTTACTCCACAATCCACTTTCCCTTGCAGATGATTGGCTGTGGTGTTGTGCTTCATTGATGTACTGCATAAATTAAAGAGGGAAAAACAAAAGACAACTTAGTTTCAATCATTAATGTCACAGTAGACATCGTCACGCTGCAATGGACTCAAACATAACCTCACCGCAGATTGACCATCACTCAGGACCTAGCAGATTCAGGACCTAGCAGAATGATGGTTTGACAAAATGGCTCTCTATGTTGAGCATTAACGGTCATATCTGGGATTCTTGTTGGGTTTCTCAAGTTCTTTTGAGATTTCTAGGACTGAAAAACAGAACTTAATTCAAGTTGCTTAAAGTTAGTATTACTCAGGATATGTTTTCATTATGCTTTTTCTTCACTGCTTGCTGGAGCCACAATTGTGTTGTCAGACACCGTTACACAAATAAATTACAAATGATAAGCAGCTCACTACAATGGTCTCAAAACAATTACAGCTACCGTATACACTTATAACTTTATTTCTTCTTTACCAGTGGCCCTACTCTGTCTGCCCGACAGGTTTTGCTGCTTGAAATTCCTTTCACTCATAAACATTTACAAAGAACATCATCTGAATGTTAGCTCAACAACTTCCAACATTCAATTACTTTCTACTGACCAGGCAGTATTTTGCATTAAGATCATACATACAGTACCATGCTACTGAAGATGCTGTACAGTTTACTTAGTAGAATTCATACCAAAACTTACTTTAAACTGTATCCGCCTGACTGGTCCAATAGGTAAATGATCTCCGACATATCTGATAAAGCTTCTCCTTCCATGCAGTAAATTCTGGAGGTTAAAGGGGGGGGGGGGGAAGATAAACATTCATGAAAATACAGTATGAACACAGAAATGGCAAATACTGTACCACAGGGTAAGAAACTAAGGATTTTGATAAGCTGAGTGATTGTCCAAATTTCTATGGTTATTTACAACTTGTTTGAATGTGTAGGAGAAAAAAATATGTTTTAAGTCAGTACTTGACAGCCTAGATAAATTGACAAAAACCTACAAACTTAATCATTTCATTCATTAAACCGTTATGATGTCACCTAGTGACACTGGCACAGAATTTTACACGCTTTTTGATTTAATTATTAGTACAAAACTACAATATGAAACGTAATTGACAAATTTCAAATCCAATATTTTAAATAACATAATTTGAAAAATAATGCGTACGAGAAAAATATTCCTTTGAAGCTATTGACTCACCAGATATTCCTGTGTTTTACTCAAAAACAGACGCAACAGTTCAAGCAATTCCTCCAGAGCCATTTTACAGCTCTCTCAAAAACTCGCTATTAAACTGGAGCTTCGCTTATCCTCTAGGCACTTCACACAATAGTAAATTCTGCAGAAAGTAAGTAAGAATATGGTAGAATTATGAATTTATCATACATAGATGTAGAATGCAGATAGATGTGCAACATGTATACTGTATTGGAAACATGACAAAATTTCTCCACTGGTGCTGTACAGTTTGTATATATTTTAACAAGCTGGGACAGCCCAGTATGCCAGATCTGACAAAATATTTGACCAAAACCAATTTGTTTTAAAACAATTTGAAAATTTGAATGCATGAATTGCTTATAAAGTCTACCACTGTACTAAGATTTGGCTGAAAACTCTTCTGAAAATTTGGCAACACTCTAAGGGGCTCGATGAAACATACATGTACAGCCGGGAGTGGTCTAAATTTTGTCCACCTCATGTTTGTGCAGCAAAGCCTATATATGTATATGAAGGAATCTGAACTACCTTGATATGTGCAGGCACCAAAGCATCACTACCAAAACCCACCACCAGTAGGAAAGCTTTCCCGGTCAGAGATTAATGCTGCTTAAACCTAGGTAAATTTCAGTCTCACATTTATTTGTGATTCTAGATGTAGATTTGTCAAGAAAAATGTAATTCTCCGTATTAAATCTCAAAACACAAATAGTTCCCAGGGTAGACAAAACTGGACCTCTTGTCTGACAAAATGCAAATCATACTTTTGTGGAGGTATAGCGGGGCCTAGGCCTATACTTTAATCATCTATGATCTAATCAATAATTGGTGAATTCTTTGAAAAAATATGTTTCTGACATTTAATTTAAATGCAAACGTCACCAAATTTGGGACCATCCATGCTAGACACAGAATGTACTGTACAATCATCACCCCCCTCCCCATTTCTACCCTAATACTAGTAATACAAGTAAGACTAACTAACAGTAACACTAGCATTAAACTGAAATGTATACTGTTTGAAGGCTACATGCAGTACCTTGTATAGACCTACGTAGGACCTAAAATATTCCTCAAAGACAGTCATTTTTCAGGGAACCCCTTGCTTAGTACTTAACTATACTAGCATTAGGCCTATGTCTGGCTACATATCATAGGTTATAACACAGTAGGCTCTGCGCGAAATCACGATAGGCTATCACACAGGAGCGTTATTTGTACGGTCATGTACTGTAGTATGACACAATGTTTTGCATCCCCCTCTTCATACCGTAGCCAACCTAGCCTAACTTCTTCGATTCAATGTAGGCTAACGTTTCAGTTACG
>KN882248.1:156901-173578 GCA_000934455.1 Apostichopus parvimensis
GCTCTTCCTGTAGGTTGTCATGGTGAAATCGTGCATTTCTTAGGGGTGTCCGAAATTCGCAGTGTTCCGAAATTCGCAATACTGACTATAATACAAGTAAGACTAACTAACAGTAAAACACTAGCATTAAACTGAAATGTATACTGTTTGTAGGCTACATGCAGTACCTTGTGTAGACCTAGGCCTACTTAGGACCTAAAATATTCCTCAAAAGGCATCATTTCCAATCAAAAATAGTCATTTTCAGGGAACCCATTGCTTAGTACTTGCATTAGGCCTAGGCCTATGTCTGGCTACATATCATAGGTTATAACACAGTAGGCTCTGCGCGAAATCACGATAGGCTAAGCTATCACACAGGAGCGTTATTTGTACGGTCATGTAGTATGACACAATGTTTTGCATCCCCCTCTTCATACCGTAGCCAACCTAGCCTAACTTCTTCGATTCAATGTAGGCTAACGTTTCAGTTACGGTTCGATTTTACTTGCCTTGTCTTACGCACGTTTCACGATAAAATGTTGAAATTCATCTGCCACACAGTGATCATTATCAGACTTGTATTGTAGAAAGACAGTTTCTTATTCTTCTAAGTTTCTTGTTATTCACATCAGCGTGGTACCAGACTTGACAGCATCATTTCCAATGGCCCAACGATATCCTAGGCATTTAAATTGCCGCTGTTGTTCAAAGTTCAGCTATTGCTTCTTCCAATGGACGTTTACTCCCCGAGACATGCTTCTTTGATTTTGTAAACAACACATAAATAAACCAATGAACAACCAGTATTATGATGACGTCAGTTTGTAAGCCAATCATAAGTTGCAATATGATAAGGGTGCCATTTTTAAAGTCTCATTAACATATTCGTCAAAAGGTTGCACACCGTTACTTCTGGAGGACTTGGACAAAACGAAGCTTTAAGTTTTGAAGAAAGTTTGGACAAAAACGAGACTAAGATACCGTTCATTTCTCAGCCGTATGAACCACCGAATTATTTGAGCCAGAAGAAGTACGGGTCGGAAAGTTTAGACCTTGTGTTTGTGTTCATTGGTATTGTCTAGTTGATGTGAACGTTTTCCTTTACGATCAACGTTGATGACTGATTATTACCAACATAGACTACTGTAGGCCTAAGTCCACATAGGCTGCTGTAGTCTGTACGTTACAGCGTACTACATAGGCTGGTACTAGGGTTGGGCGTGAAGCCTATCAAGTTGTTTGGTTCATGCCCTGGCTCTATATCTTAGGACTTTTCTTACCCTACATAGTAGACCTACTTAAGTGGTCGTTACCATGTTTAAATACATGGAGGCCCTAGGCTAGCAATATTATCAAGTTGGTGGTTTATTAACTGTACATCATGACTCAGAACAATGATCACCATCTTGTTTTTAGGGAAAACAACTCTTCAATAGCCAAAATTTAATTTAATCTTAGACTAAAAACCATTTGTACCAAGGCCTAATAATAGGCTCCAAGGCCTACAATTAAAAATCTAGGCTAATCTATACAAACTTGGTCTGTCTTGACATTATAAACCCACTGCAGAGGCTAGCCTCCATGAGGCATGATGCCATATATAGACTAGCAGCATTTATGCATTCAAGTTTCTGTCATCAAACATCAAAGCTGCAACTTACAAGATAATGCCCATGTCTAAAATCAGTCTTCAATGCAGCCGTTCTTACTGTAGATTTAACCACTGTTTTCTTCAGTTTTTTTTACAACTCTGGTCTGCTGGCATCAATGACAATAGCGTTTTGATTCCTAAGGTTGTTTGTTTCAAAAATGTTAGGAGTTTTCCTATGCTAAATGCTAACATTCTCGTAATTATTTACTATTAATAAGCAACACTTAATTTGTGTAAACATTGTAAATGTACAGATCTTGCAATGCAATGAACAGCTTTCTTTGTGCTGTTCATATTCAGTATCTATAGTATGTAAACATCAGATTTGTTTACTTCTGGATAGAATATGCTTGGAAGAAGATGAAATTTGTTAGCTTTTCAAGTCCTAATTCCATTCTTAAAAGACTTCTTACTGTAAATCAGTCACTTCTTTAACTCCAATTCAGCCTCAGGCAATTATACATAGGGCCTCTGTAATATTTCACTAGATACAATTAAATGTATGTAGCCACAATTGCTGAAAGTCCTCTCAATGGAATCCACTTTGAAAGAGGCTGGAGCAGTCATGTAGCTGATACATAAATGAGCAAAGAATTGATTTGGTTGTACCCTGTCAAAATCCAGGTCGAACAAGGTTTTTCAGTAAATTAAACTTCCTTCAGGTGCTGGTGGCTTTTTCAATTGCTAACTAGGGCACTTGCAGATGTTAAAAAAAGGTGACGTGTCTCTATTAATATGTTGTGCATAATATTGCTATGACCTAATGTGATGTGAAAATATGATGATGGGTAGGTTTTACTATAGATGTTAGACTTGTCATTCAGTAGACTAATTTACATATTACAGTATAAAACTATTTAGATGAATTCGCCTTCACACTTTTTCAGATGCTTCCACTTTTAACGGAAGAAACCTGTTACTTCCATTTCGCAAAACAAACAAGATTTTTCTGCAATTTCAGCCTACGGTATAAATCTAACAAGAATTTCTGGTACAAAAAATTTGATTTCCTATCGAACTTATTTTCAGGAACCGAAGGAAAACCTGCAGAGCAAATTAAGATGGCCGCTTTAGGAGTCGTTCGACAGTTGCGAGATTTAGCTGCAGACCCTCAGAACAGAAGGAAGATTGTCCACGACCAAGGATGCTTGCCCGGTTTGGTACTTCTGCTAGACCACAACGAAGAAGAAGTCGTTTCGACCGCTCTGGAGGTTCGTGAGTCTGTATTAATATAAACTGAACCTTACAGCTTTCAGTACCTACTGAATGGTAAATTGTGAGCCAATGCAATGTCAGTAGATGACTTTGCAAAGTTGTTGCAACTCATCAAACATTTCATTGATCGATAGGATGTTACTGATCAGATATATTCAATTTAAAAATTGGGGGGGGGGAGACCAACTGGACCATTGGTCTAAGTGTGATAGAGGTTCTATACAGTACAGCACACAACATACCTGTTAAATTGAAATTATTCCATTTGGAAGATCTAACACAGTTTTAAACTATTCCGTTTAATCCACACGTGACCAAAGACTTGAACAAGTCTAAACATTACATGATCATCGAGCAATAGATGCATGCAACTTGAGATTTGGTTAGAATGTATAGTTTTAATGTTTTATTTTCTTTAATATAGACTAGTGTTGGGTTTTTCAAATTAAGGCTTGATGATCAAAGCTATTAAAGTCTCAAGCATGGCATCCCAATGATACTGGTTTAAATGTCAACATTGTTGAGATTACTGGCCTAGATGTTCACAATTTAAGCCACTTGCTACAAAAATGCAAACTCAGCCTGCACTTAAAAATTATACTGCCAAAGGCATTTTCCTGCATAACTTTACAGCATACATCAGAAAGCTGCATGTACAGGCTTTTGAGAGCAGCTCAATAATAAATTAACTGATAATATTCAGTAATATATGGTTTTTGTCTTAGGTACAGAAATCTTGGTGGTTCTGTGATTGAAGATTGTTGACCGACGTACCATGTGTTTGTACATTCTTAATGTCTACTTGCAGAAAAATGCCATGATGCCTTTTGTTTTTCTAAGAACTGGCAAGGGGCAAAATCTACTGGCATGTAGCCAGTAAAAATTCTGTGGCCTGACATTCACCTTGAAAACATGAAAAGATGCCCACAGGCAACAGAAAATGTTCCACCATCGAGAGGGTACTGTACTGTAACATGACATGTGCATTGGCAGATACCTGACACTACCATTAAAGTCCTGATATCATCAATTTCCAAACAATTTTGAGTTTCTTTCAGTAGCTATCGGGGCAATTATTCATAAACACAGATCTTACAACAACATACAGTATAAATGCTTAAGATGATATTTGGGATTCAAACCTTCATATTTCTCCTTTAAATCCATTGCAAGGTGCGATGTCTAGCAGACGATTTGTTTCTCTAATGTCAAAGCACCTCATTGCATATGATTATAGTCCAATGACATCAAAAGTTTTACCATTGAACCCATCAATTGAGTGTTAATAATGACACCAATATTTCAATTCATTCCACTGATTGTACAGACTTATCATAATTAATGAGAATTGCTTGATTGCTTTCAACTCTCAAAGAAAAAGGTCATTCCCACTCTCCCCCAACCCCACCCCCCCCCAAACCCTTTTTTATATCCACTTGGCCTTAAAATGAGCAAACTAATAAAAAAGAACTTCCAAGAAGACTGAGCCAACTCAATTTAGGTTTTTAAATCGATGTATCCTTACTTTGATTATTTTGGTATAAACAATGAGCCTACCCGCTCAGTTGTCATGCTAATGAAGGTGACCATTTTATAGGATTATAATTATCGTGTCCTTACCTTCTACAGGGATGTGCCCAGGATTTTCTGGGTGCCGGGTATACTGATCGCCGTCCTGGGGAGGGATCTAAGGGGGAGGGGGTGTCCCCCTCCCCTCTGAGACGTTTTTCGATTTTTGAAGGTGCTCAGATGCCAAATGCTGGTACTTGTGTAGCTTATTACACAAGTAGCAGTTTTGCTAACAATTTACAATTTTAATTTTTTTTTTCAATTTATGTTGAACATATTGTTAAGAATGTCGGGATTTTAGATGAAAATAGTGCTGGGCGGGATTCACGATTTTTTAGACAGTGCTGGGTGGTAATTTTTAGTGCTGGGCGGGGCAGCCCAGCGTGGGCACATCTTTGCTTCTACAGTACAGAACAATTAAATGCATAGATTTACATGATATGCCTCTTAGAAACTGTGCCTGTGCTTCATCTATTACAGAAGTATTGACCTGTATTTTCAGTACAGTACAGTACAGTACATAGTAACTGCAGGGTATATTTGTTCACAGCTCAATCGTGATGGATGCTTTCCTTGAGGAGGACAGGAAATGAGAAACTCATCCCAAGCATTGAAACCATTTGGGATGATCAATTGAATTATTTCCAAGATATATTGCATCCAGTAGTTAGAGCTCCCTCTTTCTAGAAATATTTGAAAAGAAAGTTTTCTTGAGTGACTTTAAAAGAAGCAATTTACTGTTTTATCGTGAGCACTGCAGATTTGAGGTACTGTTAAGGATAGCTCAGATACTGAAAGGACAATTACTTACATACTTATTTTGTCATACAGTACGAAGGAACAGAAGGATGAAAGCTGTTCAGAAAGAGTGACATACACACTCACAATTTATCCTGTACTGGTAAACAATCAAAGTCAGTCGTGTGTGGAATATATGAAGTGAAAGAAGCTTACTAAAGTGGTCAAAAATTGACTGTAGATGTACATAAACATTAAAAGTATTGTATATAATTATAAAAGGTGTTTTCATAGTGTGATTGATTTCCATCGAATGAAAAGATTTCTTATTGTTTTCACACAAAAATAATAATAATTAGCCAATTTTAATTAAAATTTATTCAATCGATCAGCATGAATTCACAAATTTGTCGCCAACATTTTTCATCAGTTATACCTTTTACATAATTACAGATAAGATAATATAATATTTTACTGTGTCGTGAGACATATACGGCATACTATGTACGGATACTTTCGACAAATTTTGCAACGAGGTGAGCTGCTGCACATGGGCACAATCAAAGACAAACTGTGCATACTTAAGAACCTGTCTTCTGAAAGAGGCATTTGGGGAAAGTAAAAAAAAATGTATATATTCAGCTCTGCCTCTCAAGACATAAATTGACATGGCAGCCTATTATAAACACAATTGATGATTTATACCGTAGTACTTCACTTATTCTTTTGCCCGCAGGCGCTGAGGTATCTGTGCGAATGTCCCGGCAACCGTCCAATCATGAAGGCGGAGCTAGGAATGATGTTCAGCTTGGAAGAAATAATGCAAATGTTAGTATGATCTACATTAGTTGGACATTCTAGTCATTGTTTCGATGGTCACTTCAATGCTTCGCAAACACACACCTCCATATTAAAGGAGGCATCGTTTAAGGGGATCGTTAAGTGTGTCATTCATTTCAAATTGAATAAAATTTAGGGACCTGGTGTACAGGTAACTTGGCCTACAGGTAGTTACTACAACAGTTGTGTTTTAAATCCATCCACTGAACCTGGAGTACTGTACATTTTACTTGTAGTGCACATAGTGGCTGTGTGATGCATACATGTACATTTATAGCATTTATAATTGCTGCAAACAGTGGGCATTGGCAAAGTTTTGCATAATTTGCTGACTGGCAAAAAAGGCAATCGGCTAGAAAGGTGTTCTTTTTGGCAGATTTTGAGACAGGGTTGATTTTTGTACATATACTGATACATACATAATTATCAGAGTTGTTTTATATGATATCTGTAAATTTATCCTCCCAAAAAATTATGTAGCAAAGTAGTCATTTCTGATGATAGTTATATTTCATAATTTAGAAAGATTTAAAGATTGTGACAACTTGTAATAAATTTGCTTTTGGCATCGTGTACACGCGACAAAATATTCAAACAAGTGGAAATGGACCTATCAAAATGTCTACATTTTTGCCCATAGAGAGCTGTATGTGCAAGGAAAATTACAATGTGGCAACAGCATGTTGGAATGTTGCACATGTATCGATGGTTTTCCTAGGGCTTGACATTTACAAAATGATAAAACTCTGTTGAAGTAGCCATGTAAAATATGTACGTCATCTTCAATTTAATTAAAGGTCGAATGGAAAAACAGCAATCCCGACTGGTAATTTAACAGATGTTTGAAATGTAAGTCTCAGCAGGGTCTGCAGAGGTATCATTGATCCAAAATTGGTTTTTGGGTGTTTTTTTTTTTTTTAAGAATTGTTGATGAATGGAAGCCTTGGACTGAGATTGTGAATTTATCATTTTTAAATGCCACATCCACAAAATTGAGTGGAACTTGAAATTTCGCAATGTTTACGTTATGAATTCATTTTGAAGGCCTTACGTATGGGCAACTTCAAAAGCAGCTAAATAGCCGAATTAAAAGACTAATTGCACAGCTGGAGGTTTTTACTTTCCAAATATTTACCAGAAGGATAAGAAAACAATGCGACACTCAAAAATTATTATTGTAGATTACTCATTTGATAAAATTCAAAATTTGCATTTTCAGAGAAAATTACCGTATCTCCGGATAATTGTCGTACAGTGTTTTTAACCAACTGTGGTTTCCCTTTTCTCTCCTTGTTAATTTTTAGTTTTTTTTTATAAATGTATTTTTTTTATCATCCTTTGTTTTCTTGCAATTCGAAGGAAAAGCTGTACTAACAAAGCCAAGATTCTAGCAAAGCAAATCCATCAAAAGTTAACTGCTACGCTGTCTGGTCCGCTGCACGAGACAAAAACTCAAAACACCGCCCTCAATCAACACCAGCAGAGAAGGAGATCTTCGACCGCAAAGCCGAGCAGCAAAGGATTCTTCCTAGGAACCAATAAACAGAATAGTAAGGTGGTGGTGCTACAGGTACATGGACTGAAAGATCAGGTGAGGAAGACACAGGCTTGAAAGAGCATTCCTTAAAGGGTGTGACGACTCCCGCAAAAAGAAACGTCTAATGCCGGTAATCTGACCTAGTTTCGAATGAGGTGTAACAGAAGTGTTAGACACCACCATCGATCCCAGAAAATACGCACACAGCTTGCTACCTTCGGTAATTAGACACTAGTGTACAGTCAGTACATACAGCTGCGGTCAATACCCACAACACAGTGTACATAGCAGCGATGGACATCTCAGGTCCAGCTAAAGATAACAAGGTATCACGTTTCATTACGGTCTGCATTTTGTAGCGACAAGCAGAAAACTTCACTTGCAAGCAACGGAAAGTTAACTTTTTCAGAGCGCGGCACGCGGTTTGGGTCGAGTCTTCAATGCCATTAAATGTGGTTATAGTATAACATTTGTTTTGTAGGCCGGTATACAATTGGATAACACTCTGTGAGTTTAAGCTGCATAAAATTATAAATGTATTACAGTACTGCATGGTGAATTCAATTGGTTCAGTCCTGTTGTAAGTAAATGACAAATGCTGACACGTTATTTCACAGAACCAATAAAAACTTTATTTGAGAGCTTTGTGGTCAAGTGGTTTAAAAGGCAGTGGACTTGTAATCTAAGGATCGCAGGTTCGAGCTCTGGCTAGATCATTACGTTGTGTCCATGGGCCCAGGCACTTTACCTCCATTGCCTCTCTTCACCCAGGTGTATAGATGGGGACCTGTGAGATAAATTGTCAGTTGGGCGCTGTTTAGCTGTTGCCATGTGGAGGGATTGTCTCTATGTTTGACAGGTTATCGTTGACCTAGGTAATAATGTTATGCGCCTTCAACACGGTTATCGGTGGATATGTCTGCACGTTATAAATCCTCAATACTATTATTATTAAATATTAGCAGTCATACATGACACTTTCCCAGGGCAAAATTGTAAGGATTTTCGTCTCTGGTTGTCCAAGGGAAAATCAGGCCTTATATTTGGGTCATCTGAACAGCCAACGTGGTTGTCCGCAAAAATGTAGCACAATAGCAATGACGAATAGATACACTGTAGGAGAGACGTGTATGGTGGTCAGCTTTAGGGTTGATACCAATTTATCATTTTACCTAATTTTTTCAATATGAAAATAGTGATGAAAACAACAAGTCATCTGCCGGACAAACTCCAGAGCTGATTATGGTTGTCCGAATAGAGATTTTGACCACCAGGCGACTGTTAAAAACTTACCCCCTTTCCGAGTATTGACAAAATCTCAAGGTTAGGACCAAAGCTAACGCGATCAAATTTAATTTTGCAATCGGATTTAATTTTCGTGAATCCTTTCCGCCCGAAACTCTTTCTGCTTCATCTTGAAAATTGACCCAAAACAAGTACAGACGTTTGCTATATATAGAAAGTAAAAATCAAAATAAAATAAAACTGTTAGCAAACTGCTTATCCACTAGAGAGCCTGTGTAGGAGAATGTGTATTTAAGTAAGTTGGCCTGACGTTTCGATCCTAGCAGGATCTTCTTCAAAGGCTAAATGACAAGTAACAGTAACAGAAGGGACAAAAACACGCACAGAATACAGACATGTTAATGACCATGGTGAACACAAAGAGATAGATGTAAGGGGATTAGTAGACAAGGGATGGAGAGAAGAAAGAAAGAAACCAACAGGGGAAGAGGAGAGGTAGGAGATAAACAGTGGAGGGACAAAGAGAGGATTAAGGGAAGGGGGTAGGGAATAAACTGGAGATGAAAAGTGTCAGAAAAATTTCTTAATTTTTTTCTGGAGCATTCACAGAAATTTAAGTGTACAGTACATGGGGACTCTGGTTACATACATGTATGTGTAAGTCAGACTAGATGTACTTGAACTAACTGGCAACATTACCATCCTCTTATCCCATCTTTCTGAAGTCTCACAAGATCTTTCCGAAGTCTCAAGAGAGTGCGCACCGATTGCCTCGTGTCGGCAGTATCCATCATGTCTCAGATAATTACACTACATACCTGGATTTTGACTGGAAAAATTGTCTCTGTTTATTTCTCGCAGTTACTGGTTGTCTCCTTCTGCCTTAGTGTACAAATACAGTCTATTATGAAATGACAAGTGACTGATTTAATTTCAGCATTATGCTTCCTCGTCATGCACCATCGGTATTGATTTTTACAAGTTTCCTAATTCGATCAACATCATTTAGCTTTGCCGACCACCTCGTTTAAGTGTCACAATCGTCTGATCCTTCAATGCATTCAAATCATGCAGCATTTCTACTCTGCCATTTTGCCAGAAGAGGAAGAAATAAGCAAAAAGAAACTTAGATCTGTTTTACATCCAGACAGACAATTTTACTGTACTTTTCAAATACCTCAAGGACCCAATATCGCACGATTTTCTGCGAGTCAATGACATGACACAAATTTCGTAAGGATATGTAGCGATTCTAGCGAACTTAATGCATTTTGTGGAAGGGTTGCCAGGGTACTGTATATGTACACATGGTATTGAACTGAATCGTTTGTGGAATTGTATGGTGTTGAAAATTCAATTTTCTTTCAAGTTAGATATTAGGTCATTGGTTGATCAAAATGAACTTGATGTAGTGCAATCATTTTGATCATATTACTGTATAATCAATGAACATTATTTATAACACAAGTTTTGTGCAGAATTTTTAGTTTTTGAAATCTGCAGTGTTACATACAGATGATACAGTAAATGTATGTGTACTAATTACTGTATATAAATACTGTATGAAGAGAACTTACGATATAGTTCATTTATATTATTTAGTGAGTCCTGTAGTCGTCAAGATTCATGTCAGTTTATTAGTTTAAGATCGAGTCGAGTCATACTGTAATTTTTTTGATTCTAACATATTATCAGGGTTATAATTTATTTGGCAAAACTTGACTTGTTCGAGTCACCCGATGCATCACTCATTACAGCATTGCTGGAGACAGATTAAACCTCTGTTTGAGGCTTTAGGAAACAGTACTTTTTTATTTATTACTTAATATATTTAATAATTTAATTTAATAACTTAATTTTATTTAATAAATTTATTTAATTTATTTTGGTCTTTTTAATTATTTATTTATATTGATGGTGGTTGATCTCGGTAACATTCAGGTTTACAATCATACTCAAAGCCTCAACTTCAAAGAATGCTCATATCATTGGTGGGTAAAGGTTGGTTTAA
Organism: Apostichopus parvimensis; assembly: GCA_000934455.1. Classification (NCBI taxonomy): domain Eukaryota; kingdom Metazoa; phylum Echinodermata; class Holothuroidea; order Aspidochirotida; family Stichopodidae; genus Apostichopus; species Apostichopus parvimensis. Next base: position 167,690 of record KN882248.1, read on the forward strand.
AATGGTTTTTGCAGATCTTAGAATTATGCACCTTTGACATTTTTGCCATGGAGAGCAAATCAAGCTGGTCTTGTCTGCTTTTATTACCATCCTTCTTTGTTTTACTGTAACCTTCACGTCAATACCAAATTACCAATTAAACATGTCAATAACAATTTAGCACACCTGTGCACCAATCACTGTCTTGCATGTAAAATTTGGACACTAACATTTTCAAAATGTTATTAATTCATGACATAATGTTTCACTAATGTAATGTTTCAAACTTATGGATGATATACATGTATGTAGCATTTCAAACTTAATGATGACATAGTGATGTGTAATTGTGGCAAAATATGAAGTATTTGAGAAGAAACCCCTTTAAAATGTACAGTAGCTATTACAGCCTGAATATTCCAACTTTACTTAATGAAGTCTACACTTCATATAAATTTGCTTACAAGATGAATAGTTTGATAATAATATCTAGAGTGGATAGTACCAGTTGAAATATATAGTGTGAATATTTGAAAACATACTGTACTGTACAATTAAGTTAAACAAACTAAACACAAGTTACTGTATTCAGGTGTATATGTACAGGGGTCAATCCATGCCAAATCAACAGTGGCCTCCACGTCGACCCTCTCAGAATCGCCTGAAATTGATATGGTGTCTTGCCATATGTCTCAAAGGATGAAATTGGGCAAAAAAAAAATTTAAAACTTTTTGGTTGCTATGATACGGCCCCGCCTAGCAACCAAATCCAGATTGCATTTTAAGAGCCCTAAATTTGTGTCAAGTTTGGAGGCATCTTTTGCATAAATGTAAAGTATTTTATGTCTGATATTGCAGATATTGTGGAAGACATGTGACCAGTCTTCAAATTTAGCTAACTTTGAGGAAAATTTACGGTCTCAATTTTTCGTAACAAGTAATTAAAATGGCAGAAAATGAGATAGGGGCCTTTTCTGGCCCTACTTTGAGTGTGCTCTATATTCACAAGCAAAGGCATGTTTGAGTTTTAATTTGCATAGGATCCTTGTCCAGTGGTAGTTGTACGGGAAAAGTGCGAAAAAAAAGTCAAGCGGGTCGTACGTTTTACGAACAGCGCCCTCAAACTTAAGAAATCTCACTTCTGGCCCTAATTGGGGGTCCAATTTGGGCCTGTGGGTATTTTTTTATTTTTCTTTAAATACCATTTTTCAGGAGTGTATTGACCCTATTTTTAAAAACTCAAGTCAAAAGGTTGTGTATTTTGTGTTATCTACTCAAATTTACGACTCGAAAATTGCAAAAATCACTTGATTCATATGTATGAAAATGCTTGCACAAGCCGATTTGAGTAATTCAAATGACAACAAATTCTTAGCATTAGCATACAGGTGCTTAACAATTAAGAGGGTGGTCCACTAGCATAAAGGCTACAAATAAACTGCATTTTCAGGGTCATATGCCTAACGATGCCTGTGAACAGCGCCCTCAAACATCACATTTTACCAATATTTTGGGCTATTTTGGGTATTTCAAGGTCAATTTGGTCACAATTAAAAGGTTTTTTTTTGGTTTTTAATCATCATAACTAATCATCATAACTATACATATCTTACTAGTTTTGTATTAAAAACCAAAAATAAAACTTTTAATTGTGACCAAATTTGACCTTTAAATAATAATGAATCCTGACAATCAAATTCTATGTATAATGTTGCTAAAGAAATTTTTTTTTTTGGGTGAAACTTTGCGTGTAAGATTTAAACAGTCTGCTCTTTCAAACCATAAGCTAGCTGTTTAATACAGTATCATTACTTTTATATCACTTTTTTTAACATTTTCTGACAGGTCTTCCAAACCTATCTGTCACAAAAATACAGTACTTCAAGAGGAAATTTAAAATTTTCCACTTGTTTGAACCTACTGTAAGGTCATATTAGAAAGAATTGGCCAAAATCCAACTAAAAACAGGGTTCATACTTCATAGCTCTAAGTTCAGTAACATGTCTTTTTTTTTTGTCTCTCAGAATGTTACACATCAGCATGTCAGTTACAATAAGACCTATACATGATACCTAGAAGAAATTGTCAAAATGACGTTAGTGCTGCAGAATACAAGCATATCACATTTAATAACATTATTTCCTTGAAAATGATTTTTTCTCCACGTTCAGGGAAGAACATACGCAATCACATTTTAAAACATAATTAGAAATACAAATGTTCCCTGGGTATTACTGTAACTCAAAAATATGTGAGAATTCCAGGAAAGTTGGCAGGTTTTGAACCTAAATCAGTCTGCTATTTTATCATTTTAGTCTTAAACTTTGATACAAATCTTGCAGAGCGCTCTCTGTTTGCATTTGATCAATAATTTCTGGTTTAAACTGTCAAGTGGAATGCACTACTGTGGTAGTGTATATGGCATTGTGTACCCATTTCTATTCTAGCTTTGTTTCACCAAGTTGAAATGAAACCATTATAGTGATCAATTCGCATATATTTGTTTACCCAGACTCCAAGCCCCCTATTTCATATCAGTAGGTGGATAAACTATTTTTAAATCCCCCCCCCCACATTTTTATTATTTTTTTATGATTTCAAACTTTCACGATGCTCAATTTATAGGAGCTCTGTTCAATCGTATGCCATTGCTTGATACATTGTCAAATGTTGTCAGGTTTATGATGATTTTTCTTGAATTCTATATTTTCTTTGGCAGATGTGTCGGAAGGTCTGTGAGGATGAACTACTGAAGGTCAAAGGTCTTGTTAGTTTCACCTTTGACATGCAGAAAAGTAGATGTACACTGAGGGTTAAGAAAGAGATGAGAGCAGAGGTGAGGGGGTGTTTTTTCTTCTTCCCCCTCCCCCTACTGCAAGTCTTTTCAGACTTTGAAGAGTGTCTGGGAGGTTTTACTAATATAATTTAAGTATCATCAATACTATCATCCCCCAATTTTTGTATTTCCCGGAAGTTTTCAAATGTTTTCCTTTAGGATCTTATCCTCCAAATTACAGTATTCCCAGCCATTTAGAATTATTAAAATAGACAATTTCGTTGGCTCAGTATGATGTGGAGAACTACAGTAATTTTAGAGTGACAGTAAATATGTTTACCGTTGAACTTTGAGCAGAAATGACCATTTTCTAACCTTCTAGCATATATCTGTTGTGGACAACAATGGTGATGACCTTTAACTGTCCGGTTACCATCAAAACCCCTATGACTGAAATGAATGTCTCATTTTTGCTAAGTTCTATAGTGTGTAATTGACTGGAAGTGAAAATGAGGCACTAAATTTCCTTGATCGTGGTGTGTCAGCAACCTGCAGTGATGACTCGAGTCTAAAGTCACCCGTGACTCAAGTGATTCAGGTGATGAATTTAGTAGATCTATAAAGTCCGCTGTAGTGAGTCATTCCTCACATAACAGAATCATTGTGATTAAACTGATGACAGCAATATGATGAGACCCAAAACTCTGGGTACAACTTTAACGTTGGTTGGGGAATTTGTTTCAAAAAGAAAAAAGGTAAATATAATTTATCAAATATCAGCAGCAGTATCTGTGCTTGCAAGTTACTTTGGTATAGGTATTGTAGATTCCTTGTATTGGAATGTTTGCACATGTATGTGTTTGTGATGTGGCAGGTGGGGTGGGGGGGGGAGGATGTGATGGGGAGGGTTTAGGGATATGGTATTGTTCTGTGGACTTCTAATATGGAAAGAAAGACTACAGTCTGAATGATGTATTTTTTTTTTTTTGTTACTTTGACCAAGCAATGCTATACTGTAATTTCATATATACAGTTATGGCACAAATACAGTACATCGTCTCACTGTGACTACTTTAAATAATGTAACAAGTTAGTATAATTCCCTTCAGTCCAAATACAGAAGACTTTGTATCCCACAAATACAATGTATTGATTTTTGTTTCATTAACAAAATATTTAAATTTAATTTATTCATAATTGGACACTTCTTCATAAGATTTTCCATGAACCAGAATTTTGCATCATTTTCAAATGTTGTTGGAGGCAACTGCAAAGTTTCATATTTTTTTTATCTCTCCTTGCAGACATTGGTCGCTGCTGTCGCAAGGACAACAGTTATGTTTGCTGACCAAGTACTGACAAATGAGCACGGTGAAGAGGTGAGGGTGGTAACACATAGTTTGAGCTTTAAAGCAGCATTCATTTCAATAATCACACCAAGAGCGATAGAGCACGCATGGGATCAGTACCACAGACGAGGAAATTCTGAGCTCATTAAAAAAAGTATCATTTAGGGTTCTTTAGGTTTTCATAATCACCCATCACAAACATCGCACTAACGGTAACACAGTCAAATGAAAGAAGACATGCTAAGCTCCTTTAAAGCAGCAGTCTGGGTTTTATTCGGTTTCAGTAATCACATAATTTTGCAATGCAGCATTGTAAGGACAGTATTGCAAGGACAATATTGTAAGGACGTATTGAAGGACAGCACAATGGACAGTATCATATACACACCCACGACAATGGTTTCAAAGTCAAAGAAGACTTGCTAAGCTCCTTTAAAGCAGCAGTCTGGGGTTTATTCAGTTTCAGTAATCACATAACTTTGCCATGCAGCATGGACAGTATTGAAGGACAGCACAATGGACAGTATCATATACACACCCACGACAATGGCTTCAAAGTCAAAGAAGACTTGCTAAGCTCCTTTAAAGCAGCAGTCTGGGGTTTATTCAGTATCAATAATCACACTAACGAGCATACAACATGTATATATTAGGATGGTATTAAAGGACAGTACAATGGAAAGTATCTTAGACCACATGAACCATATTATCAAATGAAAGAACATTCTAAGCTCCTTTGAAAGCCACATTCAATGTTTATGGTTTCATACAAATGTACATTGATAAAATCTGGAGCTACTGTAAACTAGCTGGTATATTAAACAGTGGTAAAGGTAATGATCAATGGGGCCAATAGGTAAGGGGGGGGGGTGGTGGAAAGCAGGTAGTCGTCTGATGCTCTCCTTTGACAGATTAACCGGACTTCCATGGTTGACTGGCCCCACAATAGTGGTGCTGAGCTTGGCACAAAGGTATTCTTCAATGCTTCTAGTCTTCTGTATAAGTAACATGGGCAGCAAGGTTGTTGTTTTTTGTTTGTTTTTTTCCCCCTTTTCTTTGTTTCTGTTACCCAGTGTTTATCTTCCTTCGGACACTAGCTCTAATATAATATGCCATGGATGGCTACTGAGCAGTTAAGAAGTTGTACTTTTTACTATTTGATCATCTGTTAATTATGACTTTTTTTTCATTTTCAGATTATTTTATCATTTGGATCGCAACCAGCTCTAGCAGATAAAGAGAACACTTCTTTGCCGGAATACCTTCCAGAGGAAGACCTTCCAATAACAGGCCTGGACAAGGCCGTCACCAAACCAGGAATCTCGTGCGACGACCAAGGAGGCAGTTGGCTCAGCACGGCTGCTACATTCATATCGAACAGCTTCTACTGGTGATGAAGAACGATACGTCAAGAGGCAGATCTTTGCTCATTGTAAATAGACTTTACTTTTTAAGATGTGCTGGTTGAAGACCACCATCGGATATATAGGTTTCTGGTGTATATAGCTGACAGATTCATGGAATTCTCTCTGTACCTCATAATGGTCACAGTTGTGATGGGACGCAAATCACCCTGACCATGAAATGAAATTTCAAGACAGACATGATCACATTAGTTCTTAAAAGAATAGTCCAGGTCAAAATTTCTTTTTGATATGATAGAGAAGAATATAATTTAAGCATTCTGGTGAAATTTGCATTCAATTCCTATTTACCGTTTTTGAGATATTGACAGTTGAAGTTATCTGATATTCTACCAAAAGTGAACTTGAAGCAAACAGGTGT
>KN882248.1:190902-201662 GCA_000934455.1 Apostichopus parvimensis
ATTCTCCATACAATCACTTGTGTGAGTGTGTGCTTCTTCTTTCTTTTGTTCTTTTCTTCCCTTTTGTCTGGTAATTATTGTTCTGTGGCCCTTGTAAGGTTAAATATTAACAACGCATTGCGTGACTTGTACCCAGACGCGTACATTCATTCCTAAGCGATAAAGTGTGTGAGAAGGTTAAGTTTAGCTAAGTTGAGCATTGCGAAGACCAATCAGACATTGTGTAAATCTAATAAGAATACTGATTACACGCAACGGTTATCCTAAGGCGATGGCTTCAATACTAAATGATACGGGGTTAAAATATCGGTATGGAATCACGATATGTGTGAGTAGGGAACAGTGAATAGGGAAAAAATAAACGTTTTTTGCTTAATGGTGTAAAGACGTCTGACGAAAGAAAAGAAAAGAAGTTGAATTAAAGAGAGGAATAAACAGAGACAGTTCAGTGGTCTTGCTTTCATCTCGATGGCTCGTTCGCTGTTGAGGGTACTATATATAGTACGTTGTGCAACACATTATGACGTCACACACGCAGGGGAAATAACACCATCAAACTGACCTTGTTTTCACGGAGGCAATTAAAATTACAGTTCATATTTGATGACGTCATCATTATCTTACTAACATATGATAACATCACGTATATAACCGCACACGTAATTTTCTTGCAGGATTATGTAAGCTCATTTCAATATTAAGCATATTAAAGAACACAATACCGGTTGTTGGCGTGGTCACATATTATTGCGTGATTTATTCTGTCCAATAGCCTAGTATATAAATGAATAAATTTCAACGTTTTAAATCTCAGCAACGTATGTTTGTTTTTCACCTGCCTGCCTGCTCTGTATTACATTCGGTTTACATTGTGCATCTTATATACTTTAAGTTCGTAACGACATTTTATAAGCATCAGAGGACGGATTAATGAAAGTGACTGAAAAACAAAGTCTAGCAAACAGCCTCAGCTCATACCTACATGGCTTTCAACTTAAACTGTTGACACTGCTTACAAATTTGGACGAATGCTTTTCAAATAGGATCCATGTGTGCTTTGTTGATTGGTATAAAGTTAGAAGAACATCTATATTTGGTTGATTTGTTAGACTTTCTTTATAAAAAATATAAAACCTTTTGACATGAATATTTTTGGATGAACCTATAGGGAGTTGACGTCATTATCGAGATGGAACCATAATGGAGAATATTTTGCACATGAAATATCTTGAAAATTGGATTATCTATAGGCACATTACAAGCTCTATAAAGTACACTGTTAACCCTAAACTTTCTATATAAAGCCATCTTTTAAAAGTTGCAAGGTTTTTCTCTAACAGACGATTAAAAATCCGCCCTTCAATCGAGTTATAATCCACATGAACACTCTTAAGGAGTCCCTTCTTACTCGTCTTAAACTAAAAGCATATAGAAACTCTCGCAAAGCTACCAGATATACTGAAACGCCCTACTAGGCAACTGTTCCCTTTATAAAAGGACTCGTCATACACATTTGACGATGATCACACAGTCACATATAGTCACATAGTCACGCAGTCACACAGTCTCGACGTATAAGGGGACTGGGGTTGAGAGTGGGTCAGTGAAGTAATTTGGCTTTCGTACCCAGATTCTATCTTGAGTGACGTATTTTAAAAAATATACTATACCATCTCCCCGAAATTCTCAAAATCAATACCCACTCAGCGCTCCAGTACACCCTCCACACCCCCCCCCCCCACGATGATGATTATTTTCTTGCAAATGAACAGAATTTTCGCCGGAAGGAAACATTAACGTGAGAACCCTCGATTCTGTATGTGAGAGACCAAACATTACATGGTTACGTCACTTCCGTTATTCGTCATGTCCGGGATAATTCTAGCGATGACGTAAGCCTACATTGCAATGCGCCGTTACATTCGACAAAACTGACCTTTAGTGAGGTTTTTAGAGAGAGAGAGCGAGAGATATAATATGTCAATATATACCATGCATGCAGTGTATATATGACCATATGTCTTAACCTGTAATAACCCATTCAACAGTCTGGATTGGGTAAAAGCACAATAAACCATTGATCGTGATTAGAAACAAGAGACGATTTTTTTTACGACGGAAATTTCTCCATTTAATCATCATCAACATCTTGAAGACGGGTTTCCAATTCGTCAATGATATAAGTTTCAAATCTAATGGTTCGGCAAATTTTACAATTTTCTCTTTTCACCTACAGCTGAAAAACCCTGCTTGATGATTGAATATGAAAGAAACTCGTTAACGAAATACGAAAGAGCTCTTGTAACGAGGAAAGTATCTTCGAATGTTTGACTTGTTCTAATAAAAAGAGGACATTTTCAGATAAAAAAAAAAAATGGCAGGTAAGGGGAGAAGCAGACCGAGAAAAAAAAGTTAGGTCTTGTAATAATCAATATCTTCTTCTTTTGGTTTTTTGTCTTAGAATAATGTTCTCGTTCGTGTTTGATTGTAGAAACGTGAAAGGTTCTTAAGTTGAATAATGATCCATGTTCACCATTGATTGCATAAATTTGTAAGTGAATGGTTGTTATAGGTTGGGTCGGTGTTTTTTTTTAACTGGGACATTTACAGTGGGTTAGATTGACGTTCATCTTCTGTATATTTTATATATTTATTTGGTGTTTAAATTAATGTAATTTGTATTGTATATGAGAAGGGAGCAGAGTGGGTGGGTGGTGCAGTTAATTATATATATTATATTCTTGAATTACGTTGTTATGTTTTCTTGTTTCGATGGTTCATGTTCCACAGATTCAGAGAGTAAAATAAATGAAGGTTGTTCAAGGCTATTCAGTAGAATAATGAGACACAGGGAAAGGGTTTCTTTGCTTGTTTTTTAGATTATTTGTATTTGGGTTTAACGTTTTCAGTTAAGGGTGGGTAGGGTTGGGGGGGGGGGGTTGATAGGTTATGCTGAAATGTTGTATTCTTTGCTTGGTTAATGTTCATTTTGTTTTAGTCAAAACAATACCGGTTAAGTTTAAAAATGTCTATTATACATATATATACCTACAACGAGGATATAGACAAAGGTTCTTGATGATAATTATTGCTACTGGCAAGCTATCCACACGTGCCAGAACCTATAGTATACATATGTATACCTACACGAGGATACATATAGGTTCTTGACAATAATTATTGCTAATGGCAAGCTATTCACACGTGCATGTAGAACCAATGTTATACATTATATACCTACACTAGGATATGCAAAAAGGTTCTTGACAATAATTGCCACTGGCAAGCTATCCACACGTGCCAGAACCTATAGTATACATATGTACCTACATGAGGATATACACATTATAGGTTCTTGAGAATTATTGCTACTAGCAAGTTATTCCACGTGTAGAACCTATAGTATACGCTACATGTATATATAACTACAAGAAGATATTGACATATATTCTTGAGAATTATTGCTACTGGCAAGCTATCCACACGTGTAAAACCTATAGTATACAGATATACCTACACGAGGATATGGACAGTATGGGTTCTTGAGAATTATAGCTACTGACAAGCTATTCACACATGTAGCACACTTCTGTTGCAGGCTATGTAGTCCTGATGTGATTCTCGTAAGAAAGATAATACTATGGACCGGTGGTTCTCAAATAAATTTGCAGTAGGAGGGCCAAAAAAAACATTGAGCAAAGGGTCAGAGATAAGAATTCTCATTATACCATATTAGTGCCACAATGTGACGCCGATAATTTTTTATTTATATTTTTAGGGGTGGAGGATGGGGAGGGGATGTAGCAGAAGGAGGGCTGACCGAATTTAAGTCTTTCGCCTCTCGGAATTGGCCCGCGGGCCGCGTCTTGAGACCCCAAGTCGCTGTAAGGGAAAGTAGGAAATAGATGGCAGTATATAACTGGCCTGGGGCTTCATCTTTGCATGTGTGTTTGGATGTAACATTTTTAATATAATATTGTTGTTTACTTCGGCCTACAAAGGATATGTGACAATTGGAATATTAACTTTAGATATTAATATATCCTTGAATGCGAAGTTTCATTGAAGAAAATTTTTCTTCTTATTATAATTTTGTAAGAATATTATGTTTTTCTGTGGATAAATATATGATTTATACATAAACAGAAAAGTAAACACATTTTCATATCATTTGTCATGATGACGTCATTCACTCTATACTGTTGCCAGACAATTTCACCAGATCACGCTGTCGGGATTTGGTTTCCATTCAATATATCGATTAGAAAATGTACACTATTTTCTTGCGTCTATTTTGACTACCGCAATACCCCCCTTTAAACTTAATATAGATATTGACAAATATGCAAATTCAAATGCCATACAAATTCAATACAATATATTATATGGCCCTTTAATTCACGTTTGGACATTTGCCAATATCACTCGGTAACAACGTTTTGACCTCCATCTATGCATAATCTTTAAAAAAAACTTATTAAAAAAAAAATCCGTTTCATTTGACTAGCACATCAGAATCTCTCTATTATATATAGTACATTGTCTTTTTCATAAAGGTGCTTCAAAATTCAAGCCGTTCGGATATAAATATTTCAGAATAAATCTCGGCATTTTGATGGCGCCGATTGCCGGCCACGATGTTCTATATGTTTGTATAAGATATATCCCGGCCAATGGAGAATAATAGCCGATAGACAAAAACAAAATCGCTGAAAACCAGAAGGTTCTTACGAGATGTTCTTAAGTGTCAAACTATACGGTCTTAATTTTGTACTCGACTTTCACGATTTCTCGCAATCAAACGATTGTTTTTCAAGTCAGGAGACATGCGAAGGCTTTCCCCATGCATTCAGTCGACAATATGTGCACGGGGTTTGTTTTTTGCCCACAGGGGAGATTTGTTAGCCTTGTAATATTTTACAAATCTCATTTCGTTCTAAACTGTCCTAGCCGTCGATCCGTGCATATTGGAGAATGAAGTACATATCGGCGGCTTGTATATATACAGATCAATGAAGGTCTCGCCAGCATTGTAATTATACAGGCAAAGTGAATATTTGGAAATATAAATTTACCACAAAAAATGTGATGTCGACACATGCACTTTTAATTCGAATAGGATGAAAATTCAACTTTTGATAGTGTCCACAGTTATCGATCGCTAGCAGATCAGTGTATCAAGATACAGAAATGTGGCACTGGGTGCCAACAAACTTATACTCTTTGGGCCTGGATACAGTTTTACTCGAAACATTGAAGATCAACTTCTGTTAATCATGATAGTGTCTCTTTGAAAGCGTAACACAGGGTGTAGGCCCACTATCCTACTGTACCCTTTACATATAACCAGTTTGCCAATTTTAATCATGGCTATTTGATAAAAGGGGTAATTTGATAAAGTGGTATTTGATAAAGAAATATATCACTGGGCGACACCAATATTATACTCTTTGGGCATGGCGACAGTTTTACTGGAAACATTAATTAAAAATCAACTTCTGTTAAACATGATAGTGTCTCTTCAAGAGCGTAACACAGGGTGTAGGCCCACTATACTACTGTATACTTTTTACATGATAACCAGTCTGTCATATTTCAATCATGGCCGCTCAGTGTCTCAGAAATGTCTTCATTGACATGCATATGCCTTACCGGATGGCATAGCCCATGCAGTGAATATGTTTTGAAAAAATGACCTGCTCTTCAGCGGATCGGATTGTCAAGTTTATACCATAACGGAGTGAAAACTCTCACTAGTTGTAGAGTGTGATGTTTCATAAGAGTGGAATTTGCTCATCTATAAAGAGTGACCATCGTGTAGGGATACTTTCAAAGAGTGAATTGCCACTCTTAGAATTAAAAGTGTGACACTATCTGTACGTTATGTCTTATCTGCATTTAATATGCCTGCCTATACGTCGGTTTCTCTCAGTTAGTTCTGTTGCGTTTCGGAGAATCTTGACCGAAGACGCTTATATTGGTTCGATGTCAAATTTCATGTTTTTTCTGTGTATTTATTTTATTTTTTCATTATTAAGACGAGATGTAATAAAACCACGTCGGGTCTCTTTCATTTTGCTTCAGATGTATTTTGTTGTGAGTAAAATGATGGAACAACCCTACATTCTTTACAAACCAAACAGTGCAATGTAATATCTCGATTTGAACCTTCTTTTAATATGATTCCATCCTTTTTTTGTGAAAAATTGAAAATCGGTTTACAGTCTACGAATTAAAAAATCATCTCGTGATATTCAAGAGATATTACGCAATTAATTTTGTTTAGACCTTGACTAACGTAATTAACTAAAAACAAACGACTTGTGCCATATATTACTGTATTAACATACTGAGCGCACACAGATACGGCAGCTATTAAGCGGCATCAACGTGCGTATTTATTAGAGTATACATTTATATTCTTAGGTGATTGCACCAATGATAGCATGCCTGATGTCATCTGTCACTATATTAACCTGAAATAAATTCATCAGGTTTTCTTCTGTAGTGCAAGCTTGTGGCGCAAGGCATTTATATAGCTACGCAATGTAATATCGCGTTTACCACGCTACTATGCACAGGTCTGTGTAAAGCTGTGCAGCTCCACGACCAGGACAACCGCATTTGAGTATGGAGTCTATATGGCATACGTTGCGGATCAGCTGTATGGACGTTAAATCAGTTCGGCAATTGAATGAAAAGACTGCACAGTGAATGCCCTCCCCAAATCTTCCCCTTCCCTCCTCCCCCCTCCCTCCCCTCAAAGTAACACACTTCCATGTTCTGAGTAACACTTAGGTCCATGGAATGATCTTTGCTGTTTTAGTTTCTAAACCCGTGATTAAAATGTTTAAACTGATTTGCTTCTTGTATTATTATCTGCATGTGTGTCTTTGTGCATGTGTGTGATTGTGCGTATTTCAAATTGTCGTGTGAAATGTTCATCGCATGCATGCATGCTTGCTTATTTCTTTCAAGGTGTTGTCAGGCAGGACTTGAGAAAAGTGAAGTGAATTAAAATATACTTGAGAAACAAAGAACAGCTCCCTGGAAAAAAGGGTGAATGTGCTTTGGCTATTAGCAAATGCCGCCGTACAAGCTAGTTGTTACACAAAACATCGAAAGAAAAATGAAAAAAGTAGGATATGATAAGATAAAATGGAATAACAGTGTATAGCTAAAAGATTTAACAACAAAAAATACACTGAAAGTAATGTAATCCTACGTTTCAAATCGTTTGTTAGTAAGGTCAGACATAGCCTACATAATGGTGTAGTTTTGACTTGTGATACATCTCGAGTCCCGACGTTGACTTATATAATGTAGTATACAACTATAATTGCCTAAACGGATCATTTTCCAAGCGATCCGATCTGTTAAATTTTTCACAATTTATTACTTTCTTTCATTTGCCCCCATTTAGGGCTTATGTGACATATGGAAAAGAAAGATGAACATAAATAAAGTTAAGGAAATAGCAAAGCCCGGCCTGAAATGTGTCTTAATATCATTTCTTAACATCTTTCTTTGTTCGTATTTTCTTTTTCGAAAATCGGATACATATACCACTCATCTTCCTACACCAAAGCATATTTGCCCCCCCCCCCGCCAACAAAAAAAGAGAGGTGTAGGTGGGGGGGGGGGAGATTAATAGAAAATAATAATTACCTGGATCGCATTTGTCACATTCCAACCGGCGTCCCATGCAGATATCTCCTTCCGGTTGAAGTTTCCGGAGCTAGCGTGTTTCTGCAAGCCTCGTCCGATGCCGGTCCCGGTCACGATGCCGTTGTGAGAAGCCGACGGTTGTCCAGTAACCGTTCCGTTCCCTAGTCCATCAGATGTAATCCTACCCAGCTCGGTTTCATCGTGATGAGCGAAATGTAACTTTTCCTCATCCGGACGATGTTGCAAAGCCTCAAAGGCTCTGTTAAATACACCATTGACCTTTCGCAACATATTCAATTATTACCGAATTCAACAAAGTAGTTCATTCGTCAAACCAAAAAAGAATTAAAAACAAAAAAACCAAAACTCCAAAAAAAAATCACCTCGTTGTTATATATGTTCACAAAATCATCCGAACGATTACTACGTCATTAAACTCGTCATTTAATCGATAACATGTATCAGATTTACTTGTCAAAAAATTCCTCTTACTGGTAATTAGTTACGAGTTTAGAAAAGAGTTTGTAATGTTATCTCCAGATTGATTTTACCGTAAATGTCACACAGCGCGTTCCATGGGTATATAAGTGCCAGACGATTCCGTATGTTTAAGTTGGAGAAAAAAAAAAAGCCACAATAATTGTTAGCCACTTAAGCTGTAAAGTTTCCGCTCGACAGAAATTCAAACTCGTTGCATCAATTCGAAAAATTCCTCTCTGCGCTTCTCTAGCATGAGGTCTTTAATCAGACGTCTTGCCAATTCTGTAGTGGAAAATATAAAAAATGAGAGCATTAAGGCCTACAGTATCGACCTACCGTATATCGGCCTACTGCATGTCAAACTCATTTCAATAAGTATACGGGTGGATTGTATACAAACTATCGAAATTATGTGGTTACGAAAATGGTTCATGTCCAAAGACTCTATACTCTACATGTATGAGTCAGAAAATGGAAAGAATTTTAACGATAATACTTCCGTGCATAGTTAGCAGAACGTGGACGCATTGTCAAAACATTGAAAATGTGTCTTTTGTGCGCCCGCTGTAGATTGCTTGATTACGCCATTGTAACTCGACTGCACGTAATGTTATCTATTACTGTTCCCTGTCATTGCAGGTCACCATCAACGTTTCTCAATCAAGTTTCCAATTTTTTTATCTCAAAACACAAAGGGTTAAATAAAGAGACAATTTGGTTGGCTAAAAGGACCAGATATAGATAGAACCAAAACCTCACTATACCTAGATTTAGCAATGTGCAGACAGAGTGGGGTAGGTAGGATAGACAGAGGCCGGTAGGGTGCTCAAGCCAGACCCTTAAGGCCCTCATATCCTGTTAGAAGTGGGGCGGAACTTGTGAGGGTGGAACCAGTGGGGTTGTGGGGATGTACATCCTCCCACGTTTCAACCTCACAATAATAATAATTCCATAATTATTAATTTTTATTTATGTAAGTCAGAGTCTTTAAATAAATACAATTATTGTGCTGTAAAAACAAACAATATTGTCGAAACCGTCGAGTGAAGTAAATGGTGACGTCATCATGAACTTTAATAACGATGCTGTTCCTGGGTACCAAACACTGTCATGGAGAGTAAGAAGAATGCTTTACGGTTACATACATGAATATGTCGCATCGGTACGAAACAAAAATATGAGATCATAGTAAGGAAAACCCGCAGGTAATTCCTCTCATATTTCAGCCATAAATTAAGTCGTCAAATTTGCTGTTAAGCTGATATAATCACTTACCGTAATTGTTTATAATTGGGGCTGTTCTTCTGTTGCAAGATAATAATTTTATTATCAACAAATATGTATTTGTATTTTACTGTAAAGCGCCTTAGAGCAATTTCTGATTGGATAGGCGCTATAGAAATTTTGTAAAATAAATAATAAATAATTGTAACCCCAAATGAAACACCTTGCGCGCGAAAGCTGTCATATTGCGCGCGTGACACGTATACACAACAGCGGATCCCACCGCCCTCGCTCCTTTCTGTTTCGGGTAACCAACACAAATTCCAACTGTGAGGTCCAAGATAACATTACCTAAATAATATACACATAAAAGGAGTGTTAACTCAGTGGTTAATGATAAGGCTTATTCTTACATAGATAATATTCAATTTGTAAGTAGAACTTAAATTTTGAGAGGAAATCTATACCCTTGGGAATACTACCCAGAGTTTTCTGTTGAAATATGAAATATATAAAATATGTATTGAAACTCATTATAACGTCGTTTTCTTAATCAAAGTCTAAATCTCCTAAAATTATGTAATAAACTTCTCACTTTTAAACTGAACGACTGTTTATATACGGTTGTCTTCTTTACATTTTAACATTATCTTATTATCCTATCACTTCTTATATCAACGCCTTTTGCCATTATCCTCTTATGAATGTTGAAGTTTACCTATACGTTTCTCCTTTGATTAATGTAAGGAGTAAATTTTATCCCATTAGGTAAACGTTTAGAAACACACACACACACACACACACACACAAAATAGGAAAGGAAAAACGTTCTCTAAATATGGTAAAGCTTGCATCTTGTCATTTTTGATCTAGGAATCTTTTCACCTTACGATTTTTCTCTCTTTCTTTTTAAGTTCTGTTTATCTTTATTATGCGAACTCAAAAGGGTGTCTTTGCTAATCATACTCGCTGTTTCACACCCCATCACACGATCATGCAATGCCTTGAACGTAAGAGTGTTTGCTTGTCTTATCAACTATTCGAGAGAAAAGAGACGCAGATTGAGATGGAGAGAGAGAGAAAACAAGAAGGAGAAAGAGCATGTCAAGAAGAAGATGAAGATGAGAAAATCTTACATGTATAGGCTTCCAATCAAAGTTTAATGTCAGATGAAACGTGAATGTGAATCGTGAGCTGAAATTGATCTATTTTTAATCTTCAATGGCTATCATTTGATGATCTAAATTGGGCAGCAAAGGATTAGTCGAACACGTATATATGTTTGTTTTCACTCTTAATTGGCTATATACAGTCATGTCAGCATACTGTGATATATCTTGCAGGAGTTAAACTATATTAATTTGCGTTGCAATCGTCTCTACTTTAAT
>KN882248.1:262802-273622 GCA_000934455.1 Apostichopus parvimensis
CCCCAGTCGCACGTTTTTACCTTTTAAACTCTCCGCAGCGTATATCAGTTTTCGTTTCCTGGGGCAGCAGGTTTGAGTGACGTTCTTAATTTGAAGTTTATACGACGAATTTACAGTAACATAAAACATTTTTCTGTCAAATAATCATTGAAAGTACAAATGCCCTCTTGAGGTAAACGTATGGATGCAACAACTCTTGGGTAGTAAAAATATATTCCTGGTGGCCCACTTCCAAACGCATCACTTCGTAGAAAACATGCGAAGATTGTATCAAACAAACAAATAAATCGAAATTAATAAAAGTGGATTAACTTGGCAACGTCAGCTGTTGATATGAATTAAACGAGTGTTTGTGAAAGTCTACCGTCGCAAACTACCCTCGGCCAGTGACCCGATATATCTCCGCCTTTAGCGATACGAAATAAAACCGAACGTAAGAAACAAGAAGGAAAAGAAAAAGAATGGAAGAAATTACTCCAAATCAGGACAGAGTGTATTGACCTCTTCGACCAACGACGTCGTGCGTAGACTGGATTGTGGCGACGAGGCCAGTTAACCGCTTAAATTTCATTATACGGTGTGTATTTTTTATTCATTTCTCACCAGTTTTCATTATTTTGTCCAAATATTAGGATTTTTCTGAGTCCTTGTTGTTTGGTTGACGGTGCGAAGATCACCGTAACCAATATACAATGAAAGGGGGGAACGTTCCCCTGGGCTTGAGGACTAAGCCCTGTCAAGGATATTTGACATGACTCCGAAAGTGATTAAATAGTCCCCTCGGAGTCGCTAGCTATCCCGTCGACCAATTCGTCATAATTCTCAACGCAGGCCGCTGTTCGCCTGGCTTCGACGTTCTCGCCAAAAACAAAAGTACAACGTACCCCTCTTATCTATGCAAGATGAAACTTGACAATTGTTTTATTACCTCGTTGATTGAACTGAAGACTGGGTTAGTTGAATGGCCGACTAGACTTACTCCAAGTCGTTTGTCAACAACTGTGAAGGTTTTTCCCTCCCGCCATCTGTCGTAGAAGAAGAGGGCGGGTCTGATCTCAGTCACTGACTTTATGGAATATAGATCATATAGCTGCGAATCTGTTGTTATGCAGAGCCGAAGATTCAGGTTTTTGAGGAGGCATGATGAGGCTTGAGTAAGACTTGAGAAAGCTTGAATGCGACTTTACGAGACTTGAATTGGGCTTACTTCAAGGTTTGAGTGGAGTCCTGAGCGAGACTTGGAGAGGCTTGAGTTGAGGGCAAGAGTGAGGCTTTGATGATGTTAAACTGAGGCTTGAGGGAGGTTTAAAGACCAGCTTGCAAGGGGATTTGATGAAACCTGATTATGAGGACGTTCACTGATCCAGAAAAGAAAGTTGGGTTTTCATTAGACGTAAATTCTACTTTGGTTTGCTTTGAAAACTGCTATTTGTTTATCACCAGAATCAAGATGATAGATTAACCGTTTAACTTCATGAAAGATAAACGAAAAGGGGGCAGAAAAAGAAAACACTAACAAACAAAGACACACACAAAACTAAACACAACAAAACAAAATTAAAGCACAAAGTAAACACAGAAGGATTTCGAATTCTTAATTCCCCACACCTTTGCTGCTTCCTATAAGACTTCATCTTTAGTACATTGTCATGTTGAAACGCCCTGTTTTGGTTTTCATATCTCTCTTTGTACATTGAAGTTTAATTTAGAGTATGCTGTATGTGAAATGGAAACAAAGCACAGAGTATAGGTGAAAGAAGATTCAATCTGGTGGTGAGGGGTGAGGAAAGGAGCGGAGGGGGGGGGGTGGAGACTTTTGTGGGGCAGTAGGGCAGTGGGACATGTGACTTTAATTGGAGGGGCAAAACCACAAAGTTTTATCAAAACCTTCTGACAAAATCGATTCTCTGTTCATTCCGTATAACATTTCCAGTAAGTGAATGATTTTCAACTGCAGGGCACTTTTTAACTACAATATTTTGATTTACCTTTTCCCAACGGAAAGGCACTGTTTAAATAACACAAGACTAGGGTAATTTTTAAACTACAGAAACAATAAAAGGGTACTTTTTTATTACCAAATGGGGCACTTGGAATTGACGAGGAGGGGAATGTTGTTTGGGGTTTTCACGAAACTTGGGGTTTCGTGCCCCCTGTGTCATCCGTGCCCGCCCTCTGGATCCAGTGCCTCTGCGAAAGAGGCAGCATTATTATCTAGAATGTATTCAAACTGGGCACTAGTGTAATTGTATTACTTGTTTAGCGGTATATTATTGCCAAATTTGGCGTGCACATGTACAACAAACGTCCAAGCCAAAATAACTTGGAACGCAACCTACAAATTTGAGGTTTGTCATATTATTAGACAACAATTTTGTTTTAGCAGGTGAAAAATTAGATCATGAAGTGTTACATATGAAGGTGACCTTCAATCACAAGTATAACGTCTAGAGAGACTTTAGGATAGACACACACACACACACACACACACAAAAAAAAAACCCTTTCCGTTCGAAGTCTGTGCTGAGTGTAATAAAGCTAATATAGGATTTTATGATATAACTAATTATATATGCTTATATATTATCAATTTATTTGCTCATTTGTTTTAATTGGCTTAGTACAGATCTTAACGATATTACAACTCTTTGTAAACTTGTTATCGACCTTGACAGTATACTTTAACGTTGATTCGATTATAAAGATTAGAAATTTACACTGGCAACTCATATATATATATAATATTATATATTTCATTTTAACAACCCGGACCACCAGATGTAGACCGATAAACCTATTAAAGAGTTGAAAATTGATAATTTAATGTGATCCGCAGGAAACAATTCCCCATAAAGCAGTAGAAATTATCTGATCGGATAACACCAAAAAATAACAGGTAAAATCTTGGCTAACGATGTATGTATTTGTAATTTGTAATGATGCTCATCATTTAAACAGAACGAAAAATCGTATATTGCCATCGAAATCAGGTACATTACCCATAATGCTATTCTTACAGACAGTAGCCCAAGCTGAACTGAGAATCACAAGTATAGGCCTATTATAATTTCCAATGTTATCACTTTTGTTTACTATGTAAGGGCGGGGTTGGGGGGGGGTGAGGAACAGGGACAGGGGAAAGGGGGGGTACGAGGAGCGGTTAGGCAGCAAGAAGTTCCTTCGGGAAAGAAAACAAATAATTATGAAAACTGAACATATTGATTGAAAATTCAACAGAATTGGGACTGATATGTAATGTTTTTGCAAACTAAGGTACTATAGTAAGAATATGGGTTTTATTTTGGGTTTCAAGTCCAAACTAATCTTAACACCCTTGACTATAGGCAGAACACTTTCGCCTTTCACAGACTACATAGCTTCTGAAGACTGTTCGGAATCAAAGTTAATAACTATATCATGTAAACCAAAAAGTATATATATCGGCGGTTACCCCAAGCATTCGTCTGCTTCGTTGGTCTATGGATGGGGAAAAGACTGAGGGGTGGAGGAGGGGCGGGGAGGGTGGAGGAGGGGTGGGGAGGGTGGGGGGAGTACTGAGGGTCACTGAATAAGCACTTAGTAACTACAGTAACAACTAGAAGTCCAAGTACATATCACCCTTCTCACTGTACCCCTCATTCCGCTCTTTCGAATCCATTCTAAAATAATAATGATATTTTTGGGGAGTAAAACGAAAGAGAGAAAAAAATAATAATCATAAAAAACATTGCAACTTATTATGCATGTCAACATTTTTTGTTCTTTATTTCAAATTGTCCAACACGGTCGAGACTACATTGGCATTTCACAAAAAAAAATAATTAAAAAATGGAAAATTTGAACAAAACGTCGCTACTATATGGTTGAGTGAATAGAACCTTCTTCTTCTTTTTTTTATCATTATTATTAATTCTTTTTACTTTTAAAATATATTATTTATCGTTCTTTTTTATGTACAATGATGGACTAATTCTGGTACCATCACCGAGCAAAAATATCGGGATTCACATGTAAACAAACAAACGAACGAACGAACGAACACACAAGAAGACAAACATAAAGACATCTTTAATGATAAACCGACATGACGATGGTCAGAACGTACTGTTTTTGATATTTACAAATAAAAATAATTTTTTTTTTTGCATGCTGATAACGAATAAACTTTGTCTAAGCCAAAACTTGACCAAAATAACTTTTTTAAGTAACGAGTTAAATAAGTACCACTTATATATATGTTACTGTTGATGTGCTTCAAGTTTTCAATCAAGTTTTTATATATAAAAAATACATACATGAAAATGTCTTATTGCTTTGTTTATAATTATTTGAACATGAATACTGCCACACTACTTCTTTATTGATTTTCCCTTCATATCCACGTGTGGCACAGGACACTTTTTTGTTTCTTCAAAAGCGAGACCCCCTCCCAACCCCCCCCCCCACTCGCAAAAAGGCATTGACTGACCCTTGCTATTCATCATTCGTCGCTAAATGTAAAACAAAAAGTCAAGTTATAACTTCCATCCAAAATCTGGTCAACTTTTGACCTAAAAAATTTAAAAGTGGATCCTTTCACATCCTTGTCATCGAGAAAAGTACAACCATGTGTTTCAGAAGCGAACCCAAGAGATTTGAAACAATTTGCTTGTTTGCCGTCTCCGTCAACAAGTTAACACAGATCGCGGGACCAGTTTCTCTAGCAAAATGTTCATAGTAATTAAACTTGTTGAATCAGTCGTTTTCATAGTCGACGTGAAGTCGCACAGATAATAACGGTGTATGAAACAATAAAAATCTCCCTTGGCCCTTCGCCCACCTCAGAAAAACGAAAAATGCTAGAACTTAAGAAAATGGTCAATCATGCCCACATTATAATGCATTTCCAGCCAACAGCATGGAGCCACCTTACTAAACATTTTCACGGTCATCGGGGAATAACATGGTAAATCATAACCTCCAGAAAATTGACATTTTGTAAAAACAGGTAACATTTCTAAACGCGCTCAAATTTGAAAACTGGGTTAATAACGCTTGACCAATGTTCATGCAGGGCACATAGGAAGGGCAAACTAAAATAAATAAAGAATTGAGGGGGTGGGGGAGGGAGGGAGAAAGAGCAAAAAACAAATACGAAAATCGAAACATCGTGACAAACGCTTCGCCAGTTCGTACTAAATAGTTCAACGTTTATAGCAAACATCACATTTTTAATGGCTGTCTAGATTTGAAAAGGGAGATAAATCTTGCGCAAATTAAAAGAAGAAAAAAAAATTGTTGAATTTTAAAAAAGTAAAAAGTAATAGGGGACTAAAAGAAGCTTCAGTCAACTCATTCCGTCAAAATTTGCTATCATTTCACTTCATGGCATATTTATTGCTAAAGCTAGGCACGATTTTGATCCCGTGACAGTCTGTAAAATGGTTGAGAACCAATAAAAACTTTTTCTCAAAATAAACACAGACATCAAAAACAAATCACCAACTTTCTAAAACTGACCATAAAGTAAGAATATGATTTAAGGCATCTTTTTTTTATGAAGCTTCCAGTAGAAACTGTAAATGTAAAATGAAATCATTCCTAACAATAATATTGGATAACACCATATTTTCTAAGGGGTGAGGATGTTTGGGGGGGGGGGTGGCTAGATAAAAAAAATTCTGATATTTCTTTAGCGATAATGTTTCTTCACCTTTCGTGGTTGGTTTGACTATAGCGGTGAACAAGGTATCTTTTTTATTCTCACACTCACATTTATAGTCCTAACTAGTGACGTGCGTTGCACCTATATGCAAGTATCTTTCTTGTTACCGGGACCATCTACAAACCTGGTACCTTGGGGGCTGAATAAACCTCCCCTGGCAAGTTGTAGTGTTTAACATTCACTGTCAAACGTGTATTAGTACTGCTTATTTATGTTTTGTTGTTTAAAAAGAAATCAGTCACACCGTCTTTGAACATAACTTCTATGTTTATGTAAAACCCCAGACAAAAAAAAAGTCTAGGCCACCGTAGAAGTTTGCTTATAGACTGTTATCGGGTTCTTTCATGGCACTGACCTTTGACCTATGGTCATACTTGGGCGATTAGCCAATTACATGTGACGATATATATCGTCATTTATCGTCACATAAAAATTCGACTTTTATCATCAACATTTCCTCTTGGTCTGATTACCCGTGCATTTTTTTCGTCACGACCTAAAATGTTTGATTTGTGTTTAAATTAGCCTATATTTTATCTTGTCTTTTTTGGGGGTTTTTCAACTTGAAGTAGGCTACCTACAAATTATAGCGCGGCTTGTTTACGGATCTACTGGTTACCATGGTATTGATTCTACAAGGGCTGAAGGAACGATTTACCCGAGTATCAATATTTGACATTAATGACGATAATGTAATAAATGACCTTGTATCGTACCTCAAAGTAAATGTGATTGCAGTTGTTAACAATAACGATGTACGAGAATGCGCGCATTCGCAAATAAAAACAAAACAAAACAAAACATTGTGGTCCATTCTCATCTATAGTTTACTATGGTAGGCCGTGCGAGCCTTTTCATAGAAACCGGATATAGGAATGCCTTTTTTTTGGAGCGATACATCGTCGTTTGGGTCATTGAGTGCAATAAATTGCATAGTTTTCCATTGCATGGGTCTCAGTACTTCTAACATACAGCCCGCATTACATGGACCTCACATGTGCGCATATTAACCATGTTAAGCATAGAAAGGTTATTGAAAGCTGTTGCTGAAATTTTATCGTAGGCATTGATTCACCTATATGACATCAGTGTTTCGTCCTACTGTTTACCAAGTTGTTTCATCAGGGAAACACGAAGATTTTCATGTATCAGCTGATGTAAAGTCGCCATTTTAATTCGGCGGCTTCCCGTTTTGTCCCAAAGTGCAAGGGATGCCTGTGCCCTAAAAATTTAAAATATAAATTGTAAGAAAAGTATCTTTGGCGAAGCTCATTAAAGAATATCTGTCCATAATATCTTCAGCGAATTTTTTTTCGTTTTGTTTTTTTAAGTTTGCGTGTATAACATGCAAATTTTGATGTTCCTGACAATGTTTGCTGTTTGAACACGTCACACAACATGCCATGACAATAAGAAAATAGTTTTAGCAATTTTCTCATAAAAAAGAGAATCACCTCTGAAGGCTTTTCATGCAACAGGTGGCGTAGAGTAATCACAAATCCTCTGGGTTGTTCTGGTAAAGGTCTACGACTATGACAATCTGCACGATATCCATCGCATACTGTAAACTTGGAAGCCGTACAGCAGTTCTCGTACATGTAAACGATAAACTGAATAACCGTCTTGACTTCGGTGCCGGCATTGCCTTCCATTGTTGATGGTGTGACCAAACTCTGATGGTCGTTAATCGGCTGTACTAAAGTCATCGAATACATCAGAACGGTTTCTATATAGTCCTAGCTTTCTTCCTTCTTCCCCCTTCTTCCTAGCATTTTCTTTCTACTAACATGAGTTTATAACTATGAGGTATCCTGACAAGTTCTGGATTCGGCTCTAGATTAGGCATCGGTTCCCCCGGTGGGCAGGTGAAAGTATACCTTTGAAGAAGTCCCCCTAGAAACAGACATAATTGCATCTTAGCAAGACTAGCACCAAGACAAGCGCGTTTACCGATAGAGAAAGGAAAGAAAGCACGTGACATTAGAAGTTCTCCAGCCTCATTCAGGAAATGCTCTGTATGGAGAGAGAGAGAAAGTAATGATAAAATAATCAAACAGATTATGAAACAGAATATGTACAAAGTATACTTAGTACAATTTGAAAATGATTTTCATCAATAAATAATGCTTCCTGTATAAAAGATTTTACTTAACAATTTACCTCTCACAGACATCAAGTTCGCCCATTTCACATAATTAACGTACATAAATTATATGCAACAATTATAAAAGTTTTTTTGTTAAGTTAAGATTTTCATTCTGACAACTAACAAAGTATGACGTCAGACGCAAGCCAAAGACGAGGAACAAGGGTCAAAATGATACACCCCCAAAAAACGTTTCACTGATGGAAGATATGTAGTGGTTAAGCTTTACGTCTACTCTCCTTTCACCGCCCCTCTATACCCCCCCCCCCATGCACATATAAGGAATGGGAACCTTTTAGTAGTAATAGACTCACAACAAGCCCGATTATTCCAAGGTTATATACGTGTCGTGAAACTGGTGTCACCTTTCGGCAAAGTACAATATAAGACACTGGCAAGCACAATTATATTGATGGTTATGGCAAATGAGATTGCGCATGAGTCTGCCATACCCCCCCCCCCCGCCCCCAACCCACCCCTCCCCCTTCTTGACTCTTTTACTTTACCAATGGAAGTTGCATATAATGTTTAAACTATACCTTTCTCGATAGACAGAGGAAAGAAATTACTTTTGACCGTTTCTAATAACATATAAAGATTCCATAAAATATTCTCACCTGGTCTAAATTTATCTGGCTCTGCCCAATACTTTGGATTATGGTGAACCCACCATAGATTACAGAATACTGTGGCATCTTTGGGAACATCGAAGCCTGCTACCCTGCAGATACAAGAGAGGGAAAACAAAACATTGTAATTAAATGCTTTCTCGTAGTTGACGTTATAGCCTATAGTACTTGAACCTTTGACACCAAGAGATTAATCAAAGTTCTACATACTACTACCACTCAGTCCTTCCCTAACATGATACAAGCTATAGCCTACACCCCATGTCAGACATCAAAAAGAAATGGTTTTAATAATATACGCAATTTTATTTCATACCATATGTGTTAATTATAATATTTTAAAAGTCACAGCTATAGTACCGTCCAAAGAAATATATTACACAAAACTTAAATGTTATTTTTCCTTTGATTACTGTACACGCAAGATCAAACTGTCATTTTTCTTACAGTGAAAATAATATTAATATATATAGTATGTATTTAAATACATATATATGTTTACTATATATTATTTTTCTCTCCTTGTTTAAGCATTTAAAAGAAATTATAACCTTTGTAAAAATTTTCTGTTGATCAAGACAAGATTTGAAAAACAATACGCTTGAAAAAATTAAATATAGGTACTAAATAAAATGCTTACTTTGTATCACATGTTGTCCTGCGTGGGCCATTCATGGATGAAAAGGAACTATGACGTAATGTTTCCAATACAGTCGCCTCTAAATATGGTAATTTGGGTTTATCATTCGCTGTGATTGCACCATCACCGATGACGTCATCTAAATCTTTTTGTATCCTCTTTTGAACCTAATTGGAAGGAAAAACCAAAAGAAAAAAAAGCATAGAAAATTGGAAAATAATTGTGATAGCGATGACGTGATCGCGTGTTAAAAGTCAAATCACCATAGCAACCCGTCAAGTGCTTCAATTCTGTTCACTGCCGCACGCCTAAGTCGTATAATTAATTGTTAACTACTTTATTTGAAATTATATCGCAAGTGGAACACCATGAATTTCAGTTGGGCACGACATGAAGCGAGCGGCTTGTCTGGAGGGGAGTTCCGCCACGGTCGGCGGGTTATGAGGTAAGGCGGAAAAGGGTATATAGCAAGACGCGACGGGGAAAATGTTCTCTTTCAGAAATATAACTCGAGTAAAAACTGCTCACTGCTGGGAGAAAGACAATGGCTTGTGTGGACGCTAGAGTGACGTCCATTTTGTTCATCAATAGTGCCGAACCTCTGTCAGACTTAGGAATACAAGTTAAATCATACGCTATACGAAGCACCAGCATGAAGCGCAGAGAGATAGAGAGAGAGAGCAAATGACGATCAATTTCGTCATTTCAATAATAAAATTAATTCCCACAAATACAGAACGTCGAACAAAAACGAAAAATCATTCTGCAAGAAAGAAATGATAACATTGTTTTGTCTTCTAGCTGACATCATTGAGAGTTATTACTATACTATTGTAGTATACCAAATATTTGTATGTAAGTAGGTATTAAATTTCAAAACTACACAAGACTAGTAAGGCCATCGTGTATAACCCATCCTATAGTTTGTACACTGTAAACAAAATTTGCACCGTAGGCCAAGCAGGTCAGGGTGCCATTCAAAACGTAATTGTTTTTTAATTTTTATAATCCTTAAAATTATTATTATTATTTGTGTGATCACAACAGTTGTAACGGGCTCAATAATCACTTTTCCAAGAAGCATTGGCAGGGATTATGATCTGTTATTCAGACTGATAAATCACGTGGTATGGTGTTGTTCTACATCTGTACTATACACACACACACTCACCTCTGGATAGTGAATCAAGTAGGCTATCGCCCACTTCAAGGTAGTGTAAGTCGATTCGAAGCCACCGATGAAAATCTCCCACATCGCCATAATCACGTGATCCTCAGAGAGCTGTTTATTGGCGTTTTCATCCTTCGATTCAAGCATAACCGAGAGAAAAGCGTCGGTGAGGTCCCGGATGTGAAGCGGGTCAAAGGTCGCGATGTGTTCGTCATATTTCCGTTGCAGCAGCTGATCACGACTTTCGACACATTCTTGAACCACACGTAGCTTCTTGCTTGGAAATATCTGGGAAGAAATCATAGAAAAGGAGGTTAATAACTTGATCAGATAACTAACTAGAGGCAATTTAGTTGTGATACGACCCAGTGAGATCAGATCGGTGCCAGGATATTCTCTCATTCACACAATAATAAGGAATAAGTCGATGCTAACCAGGACACGGTGTAGCTGTATAAACATCAACGCGAACATTTTATGTACATAACAATATATAGCCTATATATATAGCCTATATATAGCCTATATAT
>KN882248.1:321211-331573 GCA_000934455.1 Apostichopus parvimensis
CCCCCCCCTCCCCAATAGGTCCTTTCCTGGCATGAAAAAACAAATAATGATAACACAAACAGCTAATTTACACCTAAATTTCCCATATGGCTTCCCCTCAGCTTATTATATAGGCAACGCTACCATCAGAATGCCCTAGCGTTCTTTTTTATCGTCGAAACATGTGTAAAACAATGAATAAAGCAGAGCTTATAAAGTAACTAGAGTCCGTACAAAGTGATTTTCTTCTAACTTACATTTTTTCTTTGGAAGTCTAAATTTCTAGAACACGAAATCTCAAAATTAAGAATATGTAGATGCAACTAACAAGGCCATCCGGCAATCTGGGAGGCATTTTTGGCAAATATTTCACTGTTACGACCCCTGGACACCACCCAATAAAGTCTTTGCACTAAGTCGCTCGCGGTTTGTGCTACGCGCACACTCCTTCAGTTTTATCCATGTTCAGTAATTTATGATCACGCCCTCACTTTTCAATTGGGATTGACGCCACTGGGACCAGGGAGTAGCTACAGCCTGGACGGACTGTAGCAGTTTACGGTGGTCCACGATTGCAAACTACCCATAGTCACCAATTGTAACCAACATCGAAAGGAAGAAATTCTGCATATGCATGTTACCTAAATGAACCAACCGTTCTTAAATGGTACGAACAAGAAAAATCAAACTAAACCTTTTCAGCAGCCTTTCTGTCGAATGTATTCTCGAGCATAATGATAGCGAGCATAATCCCAAATAGGATTGCCGTTTGTCACATTTAAGGGACTCATACATCTAAGTGTTTCACTGCAGTTAAGTAGGGGTAGTGGTGGGGGTGGGGGGGGGGGGGGGGGGGGGCAATGGAAATCATATCAGCGATCGATTGGACGTAAATACGTTAAATGAGACAGAAACCCAACAATCATCTTTGGTCAATGTGTTGGTGTGATAACACATAAACAACACAGTGATAACACTGATAAACAGTGATAAACAGTGATAAACAGTGATAACACAGTGATAACAGTGATAACACATAAACAACACAGTGATAACACTGATAAACACCTTCACCAAACAATTAAGTAAATTGATAAAAAAAGATATCCTCACCACCGCCCCCCCCCCACCCCCATTGTCCTGTTTTCTATCTCAAAGTTTTGTGAAAGTAGATTCTAGTCCTGACGGAGAGAAGATAAAAATAGGAAATTCACAAAATAATATGCATGTGAAGTTCCTATTTACTCTCCCTAAAACAATAGAAATTTATAAAATGACTAAGAATCGTCAACTCATTTCAGTATCAACAATGTTATACGGACTTCAACTTTATTGGAAATGACTCGAAACACTACCGTAATTTATAAAGATACAAGTATGGCCACCAGAGTCTCGTATACATTGAACAAAAAGTATGTATTTGCTTTCCAACACTTCCCTTGGCAACATATTCTATGACTACTGATTTCTCTAGGTCAGCTGCGACCGATAACTTTTAAGGCCTAAAAATGGCCCGTTATATACTATAGTTGATAAACTGATTAAACTGCACATTAGTTGATATTGGCTGCAATGGAAATATGCACTGAAAGTTATTTCAACAACTGCACACATATACACATTTACAGTGGCGTAGGAAGGTACTTTTGAGTGGGGGGGGGGGGGCTGAAGACTGATGGCCGGCCTGGGGGAGGGGTCTAAGGGGAGGACTTTTTTTGCATTTCCAGGTGGCTTCAGATGCAATTTGGTGCAATATAGCACACTTCAACACCCACTCCATTTTGTAAATAATTTTGCATTTTCACCTGGCCTTAGATGCAATTTGGTGCTCCAAATGAGACCCCCCCCCCCCCTTTTTTTTCCGGGGGGGGGGGGGGGACTGGCGCCCCCAGCCCCCGGTTCCTACGCCCTTGCACATTTATCAAAATCGTTGGTGGAGGAGGGGGAGGTGGGGGAGGGGGAAGGTGGGGGAGCACTATGAGACAGGAGGTTTACTCTCATCTTACTTTGGAAACATTTGCTACCATTTGCTGATGTTTGTTGGTTTTTCAGTCCCCACCTCGAGACCAAACGTAAACATTTAAGCGATCCATATTCGGATCGCTAGCTATAATTTGGAAGCGTGCTGGACATAGAAACGTTAGGGGCATCGGAGAAACGTTCCAGAAAAACAGAAAAACAAAGTGCGCCACCTATCCAGTAGCGCAATGTTGGTATGATAAAAACCAAACCCAGTTCTCTGATAAGTTACACCTCAGTGGCGGAGCGTCCATACAGTCAGGGGGGGGGGGCGGATGCCCCCCCTGACGGACTCAAATGGACTGCTGGCGCCCTTTTCAGCTTTTTACCACTTTTAACTTATTCGCGGTTATTGACTTTTTTATTGCGCTCTCATCTACCTATTGACATTTGTCACAATTTGTTGGCGATGACACCTATTTATTCTTCGTTTATCTGCAAATTAGCGAGGCCTGGAAAGGGTAATTTCTGGCGATCTAGGGAGTACCTTTACTCAAAAAATTTCTGTACGCTCCGCGCCAACCTGTGGTGGCGCTGCGCTTAGATAGTGACGAAAGCGCCCCTACAGACCATGCTCGACCCCCCTGACCAATACCCCTAGCTCCGCCACTGTTACACCTACACTCTAAATACAAAAGAGTGAAAAATTCACTCCTTACCGAGAGTGATTTTTTTCACTCCATAAGAGCGAAAATTCACTCTATAAGAGCGAAATTTGTTGGTATTCATTCCCTCCATGCAGTTACTTCTCTGTTCACTTTTTGACCCGGAGTGAATAATACGTATGTGTTGACATGTGAATAGCCAATTACATTGACGAATGCTGCCGCTCTTTTTAATTTATTATCTTACAGGCAATTGCCTACATAACATACTACAATATGTTTGCAATATCATTGCAATAACAATTCAATTGAAAGCAAGCAGAGATTTTCTGAGGCAATTGAAGATGTCTGTTCAAAACTGGTTAGAGTGTCATGATTTTGGAGAAAACATT
Organism: Apostichopus parvimensis; assembly: GCA_000934455.1. Taxonomy (NCBI): domain Eukaryota; kingdom Metazoa; phylum Echinodermata; class Holothuroidea; order Aspidochirotida; family Stichopodidae; genus Apostichopus; species Apostichopus parvimensis. The sequence continues at coordinate 324,207 of KN882248.1, forward strand.
GTTCAGTTATTTGAAAGGTAAGTCAAGCTATCTTTAATAAGTCGAATTATCACATACTAGCCATACGTAGGCCTACTAGAGTAGTTGTAGTATTAGGCAATGGTATTGTCAATATATATATATACTTATAATGTAGGCTTTGGGCTAGGCCTATAACGCAACACTGACAAAGTAACGTACAGGTGACCTGGTGAGTTTTAATTTTTATTGAACGTTTAGCATATACTGTTAAAATAAGAAACTAACCCATTTGACCTATAGTATAACGCTGACATTATAAGTACAAGGGTAACGATTAGGTTCGTGACATACGGCCCGCTTACGGAAAACCTTCATACATATAGCACGTGAAAACATCGATCCATTTTACACACTAAATTCCCATTGACGATGGTCGTTGAAAATAAATTCCTAGTTAGACTTACTCAAGTTTACTGCTAACTTGTTGAATGAGATTTCATATTATAACTGTTAGTAATCCTGATGCTGGAGAACTTCAAATTAATCAAAATAAAACACCTGTTTGGGCTGATGGCTTTACGACTCAGGTTGTCCTGAGTGATATTTAAAACATACATGGACTAAGTAGAGTCCTGAGGGTAATGAAAAACTGAATATTTAAACTAATTGCTAATTTTAAATTAACTAAATTTATGATTTACTAAGTGAAGTTTGTTACTTAGTTTGTTGACAGGATTTTCAAGCAAAACATCTCGGAACACAGACACCTTGGCAAGATTTTGTTGGAGGAGATGGAAGATGGTCATGTGACCATATTATCAAGAAAGAAGTCGGTGAAAGTTACGGTCACTTATCTCATAGAGGTGGACTCAATGTAAGTATAATTATCTAGTTAGCACATGACTAGCTTAGCTAAGAAAGAAGTAACTATAGATTTATGATGACATTATCAACAATGGCCCCACAAGGCAGTGGGGGCCTTTAGGTGGCATACTCCTATTAGAGTCTATATCCATCCGCTCGATTGTTCTCCTTCAGGAAAAGTGCCAAAAAGCAGCAGGAAAACATCTTTTGTGACCTGTTATCAATCATGATCTAGTTTTTTTGTGGATTGCATGTTGAAGAGCATGAATGGAAGTACATGTGGTGAGAAAATTTGGTCAATTGAGGCAATTTTAGACCCCTTTAGGCCTCCCAGGAGCAGCGTAGGAAATTTGTTTACCACTGAGTAAAGAGGTTTGTTTATAAGTGACGAAAACTTCCGGCTCGGATAGCAAAAAATCTACATGGTCATGATACGGAAAATTGATGGTGCCATGAAAGGCCAATTTGTCAGCTATCCGGTGATGGGTAGCGTTTAGCTAGTGAAAACTTCTATCTAGACTTAGAGACCACATTACATTTGTGATTTAGTGTGTAAGTCAATGGGGCTTTTAATGGGCGTATGCTACCTTTAACACCTGATGTAGTTTGCCTACATATAATTTGACGTAGGCCTATGCATTGTTCAATTCAATTCAATAATGTAATATCTTGTCATTGCTCCCTAGATTTAACCTTGGATTTGACCAGTTCTTCCCTGACAGGGAGTGAATTTATAAACAAATGGCAATGGTAAAATCATCAAAGTGTCTCAGGGTGTAAAGAAAGAATTCTTGGATGCCATTATTCGGAAATATAAAGATGGAGATAGTACAAGCAAAGGGTACATTGGACCATATAGCAGACAGTTTATCATAGTTGCTTTATTCTCAACATAATGCCACGAGGTCAAGAAGACTATTCAATTAACAATTTAGTGAGGATCGGGCTATAGTTCCCACATATTTAAAAAGTCAACATTTCATAGTTCCCATTGTGCGGGTATTGAGGCATAAGCTACGGATACCATGGTCATCTGCAATTATGTTTCAACACAACGTAATTGCAAGTAAACAGAATCATTTTCTATGCACTTCACGCGAACATGTTTCTATCATCTCTTTTGCTGTGACCAACACTTTTCCGAGGCTAGGCTAATACGTGTCCACTGCATGTAGCTCCATGTGAGAGGACATACATTGAATTGAAGGTCATGTCATTACCCGTTATGAGTCATCCCAGCTACTACACAATGTTCCTTAAACAGAATGCTGGTTCATATGCCTGCATATTCTTCATATTTCTGCTGTCATAATAAGTCATATGGGTAATTGGTCATTTCTTATCATATAATCATATCTATTTATTTATATATCATATTTTTCTTCTTTTGTGCAGCTGACTTATGTGCTCCGGAACTACTGGTCACGATGCTGAGGACCACAAATTACAGAAAGGAAAAATGTTATCTATACTGTACATATCAGCCAGTATACAGTGCATGCCGTATGATACAGAATAGAGTGGTAAATAAATATTATTTAAAGCAGGGTTTCCCTAACTTTACCCCCCCCCCAACGAACCCCCTGTGGATGTAAGAGTTGTCCACGAACCCCCAACTTTTCAAGACACTATCTGAGTCATTATTTTACTATAATACGCATAACAGTGCTTCGTTTGTGGAGTTTGTCGATAGATACGACTTTTGTACATTACTAAATTATATGATATATCAGATTTTAGTTTAAAAAAAGTATACTCTAGTTTTGACTTTCAGAAACGTCTCACGAACGTCTCATGGGATGAACTCACGCAACCCCTGGGGGTTCATGCACCCGAGTTAGGGAACCCCTGATTTAAAGGAAGCCAATTTGCATAAAAAGCTGTTCAGCTAAGTACACAATATCATCAAAATAGCTATCAATGATGACTTACTTGCTATATGTTTGTATTTATTATGGTTCATAATAATTGTTCAAAGCTTTATGGTGCAAATGTGATTACAACTTATATAGGTTTTCTTTTTTTGTGGGTATGTGTGTGTGTGTGTGTGGGGGGGGGGGGGTGGCAGCTAGGATGTATATGCTGGTGCCTGGTGTAAATTAAATGCTGTTTAAGTGTTTATTATCAAGGCCTGAGCTTTGGAGATAAATTCAAGATCAAATAATATGACAAATTTCAAGTTATATTTAAGCGTTTAATATCTTCACAGCTTTTATACCCGACATACCTACTTATCTGAACAAACTTTCAAAGGAGAAAAACACCCAACATATAATATAATATGGTAAAGAGAAGGACAAGATTTGCAGTATATTGTAAGATAGTTGAATCAGCTTTATACTCAAAACAAAATAAGTTCAAACTGATGTTCCAGGTTCACAAGCAGAGCATTGTTTTGTATGTGTTAACAATATCTGTTATATTGCCTTATTAACAACTATGATTATATACACTGCTACAAAGATGCAGTTTGTGTTATTCACATACTAATTCTACCAGCTAGTGTTTAGCAGCTGCTGTAGTTACCTACTTAACAAAGTAACTTTATCAAGGGATTTATACTTCTACTGACTCTATAACACCATGTATAAACATAATATAAGCTATTGTGCTTGGTAGTAAATACAGCTGAAGCTGTTTGCCACATCTCAAAACATCTGCTAGGATTTGTTTACAAGAATTATAGCAGGCATGGGCAACCACTCATCAAAATTTCAATGCCTGAAATCACACTTATCTTAATTTTAAACTGTTTTAATAGTAATTTGAAATAAAAAAATCTGTTATTTTTACTTTCAGGTTGGAACCGATGTTGGTCAGTGGTGCACAGAAAAGATTGATGAGTCCACTCAACTCTTGGGCTAGCCAGCAGGCCAATTCAGTATTTAATTACATGTGACTACACCAACATACCTGTTGGTGGATCTATCATAGTAGTTTTTGACAGGCTCTTCAAGTTTCATTATATCTTGAACCTGCACTTTTCTCTACCTTTATCTACTTTTTTAAAACTTATTTGAAGGTCTCATTTATAAGGTGGTCATGAAAAGGTACACCCACAAGTTAGGTCATTTAATGTATCACTCAATAATATGCCTAATTAAGAGCATTTTCCTGCTATATGAGCATAAACCATAACAACAAACTAACATAGATAACAGCATTCCTTAAATAAATTATCAAATACTTTCAAGTGACTCCTTCTTATTCCACTGTATAGTTACTCCTACCTTATGGACCTTCCTCTTACTTCTATGTTGTCCTTAAAAATCCTTTTTTAACCTACTTTTTTTGACTTGCCACCATCAAAATAAGTATTTATGAAGTATATTAATAAAATGTGAATATAAAAAATGCCATACGATTTTGTCAACATTGTTGGGTATCGGTGAAAACTACTAATAAAAGCCTGCAGAAGTCTCACTTTTTTCTTACTTATCCTGTTTTTTTTTGTAAATTTGATCGTACTTATACTAGTTGTATCTTATAATCCCACCTGTGTCCTGATTTTAGCTGATGGTCCACTTGAGAAAACCTTTATCCAGAATAGCTTATAGGACTGTATAAGGCTTTCATTACACTTTAATATTTAGTTTATGCTTGACTGAATCTATTGTTTGATTTGTACATCACAGAAGGTAAGGAGGCATAATGACCGGTGCATAATGTTTTATGCTTACTTTGATAACATTTTTGTATGATTGCTGAATATGGAGATCATATTTATAACATGTTTCAATGTCTGTTACTGAAGCAGATATTTTATAACTTTTTGATTTAAGATTTATTTCTATATATTTGTTAACCAGTGTACTATTACTAGTCTATACCATTCAGCACTGTTTGTATTGTCCTGTGTGTTGTTCTATACTTTGCAATACTTCGTCCATCCATGACCTTTTATACTTGCCTGAAACTACTGATTAAGTTCCTTATTCAAATACATACAACAAAAATGTAAGAACATATTTTATGTCTTTTTTTTTGCAATTTCTCTAAAATGCCACGCAAATCTTTCGGTAGATTAATTCTGTTACATTTTAGATATTATGTTGTATATCTTATGTTAATTTCGATGTGTGAGTGAGAAAGTTACTCTCAAATGATAAACCCATAATCCTGTCCGGTGTAAATTACAAAAAATCTTCAGTGCGATGCCTTGATTTGTAATACCACCCTCGTTAACTGTTCAGCAAAGATTAGACTAAAATGGCTGGTTCTCCTTTCACCAACACCATAAATAACATCACTCCTTTAGAGTTACTTTTCACTCTCAACCTTAGTGAATTTCACTCTTTAATGGAGTGAAATAATTCACTCTTTACAGGAGTCTGTAGAAGCGTGAAATTTACTCTTTGAAGAGTGGTCCCTCTATACACTCCTTGAAAGAGTGAAAATCCACTCCATTAGAGTGAATTTTCACTCTATTGTTTTTAGAGTGTTATATGCCGGCCTATCGCGAGGTTGGCTCAAACGTCAGGTGGGAGGGTAGGGGGGGGTTCATAAGTTACAGGACACGGGCATTGTACCCTCCATATATTGTGGTTGCCTCTCCGTAAATTGTTTGTGCCCCTCCAAGACAGTTTTTCCATAAAAGTGAAACATTTTGAGGTGAAAAAAAAATAATAATGAGATAATTCCTGATACAAACAAATGGATTGGTGCAAAAATTATGTAGCAATAGAAGCTTTATTTTAAATTTTGAACAGATGTATTCCTTTAGGCTTTTAATTCAATCGATTTAGCTTTGAGTACTCAAAGATATATCTCACACACGACACTGGTGTTTTGATAACTCTGAAGAATAACCACATTAAAGCTGAAGAGCGCCACAGTTTTATCCAAACTAGTTTGAATACAACAGAGGGAGACAAACCCAACCAACATCATTAGCGTATACACCATAGATATTCTTAAAGAACAACCCTTCCCACCCCCTCAGAAATATCTTATAATAATAATGTTATAATAATCACCAGTTATGTTTTACGACGCTTAAGCGACCACAAATGTGGGAGAAACCCGCAGGGGTTATGGATTACAACTTACACGTCGGGTTGCTTCCAATTCAACATTTGTTACTCAAATTTGGAATTGCGATGAAAAACTCACCTTACTATGACCCGGCCGCGAATTTTTTTTCCCAAACTGAACTGACGCTGAAATTATTTCCTCGATTCTGATTGGCTGATCAAAACCTATATTAGTGAATTTGAGATCTCGAACTAATACGAATACGTATCTACGGTTAATGCAGGCCTACTAGGTCACCATGTACAAGAACGTCTAATGGTGCCGGTAAACATCTGTGTTTCCGTACGTATAGGTTATAAAGCTATATACAACAGACTATATAGTTAAAAAGTCAAAGGACACAAATGCCTTTTTGTGTGTACACTCACTGGCTGGCACACACTCGCTCGCCGTCTTCATGGCCACTGCATATTCGACTAGGCCTATCATGATTCATTGACTGAATACATTTTTAATTTATGATGATAAAACTAAAAGTATCGCAACTCCGAATGTACACAAACACCTCGTACATATGTACATCGGCTACATGTATACAATTACAAATGCACTGTGTTTTATTGTGTTGTATACTATACACAGTACAATAGGCTACATTACATGTGTTGTGTAGACCGGAGTCAAGCGAGTAAACAAACGACCGAGGACTGCTTATAATGGGCACAGTAGTTGGGAATAGTTGCTTCATTGTGTTAAGAACACTGTATACTTTCGTTCATATATACCTACCAAAAGTTCTGGAAATTTGCTAATGTGAATATCTTGAATTTGTTCGTGTTGATCATACTGATATCGACAGAGTATGGAGGGATCCATGTTGAATACTAAAGTATATCACGTGCTCACTGAGAGCCAATCAGTATCGAGGAAATAATCTCAGTGTCAGATCAGTTTGGAAAAAAAAAATCGCGACCCGGCCGGATAACGAACCCGGAACCTCCCGATTGCTAAGCCTCATTGCTTCAAATGCCAACGCCTTTATCCCGATAGGCCACAGCACCATATCTTAATTGTTCCCTTTGAGATATATCGTGTTTTGAAAGTGTCTGGGAGCTGTCTCTTTGTAAAACTATGATGTCACAGTGTCACTAAAATCTGAAACCTTTACTTATCTTTATTTTTCTTTCACATTTCCAAGGTGGAATGTTACAACAACATTGACACCTGCAATCAACGTCATCATCAGGTCATGTTAAGATGTCCGATCTTTTATATTCAACATGTGCAAAATCACCATTACATGAAATAAACGTTGAAATAATGAAAGAAAAATAGAAAAATATGGAGCCGGTTGTGACTTGATGATGTCATATTTAGACTTGATCAAGTCATCAACCTTGTGCGTGAATACGTTCGCATTAAAATTCATGATATCTCCCAAAAGAAATTACATCTTTCTCAGTTGTTTGGTTTATCTCTGTCACTAAGACCAATAATGATGGTCGGTTTTGTGACTCCTTCTTTTGAAAGTGGCAAGGTTCGTCTAAATGTTAAGATTTTTAAAATCT
>KN882249.1:80652-91625 GCA_000934455.1 Apostichopus parvimensis
GGGGGCGGAATGATACTTCCGCCCCCCATATTTTTCCCTGGGGGATGGCACCCCCCCAGCCCCCCCGGTTCCTACGCCCTTGGTCTATATACATTCAATGATGATACAAGGGAAGTTGGTTAATAGAGGCATAAATGGGTTAAATATAAACCTCTGGCAGTATTGTGCAATTTGTATACAGTAGTCTTAGTAGGAGAGCAAGTGTGTATATGTCTTACACCTATGTGTATATAAAATAGTTTGCTCAGAGAGGTTTACTGATATAATACATCTCCCATATACATGTATGTTGATTCAGGGTATTTGTGAAATTTATAACTAAGGATGATACCAGCATGTGGGGAAGGTGGGGATGGGGAGGGGTGCTGGTAATGGGAGGGCCTGGCTCTCTAGCCTTTTCATGTTTTCTGGAAGTATTTCCGTCCTGCGCATTGCCCTTATAAGTCTGTTGTACAACTGGCTAAGTCTCTTCTTAACAATGTTGTTTGTATTAATTCCTACTATTTTATACTAACTGCAATGATTTTGAATACAAAGTAATTTTGTTTGTTATTATTCGTTTGTTTATTTGATTTGATTTTCCACAGATAATAAATATATAAATGTGGAGGGAAGTCCTTTAAAAGCCAATACAGGCTTAACAAAGTAAAGGACTCCCAAAGATTAAAGAGGGAGTACTTTAGAGTTTGTTTTAGTAATTGTTACAGTAGTATGATTCTTAGTCTAGTTGTCTTTGCTGTGTGGTTGATGGGTTTAACATGTCAGTTTATTTGAACTAAGATAGTAAACTAGTAGTCTTCATCTTTCCTCACCCATTCTGCTCTTGTGGTAAGTATTGCTTTATGAGAGATACCTTTGCTGTCACAGCAATATATGTGCAATTATTGAGTGGAAATACAATTTAAATCTTTGTGCAGAAGTAAAAAATGATTGCTGATTTTGTATTTTATTAACTGTTGAAATAAGAACATAACCCAATCACAGTCTCCCTATAGGGATGACATGTTACTGCTGTAGGAGAATGAGGACCTCTTCTCTCACAATCCCAATCTGTTGAATATTCATTTCACAGTCTCCCTATATGGATGACATGTTACTGCTATAGGAGAATGAGGACCTCATCTTTCACAATCCCAATCTGTTGAATATTCATTTCACAGTCTCCCTATAGGGATGAAATGTTACTGCTGCTATAGGAGAATGAGGACCTCTTCTCTCACAATCCCAATCTGCTGAATATTCATTTCACAGTCTCCCTATAGGGATGACATGTTACTGCTATAGAAGAATGAGGACCTCATCTTTCACAATCCCAATCTGTTGAATATTCATTTCACAGTCTCCCTATAGGGATGACATGTTACTGCTGCTGTAGGGGAATGAGGACCTCTTCTCTCACAATCCCAATCTGTTGAATATTCATTTCACAGTCTCCCTATAGGGATGACATGTTACTGCTGCTGTAGGGGAATGAGGACCTCTTCTCTCACAATCCCAATCTGTTGAATATTCATTTCACAGTCTCCCTATAGGGATGACATGTTACTGCTGTAGGAGAATGAGGACCTCTTCTCTCACAATCCCAATCTGTTGAATATTCATTTCCAGACTATGTACAATTGTTGCTCTACTTGTCCTCAACTGAGGTGAGAAGAATAGAGGGGACTATTAATGATAATCACATCAATAAACCTTCATTTACAAAACCATCGTGCGCATAATGATGATCTTGATTTGTTAAGAAAAAGGAATTAGTGTCAAGAATGAGTTCCTCAATTTAGATCAAATTATGAACCTTCCAAACTCACTTTCAACTTTGCACTTCTCAATAAGTTTAAAGCTTCATATGTATTCTGGAATATGGAATGTCGGCATAAAAGATACCACAAAATTCAAAGATAATCACAGAAAATATGGAACTGTAAACCAAGGGCGTAGGAACCGGGGGTGGGGGGGGGGCTGGGGGCGCCAGCCCCCAGTGTATAATATGGGGGCGGAAGTATAATTCTTTCCCCCCGCTTCGCAAGTCAGAAAACCCTTTTTCATTTCCAAATGAGAAAAAAAATCTCATTTGGAGCACCAAATTGCATCTAAGTTTAGGTGAAAATGCAAAATTATTTACAAAATGGAGTGGGTGTTGAAGTGTGCTATATTGCACTAAATTGCAAAAAATTCCCAAAGGGGATGGGGACACCACCTCCCCTTAGACCCCTCCCCCAGGCCGGCAATCAGTCTTCAGCCCCCCCCCCACTCAAAAGTACCTTCCTACGCCACTGCTGTAAACCATCGATTGCGAAAGTTACCACAGTGATCATACCCGGATTATCTGAACCATACGAACTATGTCCACAGAGGATAGTCTACTTGTGTCATCTCTCGGCCCATACTGCCTGGAAACTATTTGTTTTTTTAAAGAAGTCACCCGAGACAGCCACTCTCAACCCAAGTCACCTTACATCGAGACTGTCACAGTACGATCATGACTTGTTATTGTAGTGCGCATGCGCGCTACAATATTGGGATTACTAGCCCGCTCCATCATCTACATGGCTGGCTGGTGAATGTCAGCTGGAACATACACTCTTCACAGCAATCCCAAATGTACAGGTTGACTACGCAGGAAAAAATGCAGACTGAGATTTGCAAAGAATTGTGGTAGTGAACAGTTAATTCTGCAGTAGAATTCTCCTTCAAAACAATACGTAAAATTCTCTACTTATGGTTCGTTATTCTCTAATTAAACAAGACAGTTTACATTTGAACACATTTGAGTCAAAAACAAATGTGAATCGTATTTATCCGCAACGACTCGACCTTATCTGTACTACTTAGCTCTTGCAACATAGGCACTTTTAACGTTATTATTGTGGCATGGCATTATGATATACTATGGCCGTGTATGGCATATATTACGGTTTGGGATGATGATAAACCAGGACCGGAAATCGACCAAGCAGTTTTTAATAGACCGGAGGGTGTTACATTTCCAATGATAGACTATAGGCCTACATGTATTCGTTAGATTAACCGTACATTAGGCTTTCGGCGCACAACACCGTATGTTCGTACAATTTCGCTTACTATGCGAGGATACAGTAACTTTAACATGTTGTTCAATTTGACTAATCACTGTCAATGACTCTGTGTATTCTCTGTCACGTCCGAAACAGGCGTGATTCGTGATTGACAGCTTGGTTCTGATAGTTTTAGTCATCATTTCTTCGTTTATATTGCAGGCACATACTAGCAAGAGTTTTGTTTATAAACATAACTCAATAAAGCGTAGCTTTTGTCTACTCGTTAAAGGCCCAAACGCCGAACTTCCTTCTTTAAAGGGTTGCAGTAACAAAGACTCCTCCATTGAATATGTACAACTAACACAGTTTGACCCTCACCACGCACTACAATGACAAGTGTTTGTATATACAATACAGTTGTTCTAGTCTTAAACTGGATTCGTTGCTGCACGATCACTCAAATAGAGGGCAGCATTCAGCAAGGTGGGCTCATGGACACTGAGTTTATAGTGCTGTTGATGGTAGCGTAGTATAATACACACTAAATCGGGAAAGTACGGTGGTATCTAAACTACTAAATCCTTGTACAAGATCTCACCAGGTAAAACCTACACTCACTGGATAGATGAAACCAATTGGTCATTCGTGGAATCTTTAATTTTCGTTACCCGACAAAGTAATCCAAGGTTCCTTCAAGTTTACAAGTAACAAGTTTACTACGTTTTCTTTGAACACCTACAGTATTTTAAAATTGCCTCAATTTCCTCTGTATACGCACATCTGTTTCCATTCCATTAGTTTTCCATTTGTGCACTTAAACTACAAAACCAAATGTTTGATCGATGTACTGTAGTATGTATTGAATCTTGTGCTGAAGTAGAACGCATAACAATGATAACATGAATGTTACGGTGGTGGGATGAATACACACTCTGTATGGAGTATGTCACTTCATCAACCCAGCGTGTGTTGCGCAATAGTTGTACTTGATTGTGCAACGGTGAGAAGTAACGATGAATTATTTTACTTCCCGCCGTGAAATCTCACTACGATCGATAATGGAAACGATAATTGAAACACGCTTCTCTTTGGTCTACCACAGAATCAAATCGCTCGGCTTTAACAACTTCAAAATACTGCTGCACGGATTATTAAATTATCTAGAAAGTCTGTTTACATCAAACCTATTCTTAAAGAGCTTCATTGGCTTCCGGTCTCTCACCGAATTATTTACAAGCTCCCTGTTAATTACCTTCAAATCGTTGAATGGCTTGGCTCCGGATTCGGACGAACCTCCCCACCCCCCCCCCTCCCCTTCATATTCCGTTGTACTAATTTGTGTACATATATAGTCTTAGCTGTATAGTTTCACATTACAACCAAGATACACGGAAGTGAAGTATATTTCTTCCATGTTGTTACTCATAGTGTAAAACTAAAAATATTGTCAACTAAATTCCGATCATTTCAACATGGAGTAGTGACAGCATGACGTAGATTACACTATGTTTGTTGTGTAATTAGTGATATTGGTAAAGTCTTATCTCTTCAAACTTGATCATTTTCAACAATAATAATAATAATATGTTTGCAGGATTTCTGACGTGCTGAAATTTCTTAAAACGACAGGACGCCAACAGGCCTAGTGATGCCTTTACAATTATTATATGTGGACATTTAATGTAACACAACTGTTTGATGTCTTAACATTTATCCACAAGTAATAATATAATTCTGCTATACTCAATAAAGTGATTCTTTCGTCCAAGTGACCTCAAATGACCTTTCACTCTTTGACAAGTGACACGCGTCTTGTTCTCATGACTTTTCCTAGTATGAATTACATCCAAGCTTTCTCGTATTTGAAGTAACGACTGAGTTTAAAGGGCGTCAGACTTGACCAATGCTGACTTCAAATGACACGCTACCTCCACAAAATTCAATAGCATTGTTGTACTCAAGAAAGGGAATCTACACGAAAAGGATGTAGGCCTACCTCATCCAAGCTTCAGTTTGTTAGTTATCATCATGTACACAAGGTTATCAATTTGTATCCTCTGTTGACCTCCAGAGACTACCTACTTTGAACAAAATAAATACCGAACCTGTACTCACTACATAGGATCTCCATACCAAGTATGAAGTTCATGCAAACTTTACTTTTGCAGTTATAGTTGGTGAAAGATGTTCAGTCTTTGACCTATAATGACCTCAATTGAACCTTGACCTCACCCAAATTCAACAGTATGATTGTACCCACCGAGGGGGTCTACATACGAATATGAATTAGATCCAAACAACACTTTGTGAATGGTTGTTTACAGTGTTTTCAGACTATGACATATGTTAATCTCCAGTGACCTTTGTTCACAAGTGGTTTAATGCCCCAGGTACATCTACGTACTAAATACGAAGTTGATCCACCGTAGTTCATTCAAATTTTGAGTTAAATTCCAAGGCGTCAGATATACACATACACAGGCAAATATGCACACGCACGCTCTGGCACCACCGCATAAATTTCTTTTGGCCTAGGCAAGGAATAAACCAGACAGCAAAGCTGCAGAGTGGTTTCGATGATGATACATGAATAATCTTATATGAATGTGACACACTAGACTGTAGGGTATAGTCAGAATGAACAACATACTTCAATCTAAGTGGTACAGCAGAAAAGCAATGAGATATGACAAACAATATTCACATTGGCAGCTGATGACTGAGATGGAAACTTTTCTTGTATTCAACATACAGATTGATCTCTACCAAAGACAGCAGGCTTCTACTACACCTACAAGCTGTATATTAAGCAGGCGCCGGGCGAATTTTACCCCTGGTCCCAAAGTGTTGCCTCTGGTTTGCCTCTAAAACATCTAACTAGGTTCATTTACGGAAGCGGCGCTTGGTCATTTCCCCAACGTTACTACATCCAAACCTGAAGTTTTTATTTGGCACTGAATCTCGACAATTGCGAAATACGACGAAAACTTCAACAACGGAAGCAAAGATATAATACCGATTATTCATAATGATATCGTCCATTCCAATACATTAAGCATGTACTAACAGTACAAACAGTACATCGTTTCTTTACACGTCTTAATGTACAGGCATGTATGCAGCAGTGTAACTTAGCGACACACTTTGGTCGAGACTTCTTGATTCATATCTACGGATTCCCTTCAGCTAATTTCCAATTGCCAGCAGCCTCTCCTATTCTAATGAGGTGTAACGCAATGTTATCTAATAGGCAGGTCGTTGGGAGATACGCTAGATAATAAAACGAGGTTTCCACAATTTGACCCCTGGTGACCCCAAATGACATTTGACCTCCACAAAAACGATAGGCTTTTTGCACTTAACGTGTCACAACTACATACAATATGAGATTGGTCCAAGCTTCCCTTCTTGAGATATCGTGTTTACAAGGCTTAAAAATTTGACCCCTGGTGACCCGCAATGACCTTTGACCTCTAAAAACAATAGTCTTCTTCTACTCAATGTGGTACTCCTGCACACCAAATATGAGATTGGTCCAAGCTTCCCTTCTTGAGATATCGTGTTTACAAGCAAGGCGACACATACACCCGCCTGCATGACTACAATGGTAACGATTATCATCGAAACCACAAAAGGCTCCACTGAAATGGGACAGCCTCTCTTCTCTTAAACCAGGCAGGCAGTCCATACTTCATAACATCCCTGGACACATCTTGTACGGACATTTGCAGGTTTGGGTGTCGTTTTATAAAAGGCTGATACCATATAAGTGACAAGTTCAAGATGTCGTCCATCCGTATTGCACATACTATTTAGGTAGATTTTGCCTTTCTCCAGCCCAAGTAACACCCTGTTTGGTTACCCCTCACATACACTTTGAACATTACTTGTAGTGATGTTCTTTCATTTGACACATATCACCTGTGAGAGGCTCTACTGTCAAACTTCAATGCACACTTCATAAACTCGTTCTACTCGAGAGATGGAAGGTTAAAGTTGAACAGGAATTTCTCGGCATCTGGTTTTGTTAGTACACCAGCGGAGTTATTTATTCGGCTGATCATAGTTACACAGATGATTTGTTAAACTGTAAAACAAACACAAAAACAAAGAGAACTTCTAAACTGGTCGAAGCCGTGCAGATTTATTTTTAACCTTCTGCGCAAAACAGTAATAAACAATTTGATTTAGTTTACATTTTGTTCCAAACAAGAATAGAGTGTTTTGAACGTTTCAATGACAAATGACCGGCTAGCAAGGACTGCGGTACCTACTTATCACTATTTACAGGAAATGGAGTCAGTGAATGGTATTTCATTGCAGTAACTGTAGAACAGTAACTGTAGAACAGTAACTGTAGAACAGTAACTGTAGAACAGTAACTGTAGAACAGTAACCGTAGAACAGTAACCGTAGAACAGTAACCGTAGAACAGTAACCGTAGAACAGTAACTGTAGAACAGTAACTGTAGAACAGTAACTGTAGAACAGTAACTGTAGAACAGTAACAGTAACCGTAGAGCAGTAACTGTAGAGCAGTAACTGTAGGGCAGTAATTGTAGAACAGTAACTGTAGAACAGTAACTGTAGAACAGTAACTGTAGAACAGTAACTGTAGAACAGTAACCGTAGAGCAGTAACCGTAGAGCAGTAACCGTAGAGCAGTAACCGTAGAGCAGTAACTGTAGAGCTGTAACTGTAGAGCAGTAACTGTAGAGCTGTAACTGTAGAGCAGTAACTGTAGAGCAGTAACCGTAGAGCAGTAACGGTAGAGCAGTAACGGTAGAGCAGTAACTGTAGAGCAGTAACTGTAGGTTAATACGAGGTATGTTATTTTTAATGGAGGTTAGTCAGTGGAGATACTTCAATCACTAAATGAGTTCTGTTCAGATTGCCCTTAATGTAACTGAAGTACAAACCACCCTAGAACAATGGTGAGGATTGAATGACTACTGGCAACAACAGAGTTAACAGAAATGCCTTAGGATATCCATTCCACATATTTGCTGATATTTTATTGTATTTTGAAAGGATCCGTTAATTTACATATGACAATTAACTAAATGAAAGAGAGAATTTTTTTTACTCTGAATGTATCTTAAAGGGGAGCTTTGATGCCAACTTTTATAAAATCTCTACTGCCCTGAACTACTTGACATTATGATTCTTACTTGGGAGCAACTGTGGAAATGGAAGAAAGATCACTGGTGGGTAGTAGCGGTCAGTCAACAAGTCAAACATATAGTCCAGGTATTTGGACACTCTTGCCGACTCGTAGAGAAGGTATCTTCTACCAACTCCCCAGACCTACAAACAAAACCTAGGATACATGTCAGGGGCTTAGCTTCTCTTGATATAATTTCTATCCACATTTGAAGGTTTGGAGTAAACCATACGTACATGTCAGCCAGCGGTATTTAGTTTCACAAGCAAGCAACCGAATTAGCGAGAGTGAAAGGGAACCAAAAAGATAGGTTTATATTCTCGTCTGCGACGTCTTTACAATAATGAAGTTAAAAATTTGTAGGACTACTTAGACCTTACATAAATAAACAAATATATCTCTGAAATACCAGATGACAAATTAAACAAAACGGAAATGATTTTTCTTTCATTTACTGACTGAATATCAAATAATTACTCATTTCCGCCAAGCAGAGGCGTCCATGAGAAATTCTTCTCGAAAAAAGTTTGGTTTTTTTTTGGATGGTCTCTTCGTTTTTTCTACTACCCTTACTTCGTTAGTTGCTAAGCGAACGGCAAGGGTGCTGCTATACCACGCAGAAGCAGCAGGAATAAAGGAGATTGTCAGAGACTATTTCCATTACAAGAAGTGGTGGATGTCAAACCGAACTCATATTACATCGGCTCATCTTCTTCTTCTTCTCGTTCAGCGCCTTCCTGCTCCTCTTGTTGCCTTGCCAACCTCCGCATTGCTCTCCTCTCCTCTTTGGTAAACCCTTTTTTCCCTCCTTTCTTTCCCTTTGATGGCTTCACCGACGGGTCCACCGTCTCGGCATCGCTTTGCTGCTCAGAGTTCGGAAAGAGTACTTCCGTTGGGATCTCTTCACCGTGATTCGCTGCTTGGTTTTCTGCTCGAAAAGTCGAAGTTGTAGTTGTTTGAACAGGGCATCCTACACCATCTTGGATATTTCGAATGACGCTTCTAAACTCTCGCTCCCTTGACCAAGAATGAACAAAGGTCATGAACATCTGTTTGCCTTCTTTATGGCCCATAACAAGCAGGAACTGCCTGGTCGATTGAAGCATCTCACACCTACAATTCGTTCCTTCTCGGACATAAAAATTCAGTTTCTTGATATCTTTGGCTCTTAGGCTTCCTTGCTTGTAAACAGTTACCTTTGCAGGATCACCGCGGTAACGTTTTTCGTCCTTAACTTCGCGAATGCTTGTAATTCTCATCTTTAGCACTGAAAAGAAACAGGAAAAACATTGTTAGGACCGAATCAGATGCTTGAGAAAATGTGAGTTCTTTGAAAAACCATACAATAATCCATAAGGTGACTCTCATTATGAGATGCTTACTCACTCAATCTATAACACTACATCCTATAAATGTTGGGATAAACATATCATAACTTACATGGTATATATTTATATTAACACTTCTTAATACTTTGCCGTTGTACGGTAATAATTATATATTCAATATCACTGACGTCACGTGAAGCCGCCCGCATTGCACGCAGTCAACAACGCGGAAGTAGTGGCAGAGGCTTTTACGATCAGCTAGAAAGCGGAGGTTTATACACAGCGCCATGGAGATGCAGGTGTATCCCCGCACCTCTCACCTTGTGCGTATTCACGAGTTCTTTCACTTCAGCCAGTTTGGATATCACATCGTGGAAACGGACTTATTTTATTCAATATCCACTTCCTTTATACATCCTATGGATTCCCAGAAATGGATTTATATTTATGGTCAATTCTCCTTCTTTGTATTACGACATCGGCTTCATAACTGTTGCGAATGTTTCATCCGCTGTTCATAGCAGTTCTATCTACTCACTTTAATGATGACATATTTCAGCCTTTGGTACTTCAAGATTAACGCTGAGTACATTACTATTACATAAACGCTGAGGATATTACTATTATATTAGCGCGGAGGACATTACTAATACATTAACGCTGAGGACATTACTATAACATTAACGCTGAGGACATTACTATTACATTAACGCTAAGAACATTACTATTACATTAACGCTGAGGACATTACTATTACATTAACGCTGAGGACATTACTATTACATTAACGATGAGGACATTACTATTACATTAACGCTGAGGATATTACTATTACATGAAAGCTGAGGACATTACTATTACATTAACGCTAAGGACATTACTGTTACATGAACGCTGAGGACATTACTATTACATTAACGGGGAGGACATTACTATTCCATTAACGCTAAGGACATTACTATTACATTAACGCTGAGGACATTACTATTACATTACCGCTGAGGACATTACTATTACATTAACGACGAGGACATTACTATTACATTAACGACGAGGACATTACTATTACATTAACGATGAGGACATTACTATTACACTAACGCTGAGGACATTACTATTACATGTACGATGAGGACATTACTAATACATGAACGAGGACTATTCGGCTGACTTGCTGGTCTATCAAAGCGAGAACAATATCGACAAATTAATAGCGCATTTATGAAATCCCTTAACGCTCGACCTAAGCAGGATCTTCTCCAGAGGCAGTCTGCCATTGTGGAAGGTAGATCCAGCCATAATCGAAACGTCAGGCTTTTGACTTTTAACTTTTAACAGATTATAGAATAATGCGTCTGGATTACTATACGAAACCCGGGTACAATGAAGCACAAACACATTGAACGGAAAGTACAAGGTTTCACTATATACTGACACTAGTGACATCACACATTAATAACGGGC
>KN882249.1:178176-193971 GCA_000934455.1 Apostichopus parvimensis
GTTCTGTTTACTAAATTTAAGTTTCTATTCCTTTATTAAGTAATTAACTTTAAAGCAGCATTTTGCGTTTGGTCGCCGTTTTCTACTCTTTTGACATGTCCATCAAGTTTTTTTTTACATATATCGATCACAAAACAGCAAACTAAGATTTTAGCCATGTTTTTCCCTGCCAACAACGTTAATTGGCGAGTAATTAAGGATATTTGCAGAAAACGAGAAGAGTTTCCACGACAAATTCCACATTTAAAACTAAACGCATACAGTTCCCCCAAACCCACTAGTTTGAATACAACCAATCAGAGATGCAGGTTTAGTATGAGCCGTTGCTAAAAATAGATTCAAGACTTTGCATTGGTACAATCAGGGAGTTTTTATGGAACTCCCTTGTACAACTGCCATATAGACTGTACACAAATAAGGCATGGTGTTGTATTACGTATTGGCCAATGACGTTCGTTATGGGCGAGGTTTATTGGGATCCCAACGGAAAATACCTTGGAGAAACACAACGTTGGAAGTTGCAAATTTTTCGACTTGTATGCAACCATTCGAAGTAAGATTTAAATTGATAAGCTAGCTATGTATGTCGTTATGGCATAGTGGAGTCAGTGAGGTTGAGAAAAAAGCATAGAAAAGGACGCAAAATGCTGCTTTAACTACCGTAATGTCATTGACTTGAAACTTAAAATAAGTGAACCACACATTTTAAGTAATTTTGTTATATACATGCACAAGTTTGATCTTTATCTCATTTAATGAATGTACTGAAGATATGTATACAAATCTTTAGTCTGTGGTTTTCTACTAGTGTTTGAGATTTCGGCCATATTATTAGTTTGGTATATGTGCCATATAATTGTCTTTGGGGTTGTTTGACCTCTGAACATTTACCCTATGACGTAATTAGTCACACTGCAGGCGCTTAAAGACAACATCAGGCACATATTCACTCCATAGACCTAATGATCAATGAGTTGCTATGTAAAAGAGCATTAGCAATTTTCACTCGTCGATTTATCTACTTTGCTTCATGCTCAAACCTCAAATGCATTTTTTTTTTAAATTCCAGAAACAGTTCATGTCAAAAAATGTCTTGGTAACCTACAGATGATATAATTGCTGTTACGCTGAAGACAAAACAAAAGAGCCTTTTAACAGTTGACAAACAGTATGAAGCCTTGGATGACAATAATAACAGACCTGTCTGTTCTGGGAGCAACGTTCAACTAGCATTCATGCGGGCGGGGCAATTATATGATTTACTTTATTTCGGGGTGCCCACTTTTGGTTATTTGAAACTTTTATCTATCAAGCACAGCTCCTTCAGGATAGCAAACATAATGGGAATGGGGGGGGGGGGGGGGGAGAGGAGGGGGAGGAGGTGAGAAATGCCTAAATAGGAAAGAGGGGATGGGGAGAAAAATATGCAAGTTCTATAGATTTGAAGCAGTGCAAAAGAACGACAAAAACCAGCTGTAGAAGACCTTTTTCTTCACCGGGGGCGCCCAGTCCTAGGAAATCCGCATGCCCGTGAAGTCCAACTGGTGTATTGGTTCGAAGTAATATAAACCATCTACCAACATTACACTCACTGAGATTATATTCCTACTAAGAATGTCTTTAGCCATAGTATTAACTTCAGTTGAATATTTTGTTTCTATTCACTATGGCCAATTACAAATGCATTCTTCCATTGGATAACAGCATGGCGTTGTGTCATCACTGTTCTCATCCATGAGAGGGGGAGCTCTGACAATGGTCCGTTCATGATTCTTTACCAGGTTCTGTATTCTATCTAACAGTTCCGTGTACAGGCTGGCATCCAACATATATGATTCCGTCGGATCAGACTGTAAGTTAAATATCAGAGGAGGGTCGTGGTAATGTACGCACTCCAGAGAGACATCTTTTTCGTCGCAATAGAAAAATAGAGTCATTGGATAGACAAAAGGTTGGCAAAGACGTCCAAAATATTGAGAAGGTCGGTCATCCTGGGTAAGGAAATGAACCTTGTAATTACCAAATCGTACTGCGAATAGAACATCCCGATTATAAAACATGACAAAGTCACGTGATGATGGTCCCTTCCCCAGGAGAGCGTTGACATTATTCATTCCGTCATATTCCCTATCACCGGCTAGATGTCCCCCAGCCAGGTCAATGAATGTCGGAAGTAAGTCCAGGGCGCTGAATATTTCATGAGATACACCTGGTTCTATTACACCTGGCCAGTATGATATCATTGGAACACGGTAACCTCCCTCGAAAGAGTTGGTCTTTCCTCCTAGGAGAAACAACATTCACTTTAATTGTAATTGATTTTTAAATTACAAACTTAGTTGGGAAGTGTTTTCTTTAAAGTTACTGATCCGTCTTAGGAATTTACTAAATTCAAGCAAATGTATTTCTTGTTGAATCTACTATGAACTGATTGGAACTACTTTTCACAATGTTATAATTGTGACATAAACTAAATGGTTACGTTTCATAACCAAATTCCATTTCCCATCAAAAGTAATCAAACTATTACTGCATTGGTTGTTTTCCAATAAGTTATATTCAATACTGGGTTGACTGGGCTTACCCTCCTTTAAGTTATAAGAGTAGACCTTGTCCACAATCAACTAATATCGCTAAAAATGTCAACGGACTTGACGCAGGTCAGATGCAGCATATTTGGAAGAATCTCGTTTCAGTATCCACCAGCAGTTATTTTTCTTCTCAGTGATACTCATTTCTCGTCTTTTGAAAGCCACGTTTGGCTGACTGCTGCTAAAAGAAATCTTTTTACATGAACACATGAACCATAATGTTATAATGGCCAAAGGTTATCGTCAAACAAACCGAACACAGATCAGCCGATACCAATAACAAACATTACGCTGCAGTACGCTGCAGTACACTGCAGTACGCTACAGTACGCTGCATAATCTCAACCACTTGAAAAATGTTGTATTGCCAACAATGGGCTCTTGTTTAACTGTTGGATAACATTTTGCCTGACTTCAATGTAGAAATTGAAACCAACAAATTTAGGTATTTTTATTGCGAGTTACCGAGCCAGTTGCCTAAAATCAGCTGTTTATCCGTGTTGCACATGTGTCTACTATGTTGAAGATAATGTAATCATTAGTGTAATCATAGTGCTGTGTTTGCAAAGGTCTTCAACAAAAACCTCACAAAGTGTTGTTTTTTTACACTCAGTACATGATGGCCGGTAGTATCTATTCTGCAGACCCAACAAACCCATTGAAGTGTTCCATATACTAATAAGCTATCATGACGTCACATTGCAAGTACACCTCATGTTGACGATTAGTCTAGTTCGATCTTACGGAGGTGCTACAGCTTTGTGATATCTCATCAGGTTCTTAAAGATAACATTTGGATGTGATTTAAAGATGTAAAGTACCTACAAAGCTGTATCAAATACAAACAGCTATGTAAGTTGCAATGAATATGAGACAAACCTCGAAAGATTCCTGGATCACCTCCTTCCTCGCAGTATTCCAGCTGAGGTCCGTTGTCGGACATGAAGACAATGAGTGTATTGTCTTCGATATCTTGATTGCGAACTTCCTGAACGATACTAGATACTACCCAGGCCAGCTCATTCATACCATCCCCATAAGGACCTGAAACCAGAGAACAGATAACCTTAAACTTAACAGCGAGATCCGCACCACGAGATCCCAAGAGCAAGTCCTTTGGATCCGAATCAGATCCGAGTCCGAGTCCGAGTCCGAGTCCGTAAGAACAAAAGATACTAAATTACAGTCATGTAGTGCTGGGAAAGTACTTGGTTCTCGAGTAGTACTAAAGTGCTTCTTAGTAAGTGCCATTACAAACAAGTAGTACGCATATTGGTTACTTAGTACACTTACTTAGCTTTGTACACATGTACGTAATGAGTACTTACAAAACTGACAGTTGCAACAAGGAGTCGAATAATACTCCGATCCTTTTTGCATACCATACTATTACTCTACAGTATGTCTACACTTACACTCGTAGACTACTACTATGCATAGACTTTACGATTGTACAGAAGGGATGTGAATATTATGCTAATGTACGGACTATTTGATAGTATACCGTTGCATTACTACGGTATCATGTAGAAATAAGGCAATTTTGTGATGAATAAATTAATGCACGTTTTTGTATTTACTCGGATATATAACTAGGTAGCCGACCCATACTTTAATATACTCTCTTTTACACGTAGGTTAAGAATATCTGATGTAACGCTTATTTAAGCGCCCGTCAGGCGTTAAAGATCACGGCGTCAGCAACGAATCCAGGGGATGGGTTATACACACCCTTCACTTTTTCAAGCCCCCACACCAAAAAAACAAACAAAATAAATAAAAAAATAAAGAAGGAAACTGCCTAAAATGCCTTAGAATACACCATTACTGGTCTGCTTTTTAGATTTGGATTTCAATACTGAAACGTCGCATTTGCTATTCCGTACTAGTAAGTACGTGGTTCAATGTGTGATTTCTAAAGGACTCTCTCCAGCATTTACGTTTTACTTTGGGGCGCCGGCCCAGTTACCTATCCAGCAACGCTAAATACATAGACTTTTATTAAGTTTTCTCATCGGACTGAGGGGTTGTATTAAAAGATAATGCCAACGAAATTTCATGTTATTCTCCTACTCACAACACCCTTTAATGTGTAATACATAACATTTTAAACTTGGTGCGCTGCTAGACGGGGAGCCAATAGAGATCTTTTAGTGTGGGGGTTATGTGCTCGAATTTCTTTGTCTCAGTTACAAGGCGGGCAGCAGAATTTTGAATAAGCTGTAATTTCCTAATCTCTTATGAATTCCACTCTTAAAACAACTTGTGGATGTAGTGTAGAGTATTGTCATCTTAGGATGAAATGAATAAAGCCTTACCTCTCATAGAAGAGCCTTCGAATGATTTGGAGGCGTACATTGGTACGTGGTTATGTGTTGCAGAATAGAAGAAGAAGAATGGCCTGTCTTTGTTGTTTCGGATGAATGTAATGGTGTCATTCAAGAGGGTAACACTAAGATTTTGGTAGTAATAAGGTTGTTGAACAATTTCGTTTCCGTAACAAAGGGCGCAAAAGATTGCGTCTATATCACCATATCTCTGTGTGAAAAAAAAAAAAAACACGGCCATAACTTGTGCGGGAATAAAAATGTATTAATAAGCAGTCGATATCATACAACAAATATTGCTGAAAGCTAAGCGGGTCTTGATCGTTTGCTTCAAGATTAAAGAAAAAAAATGCATTTTGTAAATTGAGCTTGCAAATCTTTCCTGTGCTGATACTGCTTGGTTAGAGAAAAACTAGAAACAAACTGTTCAAAATACATTACCAAGACCCTTCGATGTTCTAATATATTACCCCACACCCTTCACTTGCTGTAATACAGTACCCCAGACCGTAATACAGTACCCCAGACCCTTCACATGCTCTAATACAGTCCCCAAGACCCTAATATAGTACCCCAGACCCTTCAATGTTCTAATATATTACCCCACACCCTTCACTTGCTCAATAAAGTACCAGATACAGTACCCCAAATCCTTCAATGTTCTTATATATTACCCCACACACTTCACTTGCTCTAATACAGTACCCCGGACCCTAATACAATACCCCACACCCTTAACATGTTCTAATACTGTACCCCAGACCCTACTATAGTATCCCAGATCCATTACATGTTCTAATATAGTACCCCAAACCCTTCAATGTTATATTATATTACTCCACACCCTTCACTTGCTCTACTACAGTACCCCAGACCCTAATACAGTACCCGATCCTTCACATGTTCTAATACAGTACCCCATACTCTTCACATGTTTTAATATAGTACCTCCGACCCTAATATAGTACTCCCGAGCCTTCAAATATTTTTTATACAGTACCCCAGACCCTAATATAGTACCCCGACCCTTAACATGTTCTAATACAGTACCCCCGACTCTAATATAGTACCCCCGACCTTTAACATGTTCTAATACAGTACCCCCAACCCTAACATGTTCTAATACAGTACCCCAGACTCTTCACATGTTCTAATACAGTACCCCAGACCCTTCACATGGATAGGCTCCTCCAAACGGCAGTACGTGACCAACAAAATCGAAACCCTGAGAGCTAGGAAAGTATGAAAAGTCGTCATGAGAGAAACGATTGGTTCCTGCAAAGAAGGAAATGACGCAGGTTACGGATAGATTGATTGTTTCATTTTAGTAAGGATTATTATGGTAACAGTACGCAGAGTCTCATACTTATAGCACTGAAAGAGAACACTGTATCAGAATAAGAATATGTAATACATATTTAGTATTAGAATATTAATGTAATGTAGTTTATCATAACAAAAGTACCTCACGTAGGCCTACCAATATATATATAGACTGCAAGTTCCTAAGTGACAATTGTAAGGATATTTCTATCACTTTCGGTGAACTAAACTCTGAAACTTTCCTCGTAGCACAAAACTCGTAGAAACAACAACAGAAGTAGCAACAGCAGAGGTAGCAACAACAACAGAAGTGAAAACAACAATAGCAGAAGCAACAAAAGTAGAAACAATAACAACAATTGTAGCATCCACAGAGTAGCAACAACAACAGAAGTAGCAACAGCAGAAGTAGCAGCAACAACAGCAAAAGCAACAACAGTACAAACAACAACAGCAACCACAGGAGTAGCAGCAACAACAGTATCAACAACAAGAAGTAGCAACAACAACAGTAGCAACAACAATAGCAGTAGCAGCAACAACAGGAATCTCAACAACAGTAAGAACAACAACAGTAGCAACTTCAGGATTAGCAACCACATCAGAAGTAGCACCATCAGTAGAAACAACAACAGATGTAGCACCAACAAGCTAAAACAACAGAAGCAGTAACAACACTGTGCGAAGGTTTCATGTCATCAAATTTCATTCATAATACTACAATGACTATTAATTGTAACCGTGTTATAGATTGAATAACTTCCCCGGATATAATAACAATTGAACAAAAAAAAACTATTCATATTTACCAAGGTGCCACTTTCCAACAATGCCGGTGGTATATCCCTTTTCTTTCAGAGCTTCAGCGATTGTAACTTCATAGTGAGGGAGTCCATGTTTTGAAGTTGGCATCCATATTCTATTCTGTTCACCCCAAGCACCTGTTCGGACTGGGAATCTGCCTGATAGTAGAACGTTATATACCAAAAATAGAAGCAGTCACCCACCATCATTCAATATTGCGACATCATTTTGAAGAATTATATAAAAATGTTACATTTAATCGCCAAACTTGCGACATTTCATAGCAAAAATTTGGACGATTAATCTCAATAAGATGACGTTGTATCACAAAATGTTAACACTCTATCTCGAAAGTGTTAGGTTTATCATTATATTGTGACGTTTTATGTCAGAATGTTTTAATTTCAAAATTCACTTTACCGTTCTGATGCTTTCTTTCAAAATGTTGATATTATTTTTTAAAAATGTGGAGTTTCATAAAATCCTACCATTTTATCTCAGGATACCGACTTTTGATCTCAACATTTCCAAAAGTTAGCTGAAAATATTTTCTCAAAATTTCAATTTTTGAAACCCATAATTGCAAAGATCTAAAAGAGATTATTTTTGATCATAAGTTTCTGACATTTTATGTTAAAATGTCGACGGTTTATCTAATACTTTCTACATTCAATCAAGTTAAACGTGAAGTTGCACAATTTATTTCGATGTTTCATCTCGAAATTTGGAAGTATGATGAGAGTAAGCATAAATTACTTGATTGTTTTAAATTCGAGACGTTTTGTCGGAAAAAAAATTCCACCACCCGAACTTCATCGATGCACCAGCTAACATCTCTAATATGTTCTTACCGTTTGCTCTTTATTCCTTACCTGTAAGCAGGGAAGCCCGACTCGGCGAACAAACAGAATCAGCCGAATACGCTTGTGTGAATCTTATTCCTAGTTGAGCAATTTCATCTATAGGACCAAACTCCTGGGTCGGATGACCGTACGAGGCAAGGTCTCCATACCCGACATCATCTGCCAATATTAATATTATATTCGGTGGTTGTCCAAATGAGAGGCGCACTGCAACAGTAGCGGCAACTATCATAAGCCAAAACATTTTACGTCAAAAGTCCTTAAATCCAAAAGAGCTAAACAAAACAAAAAGAGCAATAACGACGAGCAATTTAATTGTTGAAGTTTGAAAAAACAAACGTCGTTGGATCTTACTTATCTTTCTGTAAAATTAATAATATTTGCTTTGTATATAGCGCTTTATACCAGCGATAGGTCTCAAAGCGCTTTACAGACGTTATATTACCCCTGGTCAATGATAACCTGTCCCAGAGACAATCCCTCCAGTCGGCAGCATTAATACTGCGCCCAATGACAAGTTACCTCACAGGTACCCATTTAACCCCTGGGTGGAGAGAGGCAAGTGAGATAAAGCATCTTGCCCAAGTACACAACGTAATGAACTAGGCAGGAATCGAACCAGCAATCCTTGGATCACGAGTCCGATGCCTTAGCCAATTGGCCACCACACTCTCCGATCATTTACATAAATAGTTCAAATACCGCTAGTCTTGGGCCTGAATTCTGCCAACAAATAAAATGCTAAAGCTATCAAACTTTAAAAAAAAAAACTTTCTCAGTGACTGAATTCCTTCAAATTATTACAGATATTGAGGTGGGTTAAATGAAAGACTTAACATTTCTATGAGAATAGTTTGAGGATGGTAAAGAAAAGGTTGTTCAAGTTGATCCAGGATGACCAAATGTTGAGCCTCGTCCCATGTGAACGGAAATCAGTAACTCTCCATTTTTTCCAGGAACTGAAATTTGTTTGAAATGTTAACGGCATTAAAGAAGACACTACTATAGGTTGTATGCAGCTTTTACACCAAATGTATGAGCAAAAGAAAGAATATTGATATTTGGCAGTATTAACAATGAGGGCCTTCATCGTTAAAGATGAAGATTTACAGTAAATATTATGCAACTCACTATATACTTCTACTGCCAAGGAAAGTAAGACTGTAATTAATCACCAATACTGTGCTTTCCGCCAAGGACTCTGCTCAAGTTATCCACATTGCAATATATAATATACTCCAAGACGCATAATATTCACGTGCGGCAAGTTAGCAATTAAATATATTATACATTAAGTGGCAGTAAAGTACTCCATAACCTAGTTTTACATTATTAGGTTTTGAGGAAGCAAGCAGGTAGAAATCGTGGACACGTAGAAATGTGAAACATATAGGCTGCCAAAAACGTAATGAAATAAGCAAATCATTATAAGATGGCTTTATCTCTCAACAGCGCTTACTTTTGGTTAAACTTATTAGATAGCTAAAAAGATAAAATATATACCAACCTTTCGTTGCTAAGAGATTGTCGAATAAAGAAACCGTATGAACACACGTAAGTAAGATTGAATAGTGAAGACCATAATGAAATTCATCGAATCTTTTAAAATTAGAACCCACTGTTTATGGGTAAGCTCTTACATGAGTTGGATTTTATTATACCATTAATCCCACTTCCTGCTTATGGATGTGTCTTTAATTAAAGGAGCCACATGGAGTGAAAGAAAATAATTTAGCTCCTCATTTGGCAATAAAGGCTACACATTCACGCATGTTCAGATGTTTATATTTCGTATAAAAGACTGATTCATCTTTCAACTTATTACCCTAATGTACCCCTTTAATTGTCGCTTTATCTACTGGTATTTTTTGTTTCCCTCGAAGTACCAGGTATAGTGTTATTACTGTTATAAAGCATCATGTGACAATAAGTTTTCAATACCGGCAAAAAAATGTAACCATAAAACGCATAAATTCTGATCAAACGATCTTTCTTTGCCGTATGGCAAAATATCGAGGATTCTTCGACCGTATTGCCTGGAGATGCTCTTAAGTAAAAATGATAACATTTCATTTTAAGTGCTAGAGGTCTTACACTTAGAACAAAGTAGTCGCTATTGTGTGTAAAAGTGATGTTTCAAGAAAACATCTGAATATTTCACGCTTGGGTGATTTTTACGCATAAATTAGTATTTCAGTCTACAAGTACCACAAAGTGCATGAGTGCTTCTATTCACGAGACTAGAACAGCCTTCTGTGTATGTCTGATCAGTTTTCCTCCCCAATAAACTGGGTCATTAAACCTTGACCCACCAAGGCTTCCGTACTTTGGTTCTTGTCTTCAACCTGCTAGGTAGGTGCCAATTGCACGAAATTCAGAATCCTTCAGTATCAAACCAAATGATTGCAGTGTGTGTGTGTGACTTGAACGACTAAGTTCAGTGAAATTTGACATATATGTGTACCTTAAGTACATGGTAATCGTATTTTATGTTATTTTTTTTTGCTGAAAGTGGAAGGAACTGGTGTTAAACTACGAGCAAAATCTCAGTTCCATGGGTGCACTATACCTATAACTTTAGCTATAGGCCTAGGTCTAGGCCTCAAAGCCATAGTTGCTATGTTACCACGGTTGCCTAGACTTAGTCTAAATAAGTTGTAGCGCGACGTTGTATGAGGTCTATGTCCTAAGTTGAGTGGCTGCTGAGTGTTAATACCTTGTACAGAGGATGTTTTGGATGATTTAGGATGATATAGGATGATTTAGTAAATAATCCACTACGGTGATCCATTTTCTGCTCCTGCACATGTGCATCAAGGATTTCTTTTAGCTTACTGCCATGCATTCACAGCTATATACCTTGAATGGGTGAGGTATCAATGGACCCCACTGGTTAGATGAGGTAACAACAAATCCCAAACAACTCTGACAGCAGAAAGAGATATCCTGATGCTTCCATGGGAGATCTACTGTAGTAACTATAGGAACCTGTGCTAGCCATCAATGGAGAATAAGGTAATCAGTCATTTTGTTTGCCAAGTAAAAACATGAATGTTTTATCATGAAATATGCCCCCCCCCCCTATCCACCTCTCTTCCCCTATAACTGTCTTAAAAAAAATGTAACAACCCATATGCACAACCTTTAACTGGACTGGATATTCTAATGAGGTGAACAGTGTATCTAGATATATCATTTCAGTAAGCTTTCTTTTAGACTATCGTACATACTGTTACAACGAGGCTGTGGTTTACAAATCCCGATGAGCCAGCTTTTTGGCAAAGAACACCTTTAATGCTCTTATATGCAATTTAACAGTTGCACTGAAGTGACATGTAATATCAGTTTAACATGTTCCAAACAGCTCAGTAATACAATGATGTATGTCCTGTAGGTCAGTTTGGGAGGAATCAGCTGAGCTAAACAAAAGTAGTTTTCATCACTTTCAGAGCCAGAGACCTAAAAGCCCGTCCCGCAGACCCTTCTCTGGATGATGTTTCTGCAGGTATGGCAAGCCAGACCAAGTGGACTGTGATCAGGGATACCAATAAAACCTGCAAGAATCATAAATGCACCCAAACTGGTCCAACTTATCAAAATAGGTGACTGGAAGTGTTGTTGCAGACTGCGTACACAGTTTGGCCCGTATGCAGGAACAGACTGGGTCTTAAAACCGGCCGGGGCATTTTCCACCTAGACCGGCCCATTATTCATTGATATGCTACTTACATAGTGATCGCCGTCCCAGGGAGGGGTCTAAGGGGAGGGTGTGTCCCCCTCCCCATTGAGATTTTTTGAAGTTAAGGAATGCCTAGATGTAAAATGGTGCTATATTTCTCAATTTTGTAGCTTACAATAATCCTTTAAAATGACCCAAACATAATTTTCCAGAAGCAACACTTGATTAAACTGAAGAGAGTTAAAAACCTAAACAAAAATAGACAAACATATATGTTTTAGACTGGATTTTATTTAGTTTTTCAAGCATTTTGTGCCAACTAGCTTGAAAAAACCTAAAATAAAATCCATTAGTACGGACGGGTTGCCAATAGCACGTTATTTTGTTACGAACTAACAGACTAACTAACATGGTGATTTCATGAGCTGATTCCCACAGTGAAAAATATATTTCTACACAGCCCGTCTGTATTTTATTAACTACTGTGAAAATGGGCTGTAATTTTTACCAGGCTCTACAGCCCACCGGGCCATCGGCCCACCGGGCATTGCCCAAATGCCACTGCCCATATGTGTATTACACAATCTCTGAAAATGCGTCTTTACGGACCTAAAATGATAAATGTATAGAATTATGTTTTTTTTATGTTGTCTATTAAATGTATTATATCTGCATCATTGTCTCTAAACAGGTAAACATTATTTTATACATATTTATTTGAATATTCTGGCGTTGATTTAATGTACAGACTACATTTTTGTAAAGAAGTCAGTTCATTATAATTTATCTCATTTTCACCTGAAGGAAATTTAAAAGTGAGGCTATGCCATGAAACAAATTTGCTCCATAAATGTATCTTTACACGAGATTTAATATTGATATCTCCTTATAGCCTATTATCTCCAGCATCGTCAATTTGTTCTCTATAATGCTGCGTAGTAAAGCTCATATTATAAAAAAAATCATTAATACAATTTCCAAATATTTCTATTTTATTAATTTACTGTTTCGCTTTTCGGGATATTTACAGGTGTATCAACATTCACTAGTTTTGCCCATAAACCAGACAAAACAAACCCTCAGTGAAGTGATTAACTAGAAATGTGGTTACGAAAATTCATAACCACTCTGCCCATGAGTCTTGGTCTAGAGATCCAGGTAATTGCTTAGTATCCATTTTCTTCCTTTCTTCCATCGTTTTAAACTATTTAACCGGATTGTCGACATATTGAAATAATAATTTATATGTATAGACAAATAATACAAACAAATAAATTCAAAGGTAACTTGATTAACATGTTTATTTCTTTTTCCGTTAAATCGTTTGAAAGTTTGATTGAACACTTTGGAAAGCTAAATATAGAGGTTGAAACTTAGGAGAAGTGGATAAAATGTGCATAATCATATTAGTATGACAAGAGAACCAATGGTGCAGTTATTGATAATCATCCTGTAACGAAGTCAAGTTCACGGCAAATAAATATGAACACGAATACAGGTTACGAATGCAGGTTACGAGTAAAGTGGCGACTGTCCCGTTCCACGTTGGTACTTGACGTATTGCTCGAAATGCTATATATATATATATACTAAGCGTGATAAAACTAATGTAATTGAATTGCTTTCATCGAATGATAGGAGGAACTATTCATGGCAGTGAAATGACTTTTCGTAACAATCGCTACTTCTAGTACTCAGTACTACTGTAACTGTACAATCAGACACTCAACACTGGTTTGCATTTCTCTCCTGTAATCATTTTATTTAGAGTCTCTCATGAAGATGGGACCCATCCTGGTGCTCTACCAAGTACAAGCCCTGCCACTGCAAAGAGTACAATCCCTGTCAGTGCCCCTTCAAATTCACGCCCCTGGAATTGTACTTGGGGTTGCTAGTAATCAGCCTATATGGAGCCTTAATGGTATCGAGACAGGGGCCTTTTATACCATTTTCTAGCAGCTTAAATTGGCTTCTACCGATTTAAATTGACATATCATCGATTTAAACTGGTAGATGTCGATTTAAATGACTTATGCCAGTTTAATAAGACATATCCTCGATATAAATCGGCATATACCAATTTAAATTGATGATATGTAAAATAAATCGATATATGTCAATTCAAATCGACATCTACCAGTTAAAGTCGATGATATGTCGAATTAAATCGGTATATGTGTTGGATTACAATAGCGTAACTCCCAACCTTGATGGACATTTGATTCTCATGTTATTGCAAAAATACTGGTTTTTGACCAATAATTGACCTTTGTTGACCTTGGATCACATGACTGTTATGTTTGGAAACGATCTCTTACCCCATTCACAACTAGTCCACAAATATCAACCATATCAGCCCCGGTCAATGGTAGTTTCACAAGTAATTGCCCCCCCCCAACCCCATTTTGACCCATAATTGACCTTTGGTGACCTTGGATCACATCACGGTTATTTTGGAAAACGTACCCCTACTTCATTCACAACTTGTCCCAATATATCAGCCATGTCAGACTTCGTGACTAGAAGTTGTTGCAAAAGTTAGCATAAGTTGGCATATTTTTGCACATAAGCAACTTTGATGACCTTGGATGACCTAATAATTTTTATCAAAACTATTCCCCACGATGATGTGAAACCTCTCCTAAAATTGTTATGTGATCCAATGTACACACACACAGGTATCAAATTCAACCTTTGGCCCCTCATAACTTGAGAACCGGGTGTCCGATTGAAGCGGGAGTTGGTTTCCTCTACAGAGCACAAAGAGCTCTATCATATATCAAAATATTGACAAACATTTTTGTTTTGTCCCGTATCTCCTAAAATGGGCATATTTTTCAGAATTTGACCTTTGACCTTTTGACATCACGGTCAGATGTAGTTTGACACACTGATGCCAAAACGCAACATGACAAGTCTGTACGACCATCCTAACTGTACTTATTAAAAAATAAACCTTGACCTCTGGTAACTTCGCACACGAAGGTTGCCAATTCAAATAACCAAAGAAACTAATACAGATCACCGGTGGTCAACCTGAGGTCAAAGGACACCTAGATGCGGGTCGACCACTGGATTACTATAGCGTAAATCCCAACCTTGACGGTAATTTTGTTCTCAAGTTATTGCAAAAATACTAGTTTTTGACCCCTTATTAACCTTTGTTGACCTTGGACCACACGACCGTTATGTTTGGAAACGATTCTTTACCCCATTCACAACTACTCCCAAAATATCAACAATGTCGGAACCTGTCAATGGGAGTTATTGCTGTATTTAATATTTTGGATTTTGGCCTATAACTGACCTTTGGTGACCTTCACAGGCCACCTTCTCACTATGGCAGATCTATATATACCAAGTTTGAGTTTAGTCCAACTTTCCCTTGTTGAGTTACAGTGTATCCAAGCAAGTGTCACACACGCCAACCTGACTATATATGTTCCTTTGCTAAAGCAAGAAACCTAAACTGAAACTTGTCAAACATAATATTTAGTCCGCTTTTGTTTTGCCAGTATTATCTGTGTTTTGCGTGAGTTCATTTAATGGAAAATGGGTTCATCTAACGTTATACTTTGGTAAAGAAAGCATTCTACGAAGCCTTGCATATGCTATTTATCGCGAAGATGTTTCGATAGCATTAAAATGAGTATTAAGATGTTATATTTTGTAAGTCATTTCACGATGGTTGAGTTCATTATGGAAACGTCATTCTACTGTGATCACTGTTTCAATATTTTGCAAGCCTAATACTAACATTTCATAAACAAAGAAAACGAGAAATTCAGTTGCAAATTGATATCTATTTATAATCTTCTGACAGAGAGTGAAACAAAAAGCTTCAAACTCTCTCTTAATTACTACCCCATTACCATTACCATTACCACATACTCAACTAACGTTTAAGTCAAACTTAAGTGTAAACAATCAAATGAATCCGTAACCATAGGGGAGTTGTAATATAAAATTTGAATTGAATAAATACATGACACTTTCAAATGAATATTGGAAACTATAAAGATGCAAATATGTTAATCGTCTTTGTATTCTAATTATTATGTATAATAAGAGATTGCAGTAATGACATCACCTCACTACATTAACGTTTCACCAGAACAAGACAGATCCCTAAACAGGGAAGCATTGCAAACTATGAATATGCAAATATGTTAATCGTCTTTGTATTCTAATTATTAAGTATAATAAGA
>KN882250.1:33371-52030 GCA_000934455.1 Apostichopus parvimensis
GTGTGTGCGATCTGCACCAACAAGTAATCATTTTGCTATATTTCCCTTCTTTAACACCACTTCCATCTAGATTTAAGTTATTTATTCCATATGGGCCAATACATGAGTCTCCGTAATTGGCTTGAACGTGGTGGTAAACCTATTTGCCAGATATCACCCTGAGGAGCTGAGGAAAGTCCATCTCCTATTCAGTAGCTGCACCAGGACATGAAATCTTTGGAGGGCAAACCCAAATTCTAGTGTGGGGGGGCAAAATACCCCTACAAAATCCCCAAATGCCCCATTTTGAGGGTGAAATGGCAAAATCGCAAAATCTGGGGGCCGGGGGGCAATACTCCCAAGCCAGTTGAAATTTACCCTGATATGTGCCTCTGTCAATCATCTATTATGATCACAGTACTTACTTTTTTTAGTTTTCATGAGACTGAATGCCAATAAAAGAGCTATTTTAAGAATTACATTATTGTTGATCATGTGTTATTTCTTCATTCGCAAAAATTTGAAAGAAAAGATATGTGTACATGTATGGTGGGAAAAACATGCCCCATGCTTTTTCAGGAAAATACAAACACATTTTTGATGTATTTCTCTCTTTCACTTTTCTTTTACACTTCAACAATTTCATTGTAGGATGAATTTGCCCTGCCTATGGACAGGCTATACCTCTTTTACTCCATTGTTGGCCCTCTTTTACGTATTTTGTGGCTAAGCTTTTTTCATTTGATTGAAAATGTCCAAAAATTCCAGCTTAGGTGTTCACCAGATCGCTCAATTTCGATGTTAAAATTGCACAAACTCCCTGGGGTGGGGGAGGGAGAACCACACCCTCTCCCTGCTCGGCCGCTCCACTCCTTGCTCGGGCGCCCTCGAGTTTTGACTCCATGAAAATGCCGAACTCCAGTGGCAGCGATGAAAAAGTGGGGGGGCTGAAGGTATGTTCAGCCCCCCCCAATATTTGTCAAGTGTTCCAAGAAGCAGGGAGAATTTCGAAATGGGGGCTGAACTTCTTCTTGCTTGAAACACTCGGGAAGTGTCGTTTCCGGCCATCTGGGGGGGTTCGAAAAGCTGAAAATTTTCTTGTACGCTCCGCGCCAACCAATGGTGGCGCTCCGCTTAGATAGTCCTACCGCGCATGACGAACCCCCCTAGGTAAAAGCTGGCTACGGGCCTGTGTGTGCGTATGTGACGCACTTGTCTCGTAAACACGATAACTCAGCAATGGCAAGATGGATTGAAGTCATACTTGGTACATAGAAGCGCCATACTGAGTAGAAGATTCCTATTGATTCTGCAGGTGCTCATCTCATGAATAATAATAAGGTCACAGGTCAAACGTGAAAATTGCCAAATGCTAATAACTCCGCAACCGAAAGTCAGAATTTATGCATAATTGGTATTATTTTGTTGATAGATAGCAGGTACATTTTGACATATGTTCAAGTTGATATTATGCATATTTATTAGGGGGGAGCTTAAGTTGATTTTCACTAAAATAGCTTGTAAACACGGTAACTGAACAACAACAAGTTGGATTGAACTCATACTAATTGGTACATATATGCGGCTTAGTGAGTAGATGAACCCTATTGATTTTGGTACTCATCTCATGGATAATAATGAGGTCACGGGGTCAAACGTGAAAAACTCCAAATGCATTAACTCCGCAACCTAAAGTCAGAATTTATTCATACTTGGTATTAATGTGTTGGCATGATAGCGGGTACATGGTAATATATGTTCAAGTTGATATTATACATATTTATCAGGGGGCAGGGCTTAAGTTATTTCACTAAATTAGCTTGTAAACACGGTAACTGAAAAACGACAAGTTGGATTGAAGTCATACTTGGAACATTTATGCGCCATAGTAAGTAGAAGAGCCCTATTGATTTTGGTGCACATTTCAGGGGGCAGGGCTTGAGTTGATTTTTGCAAAAACTAGCTTGTAAACATGGTAAGTTTACATATTTAGTAGGTAGGTCCACGGTCAGTGAAAGAACTTTGCTGATCAATTTAATCATCTCATTTTGGCAAGGAATCACGATATGCCCACTGGCTTTCTGGTTTGATGGTGTCATAAGTATAAATGACCTGTAAGGCTTGAGATATAATCCTTCAAAGTTAATATGTTTGCAACCCTAACCATGATTTTGTTCAAACTTGTTGTGATTGAATCAGTTGTGCTGCTTAAAGGTGGGGGCGCTCGTATACTTTTAGAAATAGGGGGCTTTGATTTCAGTGGTTTTGCGTGTCACCGATTACTCACATGACTTTTCTGAGTGGTCACCTGATCGTAGCTGTACCTGGCTGTGAACAGTATTGTGTTGCAAGCTATGGCCGCGGGTGATGCACATTTGTTTACTCATGGAGGTGTTTTTACCTCCATGGTTTACTGTACGTTGGTCAGTGTTGTGGATATTCAAGTTGAATACAGCCAGTTTGCAGTAACACAGTATCGAGATTGTAATTTGAAGCATGAAAGGTTGCTAAACATGGAGGCGTATTCCGGAGAAAGAAAAAGAACGTATCTGAACAAAAGAGATCATACATACATACGACAGGGGCAAGCACTTTTCCCAGACTTTCGTTAACAGATCGTGCGATATTCACAAACCGTTGGATCTGCAGCTATTGATACATCTGCATCTCCAGATTGAGATCAATTGCTTTCGTCCATTTTGTTCAATAGTAGCTATGACTGTGAAGCAGTCGTTTGGCCACCCTGGCTTGCAAGGTTGGGGAAATTCGATCAAGGAGAAACATTCAGCTTTGTATTATTGTATATAGGCCTACACGCAGTAAAGGACGGCGATGCCGTCAATCTACACGATTTAACAAGCCGGAATAGTTGCGGATTAACAGCGGGTATAAATATATCGGTTTATTTATACTTGTGTTTATTTCCGTTGCCAAGAGGGGATAT
Source organism: Apostichopus parvimensis (assembly GCA_000934455.1). Lineage (NCBI taxonomy): Eukaryota > Metazoa > Echinodermata > Holothuroidea > Aspidochirotida > Stichopodidae > Apostichopus > Apostichopus parvimensis. Next base: position 36,295 of record KN882250.1, read on the forward strand.
GATATTGAACGTGGGGGAGGGTGTGGGGGTGGGGGCGGAGGAGGGTCCCCTTTGTTGTGTTGAAACGATGCTACATTTTACGTCTATCTTCATGTATCACATGTATATAAAAAAAACCTATCGACACGATCAATCAGTCCTGTCTCTCACCTCCTCTCATTCACTGGTGTATTTCCTTCCCTCTGTTTACCCAGTATTTTATAATTTGCCGACTCCCCTCCCCCCCCCATCCCCCAAAAATATATGTTCACAAGGTTGACAATTCTATAGTCCCAAGCTAAACACACTTGTTGTGGTGAACGTTCACTATACTTGCGGATCAAGACGGATCCCCCCCCACCCTGTACTTCCCAGTTTCAGGATTCGGCAAGTGGAAGATTATTCGGAGTTTTCCCAAGAGCTAAAAAAAAATAATGTTCGTGATGGTTCAATGATCTTATAGTCAGACATAGGCCTATGTGGTTCTTTTTGTCCTTCATTGACGTCGAAGTTTGAAATGAGTTAATCATGCTAGGAACGTTCGGGCAATTTTTAAATTTCTCTGGCAAGAAAAATAGCTTCTTCCCCCAGTGTTCCTCCTGGTTGACTAGAGCCTGTACGCCTATATGGTCACACAATAGTATAGAGTATGATCCATGCAGACAGCTGATTTTTTTTTTTTTAATTCCATCCAATTTCAGTTCAACTCTCGAAGGACAATTTTTGGTTGACTAGTATCAAGTTAAGAGTTGTAATTCAAGTCAGTCATGATGAGGTGCAGGGGTAGCCCCATGGTGGGCTGGGTACCCCACCCCCCCTCCCCCACCCCCACCCTCATCCCCATTGCCGACTTTTTGGCAATTCGTTGGGAGCCTTTCGGAACAAGAAGCATGATATTCAATTCTGGAGTACAGTAGTTCAGTGGAAATAACAGTTAATTTATTGTTCATTTCTTATTCCCTTTTTGCCAATCCTTTCTGAAGAGGGTGGAGCCGCCCCTTATGGCAACGTCTTTAACTTCCCTTTTACCGTTCAAGTTTCGTTATTTTTAATTCGGTGCACCGGTTACGAGGATTGGGTGCAGCTAGGGCAAGTGCTCTGTGATCGCCTAAAGGGCCCGTGGCCAGGAGCCCAAATATAAGTAAATATACATATTTATCTATGATATATGACAAAAAATGCTTTGTCTTTCCCTCCTGATATAGAACTAAAATGCATATATAAAAAAAATTAAAATACAGACTGTGTCTAAATATAATTCATGCCTAAATTGAATGAAATACCAATTGTTCACAAACGACGGACTTGACCATACGTTGATACCCAATGTTGTAATCACTTCAAAAATTTGTTCACTTTGTATTTGCGTTTTTTTTTTTGTGACACGAGTCAGTGTGTATCGGACTTATATTCACTATTAGTTTCTTGAGCTGTAAAAAAATGTCAACTCGCGACTTCAGTTACAATATTTGCAAATACTCAACTCCAGTTAGTACAAGACTGGTGCATCTGGAAAAGTTTGAAATACACTGGTTTGTTACAGTAAACTAGCATTACGTTACTCCACTTCTATAGGCTAAACTTTTGATATTCGATAAAGCATGAACAGCTTTCCTAATGGTCGAATCAACTACGAAACCAGGGCACCCAAACCAGTCGGACTTCGACTGCTCACAATGTATGGCTTAAAAATAGTCAAACCAGGGAGCTGCTAGAGTAGCAGCTCCCTGGTCAAACCAGGGAGTTGTTCCATAACAACTCCCTGGTCAAACTAAAGCCTATGCCTGATGCAAAACTCGACCATAACCTATACTGTACAGCCCACTAGTTGTGAACAGTTCTGAACGTATGAACAAACTACAGAGTTTTGTATCACAAAACACACACGAAAACGCGGTGTAATAATTTACCGCATACTACGGACACTGCTAAAGACAAGAACTATGCAGGAATTTCGTCAAGGCCACCACTCCAGTTACCCAAACCCGTGTATTGCTTACTAGCCGTAAATACGGGATTGCTAAGAAATTACGTGACAACAGCGACAAACCAGTAGAGCGTAGTAATGATATTATTTTTGAATCGGGTGGTGTGACGGGTGGTCTGAAGGACAGAATCTACGAGCGAGCCCACCTTTAAGTGTTCTGCTCATTCTATACTTTCTTCACAATAAAGGGACAACAGTGGAAAACAGTAATTTCTTTCTAGTATTTGAATGATCATCCAGATGGTATCAAGACCATATGATACCTAAAACTATTAGCTCAGGCTTGGAGTATTAGATCCCAAATTTTTGGGGAGAAAAGTGAGTCGGAGTCCTGCAAAACAAATATACAAACCCTTTTCATTTACAGTCTGGATGAAAGAAGTTTTATTGGGTGCACATGCGCATTAGACTTAAAGCGTTAGGTTTTTTTGTAGGCATGGACACCAAGACAGAGTCAAATTTTTGTTTTGGCAAGTGAAGATGAATATAATTTTTTTTTAAATTAATACTAGCAACAGCATATGGAAGGAAACTGGCAAGAATAGTTTTGCTTTGTAACAACATTTGGTGCCTGGCTTACATGTTGTAACCACAATGTTCTAAGACACATCGAACATCTTATCCCAAACATCTTATCCCTTTTTTCTCTTTGTTATTTACTTAGGTCACAGGCATATTTTAGAATTCCTCAATGTTCATGAAAACGTTGGCCATGATGGGAAGACTTTCAAAACGAACGTGATGAACGAAGTCAACAAGTCTAAGAAGATGGCAAATGAAGAGAAAGCACCAGCAGGAGTAACATTGGATGATGAGACTTCTACCTTAGTTTTGAGTTACCCTTGAGTCGGGAGCAGATCTAGCTTTTGGAAGGACTACAATTGTAGTTAAGTAAACTGTTCACATTAGGGAGGACATCCCTTCAGTAGGTATTAATACTAGCTGCATGATATTTCCATAGTCATGGACTCGTGGAGTGTTGGCTTTTAGAGAAAGGTGTTAAAGAAAGGTGATGTTGGCATATAGAAATATCACTCCTAGTTGATGCATCATTACAGTACATCACATGTGTTGAAAACTTATGTGTATCCTTTTAAGACAGGTCTTACATATTATTCTCTCATGGAGAATATAAACAGGTATATTCTCCTCTAAGTACCACAGAAATGGGAGGAATAACAAGACTTGTTTCCTCCTGGCTTCATATGATTTCTTTTGAGAAATGCAAAGTTTATCAGTAGTAGCAGTACAGGCTATTTGCATCATAACATCACCTTTCTTGAAGGGTAAAGTTTGTCATTTCCTTTTTAAAGGGTAACATTTATTATCCCTCAGGGCAAATATATACAGGTAAATTACCTTTTAAGAATCAAAGTGACAGTATGATGTGGGAATCTCATATCCTTCTGTATTTGCTTCATGAACACAAAGATATGCATCTGAACTATGTTTTAAAGAGATATATTCTGATTTACAGTGCACCATGAGTATATGACACAGGGTAAATGATTGACACCTTTACAATTATAGTGGAGGCAGATTTGTGTACAGTATTATCACCATAGTCCACTAAAATGTGTGCATGTATGGTTAACTTGGATCAGTGTTAGGCCTGTACAGCACAGCACAGATATGTTTTACAACACACTTAATTGTGGGGATATCATCAGTGGCGGAGCGTCCATACAGTCAGGGGGGTGGATATGCCCCCCCTGACGGACTCAAATGGACTGCTGGCGCCCTTTTCAGCTCTTTACCACTTTTTACTTATTCGCGATTATTGACTTTTTGTTATTGCGCTCTCATCTACCTATTGACATTTGTCCCATTTTGTTGGTGTAATTTGGCGATGACACCTATTTATTCTTCGTTTATCTGCAAATTAGCCAGGCCCGGAAAGGGTCATTTCCGGCGATCTAGGAAGTATCTTTACTCAAAAAAATTCTGTACGCTACGCTACCAACCTGTGGTGGCGCTCCGCTTAGATAGAGTCGAAAGCGCCCCTACAGACCATTCTCGCCCCTCCTGACCAATACCCCTAGCTCCGCCACTAGATATCATATCCTACTGTACAGTAGTTGCTTCACAAACACAAATATATGCATCAGAACTGTGTTTTAAGGAGATGCTGTTCTATAAGATTCCTCCACAACTTGTGTAACAGGATTGTGTTCTATCCAATGTATTTACCTGTTTACACATCAGTAACACTCCTACAATTACCAATTGTTCAGAGATCATCAGAGAGGTTTAATCAACCCTAGCTCAAATTGGAAGCCTGATGAAGAAGCCAATATGCATTTTTCAGACCCACATGCCCTACCTTTGTATCACACTTATCAAAAACCAATATATCTCATGTAAGGAGTTATGTGTTCATATGAGGGCAGAACAGTAGTGTAGGTGTATTTCCCCATTGATATAGGTTACAGTAATATTTTGGTATGATATTGCTCTGTTGTTCATATTTCCTGCTGAGTGTATTTTTTGTTTCATTATGTAATGTAACTGGGTGTTTTTATTTACAAATGTACTGTTTGTTCAGTTGGTCATGATTATGAACTTGGTAGATTTTCTGTGGAAGCATGTGTATTTCCCTTTAAGGACCACAGTGGTTGCAGGACTTACAGAGACTAGAAGTATTCTACCCTCCTGCCTTTGAATTTAATTCTTTTATTCAAAGTTTACTTTTAGTTTAAATAGTTAAAGTACTTTTGGCTTTCTGCATCATAACATCACCTTGCTTGAAAAATGTTTGTCATTTTTATGAGATGAACATGTTTTATCCCTAAGGAGAAATATATACAGGTATATTTCCCTTATGGATCATAGTGACAGGAGGACCTAATTTTGGGGATATTATATCAGGGGCGTATCCAGGATTTTCTAACCCAGGGGGCGCGAATTACTATCTAAGCGGAGCGCCACCATCGGTTGGCGCGGAGCGTACAAGAAAATTTCTGGTATTGATACTCCCCAGATCACCGGAAATGGCACTTCTCGGGCTTGAAAATGACCAACTAGATGTACACTTTTGCCTGAGAACCAAGTATTTCCCAATAGTTTTTTTTCCCATTCAAAACCTTTTCGAAGATTGTCACCAGTCACACATCATGTTCGACCTCATTGCATGTCCCATGGATCATTCATTGCTTTTGTAGGTGATTCTACGTCACGGCCAACAATATCCGAAAGCCCCACTTTTCAAGGTTTTATGCCCATTATTTGTTCAGAATTTGAAAATTCACATTTCTCGTGAATTAAATCACTTTAAAACATACACATAATGTTGCACAAAATTCAATCTATGGACAACCAATATAGAAAACCTCCTTCAACCCCCAACAGGTCAAAATTGTACTGATAGCAATGATAGCAATGATGTAGCTTAAGGAAATGAATAGTTTGAAAATTATCTCCTTGGTAATTAAAATAAAGTTCTAAGCTTGGCCGACTAATTCGCCATTACTACTGTAAAAGAGAGTTTTGACATAATTGGACCTGTATGCTTTTTCTCCATCTACATAAGACATTTCGTTGTTTACATTAGCATCCGGCGGTATACTGCGCAACTTTCACGGACCGTACGGCACACGATGCCATGCGATGTAATGACCGATGCTTGCTTATATGATATTTACATTAACAAGTATCATATTGAACGCGCGCGACTACAGACATAGACAGTTTTGAGGCTGTTCATCCTGGAACATACATTTTCATGCTCACTGATATGATGTGATATCTGCTCTATGCTTTACAAATTCGAACAGGCTTGTAGCGAGTAATTTGCCAAGGGAGGGGCGAAGCCTGTAGGCAAACTATCTAAGCGTAGCGCCACCATGAGTTGGCGTGAAGCGTACAAGAAAATTTTGGCCGACAATGCCTCCCAGATCGCTGGAAATGACACTTCCCAGGCCTTGTAAGTTACATCTAATCATTGTCTATTTAACTATTTTGAAATTACTAGCGATATCTTAAAGAAAAGTTGCTCGGGGGGGGGGGCGGTCGCCCCTTCCAGAAATGCGTCATGTTCCCCGACGACTCGGTCGAGTTCAAGACCAGCCACAGTTGGTTCCATAGCACAATTGTACAATTGTTTAAGGCGTCCAGACACACACACGCATTATGATAGACCATATATAGTATATATATAGATACATTAGTGAGAGAGGAAAAATGGAACGTCAAAAATGGAGTTGTCGGTGTAAGGGGTAAGATGAGGCGCACGTCCCCTCCGTAATCCTCGATCTGTCACTGGCTACCGTGTGTATATAATAGGGACCAGCGCTGTAATTATGACTGTTCCTCTTTCTCTTCCCGAGGTCTTGGTGTTTATTTTCTACTCCCTCTTTTTCTCCTTTTTCTCTCTATCTTCTTTTTCTTTTCCTTTCCTTCCTCTCCTTTTCTCCCCCCTCTCGTTTTCCCTTTTTTCTTCTCTTTTTTTCTCTCCTTTTTTCCTTACCAGGGGGGCACGCACCCCCAACGCCCCCCCCTGGATACGCGCCTGTATATCCTACTACTTTAAGTGATTTCTTTGATACAACGTTTACTTATAAATAGTTATAGTACATCTGCATCATAACATCACCTTGCTTGAAAAAAGTGTGTCATATTTAGGGGAGAGTAACAAGTGTTATGCCTACGGGGAAATATATACAGGTATATTTCCCTTTATGGATCATAGTGACAGAAGGACTTAATTGTGGGGATATCATATCCTACTGCTTTAAATTATTTCTTTAATACAACGTTTACTTATAAATGGTTATAATACATGTGGCTGTCTGCATCATAACATCACCTTGCTTGAAAAAAGTGTGTCATATTTAAGGGAGAGTAACAAGTGTTATGCCTAAGGGGAAATATATACAGGTATACTTCCCTTTTGAATCATAATGACAAGACTTAATTGTGAGGATATCATATCCTACTGTAGTTGCTTCATAAACACAAATATATGCATCAGAACTATGTTTGAAGGAGATGCTGTTCTATAAGATTGCTCCACAACCTGTGTAAAAGGACTGTGTGCTATCCAATGTATATACCTGTTTGTTTATACATCAGTAACACTCCTACAATAACCAATTGTTCAAAGATCTTCAAAGAGCATCAAAAACTATTTGTATTATCACCTTGGAGGAAATTTACCTCACTGGGACATTCAGTCATCTTGTGTGTTCATTTAGAATATCTAACAAATTGGAGAGTAAAGACCTCCAGGAAAGTACATTTTGAAAACTTCTAGTAATTATAATGTGCTATAATTTGAGGCCTAAACAGACTTACTTTGAACATAACTATAGTCACCTTGTTATATACACATATTTGAATGTACTAGCTGTTTCCACATCGATTTTGTCTTTCCCTAAAACTTTGTAAGAGGATTGTGTGCCTTTGATTGTGTTATTCTATCTGATTAAAGTGGACATAAACATAGGTTAATTAACCCTAATCACAATGGAAGTAGTAGTATAGGGATAGATTTCCCTGTGAAGTTGAGTCTTTGTTTGCGCAAAGATTTAAGTATAATTTTCTTTTCTCTGTACGTCAGATTATGTAGTGAAAGATGCATTTTTCAGTCTGCTACCAAGGCAGGAGTGCTTATTAACTTTGTTACACTAAACAGAGATTTTCTGATGCCATGAACAAACGTACATGTTTGAGGTTACTGGAATAAGCAAGTTTGCGGATCTCTCCTTTCAGCCACACGAACACAAGGTGCTTATTTTGCAACATAAATCATGTTAATTATAGGATATATATATATAAATATACATACACATTGGTATTTGGGTTTACTTCAACGCATGGTAGCTGGGACTTAGGTTTACCTCAGGGATAGGTTTACCTGACACCAGGTAAACCTAAGTCTATGGTCTTCTTGTTCAATCAATTTCACTTCCTTTGAGGAATGATCATTTCGAGTTAAGAGAAAACCTCATTAACTTTTCAGTTCCAAAGTTACTAGAAAAAAATCGTTCATTAAAAGGGTAGAATTTCCCCTCAAAAGTGGAGGTAATTCCGAAGGGAATATAACAGAATAACGTAGTAGATAAACGTGGTATATATGTTGATCCCAACTTTACACCTCGATTTTGACCAAATGAGGCTATATTATTGTTCCGAAACATTAAGGTTCCTCTAATTACACTGAAATCTTCACGTTTTTACTTTTTCTTCCATTAATTTGGAATATTTAAGAAAATTTTTAAGAATTTTTAAGAAAATATGTAAGAAAAAAAGAAAAGAGAGTTTCTATTTTAACTGGCAAATTTACACGTAACGAAACAACACCCCCATACATAAGCAGTTCTTTCTGTGTTCGGTGACAGGACACTCGATCGGATCGTATCATTACTTTCACAATAGCGTACATTCAACGTTACTAATGCATGTGGGCCTAGCCAGGTAGTCTACAAAGGAAAGTGCCGCGGGTTACCGTAAACGTTGCTTTGAAGTTGGCTTTTGGAAATTTGCTGGAGTATTCGCATTGTAAGTAAATTCCTTAAGTCGTTCCGGATATATTAATAACATTTAAAGTAAATACCTTCATGCTGAACATAAATAAAGTTAGACCATAGTTAGACTTAAGTTAAGTTAGACTTAGAGTAGACTAGGCCTAACGTTAGTCCTAAATTAGGCCTATAGTATTAGTATTACAGGCTATGGTAAATCACAGCTGCCTGCTACTGCTTGTGCTGATACTAGTAATATAAAATGTGATAAATCAATTAAAGTATATACTTGTAACCTACAAATATTGCAGCCCGGTGATCTTCCAGATCTTTTAAAGTAACCCAGGTAGAAATTCCAGCAGAACCTAGTTAAAAAATCAACTAGGTTCTACTAGGGCCTACTATGTTTAACTGGTTTTTAACTGTGTTTAACTGGGTCTTACTGGGTTCCAACTGGGCTAAGCTGAATATGAGCTAGGTTCAACTGGTCTTACACAATGTTCAACTGGGTTTGTTCAGGCCCACCTGAGTTTGAACTATGTTTGAACTGATCCAGTTGGGCTTCAACTAGGTTTCACTGGTTTTTGCACTAGCCCAACTGGGTTTGAACTATGTTGACTGGTGAACTTGCCCTGTTAGGGTTGTACTAGGTTTCAACTGGTTTTGCACTGGCCCAACTGGGTTTGGACTATTGGCTGGTGAACTGAACCAGCTGGGGTTTCACTAGGTTTAACTAGTTTGCACAAGCCCAACTGGGTTTGGACTACGTTTACTGGTGAACTTGCCCTGTTGGGGTGGAACTAGGTTTCACACTGGCCCAACTGGGTTGCACTATGTTGACTGCTTTTATTCTAGGCATAATTATCAAGAATACTATAATGTAAGTTCGTAAGCAGTAACCGTATCGTAATATATTGAAAATGCTAAATTAGCCAACTTATGAGGGGTGTAAAATAAATCTTGTCATATTTATCACAGGTATGATTAAACGATTACATTTTTGTACCGCAATGATTAAAAATATGAAATATTTACTATATAACAAATTTGAAAAAATTGTTATACTTTGTTCGTCGATTTGAACAATTGGTAGGCAAAATGCCTTCCTAGTGCAAAATAGTATGATCAGACTAAATTTGAACTTTGACATTTGTCCCTTGCGTTAGCGATAAATTTATAAATTCCGAATCCGCAAACCACATACGCCAACAGATGGCTTTGCAGAATAATCGCATTTGTAACCGATTTTGCCAACAATTTTAATTATTACCGCGGCTAAGTTCACTTTGTGATCTTGCAGTACCTTTATATTATTAACACATACTTATAACATTATAATTGATTGTAAACGTGCTCTTTATCATAAATATTTGAATTGAACAGAAACTTTATATATAGTGACATAGGACTATAGTATAGGCTAGGCCTAACAAACCGGTTCCCTACTAGGTATACCACATGGTACAATTACTAACATTAGACATATCCTTACGTTATAGTTGCCTAGCCTATAGGGGCCTAACCTAGTTATACTCAAGTTAACACCTATATTTAGCCGCATGATTTTAGGAAAGTTATCGTCAACTAGCAAACATAATAGCAATTTTCAAAATTTACGCAATCGCCTTGATTGTTGTTTCAAACATGAAGTGTCCTATTGCCCGCATAATAACATACGTTGCAAAAGTCATTAGCCTAGTGAAGTGTACAGCATACAGGTATATGCTACAAATGTGAGGATGCCCTACACTGAACATTATGAACATATGATTAAACTATCAATCTAATTCATATCAATTCCTTAGCGCCATTCCCTGTGCGGCACACGAACTGAGTTCGACCGCCGCAGTTTTAGGCCTATGACTTTACCATATAGACCATTTTCCTACAGCCATAACATGAAAAGTTTACATCCCTAGTCATTAGTTCAAACGGCACTAAACAGAGAAATGTGTTGTCTCTCAATTTCTGTTATTTTCTTAACATTACAGTTCAAAATTCAATCGGACTTGGTGATTTACAAAGCAAGGTTAATAAATATCGAACCCAAAATCCTCATTGATAACACACAGTAAATACTTAAGAAAAAAAACATTTGATAGCCGTACTTTGTTTGCGTAACCATCCTCTTGAATATTCATTGCCAAATTTAGTTCAAGCGGTTATGGAAAGGATTTTTTCTTAACTTTAAATTGATGTTAAATTCATTTTCATTGGTCATTATCCTCAATCGGACCAAGTACAGTCCAATCGAATGTCTTCTAAGAAAAATATAAGTTTCGCTTTCTTTGGTGGGCACGCCGTTACGTAATATGTGTATTCTATACTCTGCAGTAGGGTACAGCCACGCAATGCACAGTGTTCACCTACACCGCCAAAGCCGAGATTCGCTTTCAAAACGTCATACTTTATCGAACTTAACATTATTTTCAAGAAAATAACCGTAAAATATGCATCATTAAATGTTGAAGCAAGTAAGTACCAATTTATTTATCTAATGCAATCCTAATTATATAGAAACACCCCTCTGATGAATGGAATAGTCCAACCAACCTGCCCGCACAGAGCCACAGGATTTTCGGTCAAGGTGATGAGTCATACGCGTTGGTCACTAAGAGGGCTATTTTGAAGGATGTTTAGTGTGCATTTTAGAAAGAAAGGAATTGATATGTCAAGTGAGGCTTCATTTGTACAGTGTAAGATGGTCAGCTCTTAGTACATTAAGTTTTGTTTTTTACCATAGTTTTACTTGTTTATTAGTGCACTGTGCAGTGCTCACTGAACAGAGGGCTATACATTTGTACAGTATATTTGTATGTTGTCTTGTGGCAGCAAAAGGGTTGATTTAACAATAACTCTCTCTCTTCTGGGATGCTAGGCAACTATCTTGTTCTTCCTGGAAATTAGCCCTCACAGGAAATGGGGTCTGTGTGTATATATTTTAGGAACAAAGGAGTTTTGTGAGGGTATAGGGAGTTGGCAGTTGGCTATGAATATCTGAGCAAGGCAGTTGTCAAAGAAGAGAAAGATAGTTTAATGGCTGGATAGTTTGTTTTAAACCTTAATTTACATAGTTCAAGTTATAACTTGAACTATGTAAATTAAAGGCTTAATAATTGACGCACCTCCAAATATTACTACTACTAGTAGAAGCAACGATACAGCAGGCAACCATAACTTTTTGCAGTCAAGCAGAGTTACATATTTCATGACTTTGAATCCATTTCAGGTATATGCTGATCAAATTGTGTTTTTGCATGTTTTGGGGCATTTGGAAATTTTACTCCCTAAAATAACCAAAATTACCTCAATATAATACCACTGACCTTTCTGAGGTTAGAGGCTCAGAGCATAGCAAACAGCATCCAAAGATAATGGATGTTTACTTAGGCCTTCACTACAGTAAGCTTATCGACAAATGTGTCAATTTAGGGGTATGAAAGAACTTGCATTCGTGCGATGCAATTTTAAACCATTTCACGCAATATAAAGCTTTGGGTATGTCTCAATCTCTCTGCCATAAAATAAGGCCTTCAGAAAGTCACAACTCCACAAAACAGATATACAAGCAAACGGAACACTACAGTAAAAGAAAGGGCGTGATAGATTCCATAAACGAGTTACAAAAGTTAAAAAGTGTGAAAAGATTTGCCGTCTCGGTACAATATTAATGCCCACAATATATATCCTCTGTACCTGTTAGTGTGCATCACTTAGCCCTGTGGGTAGTAGTGGTGTGTCATTGGTTCTGCTTCAGAGAACTAAGTCACACAGGGCCTCAGTGTAGCAGTGTACAACAATTTTTGGTAACATGAGTTTTTTCCCCCTGCACCTATGGGGTGAATCACGGCTGAAGGTAAACAATTGAGTATGCATATTAGAATAACAAGGCAATCGTTGCTAATTAATTTAGGCATTTTAATATTAACATAACATTATGATGGGGGTAGTGTTAATAGTGCTGAAGTAAAAGCTTGATCATAAGTTTTCCTCAAAGTCCCACAATGCTGTCACGGGGTGACCTACAGTCACTTGAGCACTTGAGCTAGGTTTGATCCAGTTTTACCAAGTCACAGTCTGTGATATATCAATGGAAAGGTACAAGTGTAAAGATTCAATGTAACATATTTGAACGGATTAGAGGATGTTGAAAAACCACCAGCTATGCATTTTAAAGAACTAAACAGTACCTCATTAAACCTTGCATTGGGTTCACACTTGCTCACAGTAATGAGTTATGAAATTGTTCCAATGTTATCAGTTTCTTTATCTTTAAAAGCTATTGTTTAGGTTAATCAATGGTCTCACATATTAGTGCAACCACAAAAGTTAAATTTCAATCAGGTTTCAATGCCAAGGGAATCCAGACCTATTTCATAAAAAAACAAATTCATGGCTCCTATAATAATAATTTATGATAAAAACCAGCATACATATGTGCAACAAAAGTAGTTTCATGACAACTCCCTGCACAAACAGGCTAGTATGATCAGAGTGGTTATGGAACAATAACAACTCCCTTGTATGATGTAAGCACTGTACTGTGTGACAAAATACTTAAATGCATACATATGGTAACATGTTGCTATGATCCAATACTAGCTAGTTGGGTGTATAAATAGATAACCATTATTGCAAAATGCACTGCACATGGTTTCCATTATGTAATAAGTTTTATTTTATGAATTTGTCAATCTGACATATAGGCTACTGTATATGTGTAGGCTGCATACATGTACAACTTATTGTATCTTAATAATACAGCAAACACTATTGAGGACTGTGACAAACAACATTTTCAAAGTGACTGTTGGGGATCTAAAAAGACCGGTACATGGCCACTGAAAGCCTTCTGTAGCTGTAAACCATGATACTAAACATTAAATATCTCTGCAAGCTAACCTGGCTTGAGATGTATGGTTTAAATAAGGTTTTCACAAGTTTGCCCTGTTGACCCAACCACTGGCCTAGACATACCAAATAATAGATCTATCCATGCTTTGATTTGAGTTTTCACAATTTGACCATTTTTACCTAAATTACCTTTCACCTTCACCAAAAACAATAGGCTTCTTGTACTTGTGATGCATCTATGTACATACCAATTATGAGATCTGTCCAATAAAGCTTACTGTCATGAGAAACTGTGTTTACAAGCTAGGATCACAAACAGCTCCCACCAACGCACACGCACACATATGCCATCATGAGTACAAAGTTTCAACATCATTGAAACCAAACATTAACAAGAGCCCAAGGGCACTGTGGTTCCTTGCGTAGGGGTATATGACAATAAACATAATATTATAATAGCAAGATTGGGCTCAAATAGTCCAAGTAATTGTGGTACTACATGTACCCATAAAGTAACCAACACTATAGCCAACACTTTTGTGATCACAAATTGTGATCGGAGTTTTGATCGGAAGGCACTTTTGAGATCTGAATATGGCCTCGAAAATGTAAGAAATATAAGGTCACCTACAAGCGGGTCAAGAGATATGATAACATTGGTGACCTCAGATCACATGACCATTAAGTTTGAAAATGTTCCACCACCCGATTCACAACTTGTCCCAAAATATCAATCGTGTCAGACTGTGGCACTGGGAGTTAATTGCATTAAATGTCTAAACATTAACTTTGACCTTGTATAACTTCACACAAAGGTCACCTGGGGTAAACCCATTGACATTTTTGATCGGTGAGACATGAATATAGCATTAAAACTGTAAAAATTCAAACATTTTTTCTTTGCCCATTTTCTCCACTAAAAATACTAGTTTTTTAACATTATTTGACCTTTATACCAACATCTGGTGAATAGATAGCTGGGAAACAGTGAGGAATATTGGGGTTTCAACAAGTTTTGAAACAATATTTTATATCTTGCTAATGTCCCATGTTCAACCACGGAAATATTTACTTTATAAGCAAACACATACCTGACCAAGATGGCGTGATGTGGATTCACGTGTAACTAGCTGTTGTTCCTGAAAGAGAAGAAAGTTGCAGCCGATATAGTCATTTAAAGCGGTTTTACAATTTAACACATCTTTCAATTGGTATGTACATTGTTGAATTGGTTATGACACTCCCCGTACTTTGCATGAAAACGTACCCGAAGATTGCTCCACAAAACTACATACATGTATGTGCATATTGATTGTTGCACCAGTTAACAGTGTACAAGTTGATCTAATATGTGGAGAATGACCTGTACTTTATGTAAAGTACTGCCAAACTGTGGAAATATCCTCACAAATGAAAGAACAATTACTGGAACTTGGGATAATCTGTCACTGTAGTATCCCATATATCGGCTTGACAAGGTTCAATGACCTCTGTCTACAAACTTGCATGCACCCAACTGGCACATACTTATTATTTTGCTTTAATTGGACCCGTTCAATACCCACCAGGACATATGTGGATGTATTAAGTGCCATGAAAAGAATTTCCATTTGGCACCAACAGCACATTGGTAAGAATTTAAATTAAATGTCTAATGAGACAATCATGAAATATAATTGGACCATAATGGCAGCAAACTCACTGTTTGCGTGATATTATTTATTTTATTCTATGGTTACTTGGGTAAAATGGGCAGCTAAGTTTGCTAGCCATCTGTTGCAAAATATATCTTCAGAGAGAAAACTCTTCAGTTGTCTGGATGCACATCTGTTAATGTGTGACACTGTTTATTTGTAACCACTCATTAAGTGATACTATGCAACCTTTGTGTTCCAAAAAATCTCATTACTACTGATTGGTAGTAAATTACCATGTTATCTTTTTGATGATTTCCTTTATTTACAACAAAATGCATAGTACATTTGAAATGGTTTTGCAAATTAAACAAAAAGCTGACGACAATAAAACAGTGTACATTCAGGGTTTAGAAACAGTGAATCTGAATGTTGACATTCAATAAAAAAAAAATTGAACTGTTGCACCCTGGTCCAGTGCTTATGTCACCTCTCTCCCCAATATTGTCAGGAAGTTAAAAATCTGCTGTATATCAGCCTAAAATGGATTTTGCTGACAGTGGAAAGTTTTTCAACAATGAACCACTGGTCCAACAGGTTGTCAACCAATGAGGTCAAGGACACATGGCTAGTGCCAATGAGCTACAAAAATATCTAAGCAAACAGTATGGCGCGAGAAAGCGGAATATATTACGTACAGATATATATATGTTGTACTTGCGAAATACATACACGGTTAACTTCAAAAATACATTTTAGACATATTGAAATATATGTATACACATATATTTTCTCTGAAAATTATATTTATTCCTTTAAAG
>KN882250.1:60916-71609 GCA_000934455.1 Apostichopus parvimensis
CTATCACTACCCACATAAAAACTGTACACAACTGTTGTCCAAGTAGCATTAAATTCTGAAGATTAATTTTAACAAACCTAAGCCAGCATTGGACAAGGCCTTCAGTACTTTCCATGAAGAAGGCCTTGTTGTTGCTTTGGGATCCGACAAAGCGACGATCTTCATTTTGTCCACCTTTGCAGTGTGACCACGTTTAAGCCTCTTCGTGTTGTGCCGACGCCTGATGGTTCGGGGGCTCTCCCCTGTCCTGTTTACATGAAACCTGGAAGTTAAAAATGGATTAAAACTGTTGGGCCAGCAAGATGACATACCTGCTGCTGTCATGGTTTGTTGAAATACAAATACTCACAGATCCATGTTAGTCCAAAGTCACACATAGTTTGAAGTTGTCATTTAAATAAATTTCACACCTGGATGGACATTGTTACATGTGTCATCGCATATATATATTATGCTGTACGTTCATATATACAACTAGCTTTGGTTTATTTAAGGGTTTTGGTTAGCTCAACCTCTCGATGACCTTTGACCTAAATTTTCACCACTCCTGATGGCCCATCCACAAATGATCATTGTGTATAAGTTTCATCAAAATCTGTAATTGCATGCAAGCATATAGTCCTGATCATTTTGAACAATTTTGAACATGTATATGAACAGATGGACCATTGCTGATATGACTATGAGCTCAAATTAAAAATGTGATTACTATTTCTCGAACTAAAGTGAATAGACATCTAAGTTTAGTACTGTAGCATGGTGCACTCATAATTGACGCACTTAAGGATTTGCTCAACTGTATGCGTTTTTCATGTGTAGTTCCTCAGAAATCCAATGGTTTCAAAATATTTATTGTTCTGTGCCTACAGAAAGTACAATTGAGCAGAATTTGACCAAAAAATGTCTGCCGTGTTAAGTTCTTTCATGCCCCTAAATTGACACATTTGTCAATAAGCTAACTGTACTGTGGGCCTTAGTACACATCCGTTGACTTTGGATGCTGTTTGCTATGCTCTGAGCCTCTAAGCTCAGACAGGTCAGGTCCCAGAGAGTAGTGGTATCATCTTGAGTAAATGTTATTTTTAGGGTCTAAGATTTCCAAATGCCCAAAAAACATGCAATACTGGGGGGAGGGTGTTAAAAGCTTAAAAAAAAAACACACAATTTGGTCAGCAAATAGCTGAAATGGATTTAAACTCATTAAAATGCAACTTTGCTTGACTGCAAGAAAGTTTATGTTGCCAGCTGTATCATTGCTAGTAATATTTGAAGGTGCGTCAGTTATGAAGCCTTCACTATACTACTTCTAGTACTTATCCTATTGACTCTATACTACTAATTCACCGCAACAGATCCTTTTCACTTTCTAAAGTGATCAGTGTGTATTCACCTCTATCAAGACTCCAACCTAATGAGTGCTGACACCAATGTGTGTTCTAATTTTCTGCATGTTTACTTGAGGCTTAAAGGCATTGAAGACTCGCCCCAAACCGTGTGCGGCCATCTGAAAAAGATAACTTTCTGTTGCTTGCAAGTGACGTTTTGTTTGTGTCGCTACAAAATGCAGACAGTAATGAAACGTGATACTTTAATTGTTATCTTTAGCTGGACCGGAGATGTCCATCGCTGTATCGTTTGTGTACTGTGCTGTGGTTATTGACCGCAGCTAGTGTCTAATTACCGACGGTAGCAAGCTGTGTGGTTTTATTTCTGGGATCGATGGTGATGTTTAACACTTCTGTTACACCTCATTCGAAACTAGGTCAAATTACCGGCATTAGACGTTTCTTTTTGCGCGAGTCTTCACACCCTTTAATAGCCTTCTCAGGGAGGGGGTGGGGGTTCAGTCTGCTATAACCATACAGCAGTAGGCTACATGATGTAGCTAAGCCATGGAATTATTAATACTGCCACGGCTAGGCCCCAATGTTAGTTACTATAGTACACATTAGTAGTAGTAGTAAGGCCTAGTACTGAAGTGGCTATGGAGCTAGACCATAGGCCTACAAATTTACACCTGCTTTCACTAATAATAAACAAAACTAAGGCCAAAGGTTGGTGTAATTAAAAATGACCATTGCCTACAGTTGAGCAAAGGAGGACACAAAGCTGCTTCGATTGAGTCCTATATCATCAATCGCTACATTAATACTATTCTGGGCACGTAAAATGGCTGGTAGTGCATCCATCTTGTCAATAGCGGAATCAATCGGGCTGTACATGTGCAGTTTCGTGTTTTAAACCCGCCACTGAAACATTTATTGCAGATGTATGTACACAGCAAATGTGTGTATTTGCGAATTAATCTGTACATATATTTGATTTAATCCCAATATTTATTCGAATTAATGCACGGATATATTTGATTTTATACATGTATATATTCGCATTAATCCGTATAATATTCGAATTAAGCCTCATATGTATTCAAATTAATATGTATATGTATTTGAATTAATGCGCGAATATATTTAAGACTTATGATTGCCTAATAATATATAAGCTTATAATTAATTCGCGTATATATTCATATTAATACGCGGATATATTATGCTGTGTTTGTCCCATATGGCTTGCCATAACATAGTACTATTTGTTAGCATTTTACTTGTGTTTGGATGCATCCTTGTTGGCAGGCATGGCACTAGGTAGGCTGGTCAACCCCATCGGTTACAGATCATCATGATAGATCTGCTCAAAATGCTCTGATATTCAAGTCAGCCTATGCTATCACACATTCTATGTACGCCTTTGTGTCTGAATGGGCCATTTCCTGGATCTTTAATGAAAGTATCTTTGAGTAAGTGTGTGTGTTGGTTGAGTTCAAGATGAGAAAAACAATTTCAGTTTATTTAAGTTATACCCAGCTTCGGCCTTTAGTCCTGTCTCAATGTGTGCTTTCATGCTTGAGTAGTTTCAACAGTCATCAAATGTATACTTATCTATTACTCGCAACTGTGCTACACCATGGAGCTTTTATGCATGGCTGCGGTCATCATGCAAGCACACAAAAGCTGACCTTTTTTATAGCTTGTGAGGTGTCATTTATCATGTTATGAGGTCAAGATGAAACTGTAGGCTGATTTTCAATAGAGCTTAAATCCATGGGTTGTTTTCAATACTAGGGAGTTCCCCACCTCCAGAAGTAAAGCAGCCTTACAATATAGGCTAGTAAGAACAATGAAGTGCACCACATGGTAATGTGGACAAGCAATAGCAAAAGTATTCTTATACATATGTAGGCATTGAAACTTGAACATCAGTGACCAACATGGGCATCCCAGCACATAATATCCAGTATAGGATGCAGTAAAAAGAGATCTTCAATAATAGGTAAAAATGTACAAACCTTGTGATATGAGCATTTAGAAGAGTTATTTGTCCAGGATCCGCAGTAAGGGCTAATTCGAGGCTGAAAGAATTACATTAATAGAAGTTTGCATTCATTCAAATTTGACTAGGGAGATTAGTAAACCTTGCACCTGTGATAAGAAGGAGGGGGGGCTGTGTTTATTACAAAATAACTGGCTTTATTTTAATATCATAAAGACCTTGGATAATTCATCGTCTTTAAGACTAAAAAGGTAGTAACACAATTTGAAAATTACAAAACCTAGCTAATACACACCTGAGTTGCTAATAGATGTTAATTTGACAATATTTCCATGTGGATTTGGAGACTGTCAACCAAGAAACATGTGATGACATAATATTACTAAAAAGAAAAGAGGGTCGCCAATCCCTTGTCTATAAATATATGTTGGAGTTAATTCATTTACTACTTTGCATATGCATGCAGTCATCATCCAAATAGATAAATGCATGAAATTGGCCCATCATTCCTTTGTGATATATTAAATCTCGAAGACAGCTAAAATTGCCTGTAGTTGCAGGCAAATACAAGTTGAAGCCTCAAGAGACAATTTTTGGAATTCTTATTTGGAAAATATGCCTAGCTGCTACAGTTCCATGCATGAAGATCTTGCAACTTGAGACACATACAGGACTGCATTACTTGACTACGCAGAAAACGCTTGTTAATACAGTTTAACATCTTCTCATTGTCAACACCAGCAAGTCCATACGCAGTGGCAGGCGCGTAGCCAAGGGGGGTGTTTTGGGTGTTCAAACACCCCCCATGGCCCAAGTGCCCCCAAAAAATATATGCAGAAAACACCAGTGACTTGGAGAGATACGCTAGTTATAATTAGCGGAGGGGCCGAGAAGATTGGACTTTCGTCTGTAACAATTTCTCTATCGTCACGACTCACGTTACAGTATATGCCCAACATATACAAACTCTAAATTATCGCACTAATGGGATTTTAGCTTTACTTTTAGTGAGACTCTAAGAGAACCGTGATACCAAATATGCCAAAATCGATGATGTGAGAGTACCGTTAACTCTTTGGGTTCCCAGTTTGCTTGTCAACAGAGAGTCTACAGTCCAAACGAAGGGGAACTCTATAGGTCTGCAATTCCCTTCATCTTTTTATCTCTGATCCCCCAAAGTATTATTCTTACAGTTCCAACTTTTGAGTTGAAGTTGAACCTAGTTGCTTGTAAATTATATATGTTGAGAAAGGTATCTCTTTAGGTTCACATTTTCCTTGCATCAATAATTGAGTCTATATAGGATTACATTTTTCTGATGTGAATAGAATTATTCCACAAAATAATTATCAATATTCTTTTGCATGATTTGAGCCCAAACATTGCACCATTTTGCATCTAGAGGCCTTAAAATTCCATTTTTTCGCCAAAGGGGAGGGGGACACCCACTCCCCTTAGACCCCTCCCCCATGTCAGTCTCCAGCAAAACACCCCCCATGAAAAAATCCTGGCTACGCGCCTGCCCAGTGGTAATAATCCAGTGCAATGCATGAAGATTACACCACACTGAAAGATATACTAGTCAACTGTATAGCAGTTCCTACACTTGCAATGACATGTAGTATAAATTGCAGGTGACTGCAAATTGATTCATATGCAGCACCGGCCAAGAAGACCAACCTGTATGTGTGAGTAATGCCAAGAATTGAATATGAGTACCATTTGGAACCAATTAATTCAGTCATTAGACTGGGATCTGAATGTAACTTTTTCATTTGTTCAAGTCCTTTTATTGAGATACACAGATTCACGATCTAGAGAGTTTTATTATTAAGATTACCTTACATCAACTGCTATACATTTAAGGAGGTTTACTTTCCTCAATGAATTTTTCTTGAGAAAAGCTGCACCTGTAGCATTCTTAAACCAGAATGCAAGAGGCATTGAGGTTTCGATGACTTCAATGCACTAGACCTCTGCTTGTTAGTATAACCAGAACTAGCTGTTACAATAACACTATGGCATGATAACACAGGTCAGTCTATTGTATGGGGTTATATGCACTTCCATCAAAAACAATAGGTTTCTTGTACTCAATTTTATGAATCCACACACCAAGTATTACAAAACCAAACCAAACCTTGATCTCTAATAACTTCGCACATTAAGGTTGCAGAGGAGTCAACTTATGGACAATTTAGATTGGAATATGCCCACAAATCTTCAAAGAATCAACTTGAGAGAAGCTAATACAGGTCACTGGAGGTCAACCTGAGGTCAAAGGTCACCCAAATGCAGGTCGACTATTGGATTACAATAGTGTAACTCCCAACCTTGATAGATATTTGGTTCTCAAGTTATTGCAAAAATACTAGTTTTTGACCCCTGATTGACCTTTGTTTACCTTGGATCACATGACCGTTATGTTTTGAAACGATCCCTTACCCCATTCACAACTACGCCCAAAATATCAACCATGTCGGACCCTGTCAATGGAAGTCATTGCTTTAATATTTTGGTTTTTGGCCCATGACCTTTGGTGACTTTCACAGGCACCAAAAACAATAGGGCACATCTACTGAATGTGGTACTCATATACACCAAATATTAGATTGGTCCAAGCTTCCCTACTTGAGATATCGTGTTTACAAGCGAGGCATCACACACACACACACACGCACACGCACACACGTTTGTATTACATTCCAACCGAGGACCCCATTGTATTTTCCATTGTTCAAACCCACGTACCCTAACCTTAACAATACCCCATACAATAGAATTCTTCCGAGGACGTGGTGATTCTTTAGAAATCACAACCGAGGACCTGGAGTTCTTTTGTTCAAGTCCTCGGTCAGATAGAAAAACAAACGCACACATACACACACTCTCCGCCTGCATGAATGCATAGGTTACGATTATCATCGAAACCAAAAACGCAATTATCACGAATGAGCAAAAGGAAGGTCCGGAAACTAACCTGCTTTCTTGTTGAAATTCTGTGGGCTCGAATGATCCTGACATCTCCACTGCCTAATAGTGTCAGTAGAAACACCAACTATAGCGGTGATGAAATAAGGTAAAGTCAACAAACACCATGCCAATAAGAATTATTTAAATCACAACTCTCATGTGGGACTGGCAGTTACGCACAAGTTTGGGATAGCTTGTTGTCATGACGACTTATGACATGGCATAATACATCTTGATGCCAGATTGCATGTTAGCTATGGGATATATGTCCCTGTTATTATGGTCAGTGCTTATTCACACAAAAAAACTGACAATGCAGACCCATAACAGTTAATGGGCAAGCGAACCACAAAACATGTAATTCCTAACACTTACTCACACAAACCACATGGTTGAAACATGACTATTACAATTTGATTTGGGCATCATGCACAAGTGTGGGTGTTTACATATACCAAAACAAGGGAGAGGTGGTAGTGTATGGTGGAAACACCAAATGAGGGCACAACCCACAAATGCCATTTTTGAGCATTATTGAGGAACCTCATAAAAAAGGGCCCTGCACATGTATATGTTCATGTATGTACAGAGTTTGTATGCCACTTAAGTACATCATAGTTCCAGTGATATACCTACATGAAGCACAGACCTCCTGCATCTCTTAGTTAGATTGCAGCATGACATCCATTCCCTTTACAATGGATAAACAAAGAGAAGTACCTGGAGAAGATGAAAATACAATACATCAAATTAATTAACACTATAAGGTAGCAGTCAAATTCAACATGCACTTATGATTTTCTGTATTATACTGGCAACAGTGGTGTAGCCAGGATTTTTTTTCAGTGGGGGGGCGCTGGGGGGCTTGACCATTTCCTGGGAGGGCGTCTTGTTACTATCTAAGCGGAGCACCACCATGGGTTGGCGCGCAGCGTACCGAAATTTTTAGCTAAAACGGCCTCCTAGATCGTCGGAAATGACACTTCCCAAGCCTTGTAAGCATGGGCGTCAATCCGATTTGAAAATGGGGTGGGGGGGGACTCAAACAATTTGAGTAGTCCGGCCGCAAGTACTATCTAAGCGGAGCGCCACCATTGGTTGGCGCGCAGCGTAGCAAGAAAATTTCAGATTTCAATATCTGCCAGATCGCTGGAGATGGCACTTGCCAGGCTGGATAGCAGCCATCTAGCTGCGTGACTTCGGGAGAAAATAACAAATTCATCACTCAGGAAATCTGCAATAAAGTTCTTGCGGCCTTAATTTTTGGTGGATTATTTCTGTTATTAGCGATTCCAATTGACATTAACATTAGAACCCAGTGCAAGATGACAAATGATGCGGCAAACTGGAAACCCCAGCCCCATTTTACCCTGTTTCAGGATAGAATACCCCTCATTTGTTCAAACCCATGGCAACTAACAATCTGTGAATACATTTACTTCGAAATGGGCACATTATATCAAGGAATGACCCCAGGGCCTCAGATATAGGCCTATAGGAACGATGCCCCAAAATGACCTCGGACATACTATAGGCGAAGGAAGCTATCTGCCGCGACTGCATGTGAGTTTCTCGACTTGCCGTCCTGGGAGTCATACACAAAATTGTGAGTTTGACACCGGCATTGACATTTTTCGACAAATCTGCAAATTGCACGTGGAAAATAAGGAAAGATTGACTGTGCTTTCAGCCAAGTAACATACTGAATGACCGAACTATATGTCAAACTGACATGATCAAAGATTGCGTCTGAAACATTATTAGGGTGATAGACTGATTCTCAGCGATAGTATTGTCTCCTTTCTTGAAAATTTGGTTTTTTAGCGGTTTTAAGAGCATCAGGGTACGTCCCAGAAGTGAAAATCAGGCCTATGCGCTATGTCACATCCGGTTTTTCAGCAACTATAGCCTACTGAGGTCCGCGGTCGAAGGGTCGTTCATGAGTGGTCATCACGGAGATTCGAAACCATTTAGACCAATGATATATTTTTTGCACACATGTAATTTTTTTTTCGACACCCAAAATTCCAGTGGGGGGCGACAAGCTTTCATGGGGGGGGCTGTCGCCCCCCACACCCCCCCTTGGCTACGCCACTGACTGGCAGGTTATTGCATTTTGTCAGCCTTATGATGGAACACATCATTGGAACAAGTCTCGTCTTATGATGTCTTGTCAGCAGCACCTACAGATGAACTACTTTTAGTAAAGTAGTTCATGGCATTTTGATCACTGTTCTATCCGGGTTCACCGTAGTAAATGAACAAAGAAGCTTCTGCTTTTTTGGCTTTCGTTGCATATTTTCTGTGCCAGGAACAAATACATTTTTGATATTTTAATCAATATGAACACGCCAAAAAGTCTGTAGGCATGCCTATGAAATCCTTCATGATTAAGTAAAAGGAATATAGCAACAAATTAAGCAGATCATTAATTTCTATAAGATAAGAGTAACTAAAATTTTGTAAAAAATCCTCTTCTACACTGAATCAAATCATGAGGCATAGTACCACTTATAGATGGGTGGTGTACAGCTGGCAGTGGATTGCCAGAGTAACAGGGGAATGTGTCCCGGCCCATCCCCCTTTTCAATTTGTCATGCCCAATTATTAAGTGCCCTGAGCTAATGCAAGTTTGAATATGCCCTAATTGGAAATTAAAAGTGCTCCTTCCATACATTACTGGAGAAGGTATATAACTTTCCTCTATGTCCAATATCACCATGGAGGCTATGAAATTTCAGAAATGTAAACTATGAGTTGCAAGTGCATGGGATATACTTAGGCTAACAACTAGGTGCTTTGGTTTAACAAACCTGCATGGACAAAATAACAGTAACACTTAAAGATCTCCATGCATGTGGAAACAAATATCTGTTTTCCTTGTCCAGTGCCAATTATGCATGGTGCCATACTTCATTAAGCAGTTAATCACATGCATAGGATACGACTTAAAAATCCACATAACGAGTTTGAATGTACAATATTTATATACTACAAATAATCATAAACTCCCTCAGTACTGATAGTCCACAATTTCAAACCATTTACTTAGTAACTTCTCATTCAGTTTCCACATATCTTGGCAATAATTCAAAGTATGGGGTAATGTCTTCAAAAATAATGAGAACAGCTGGTGTGTTAATTTACAGTGCAGTGCTCATGCAGAGAATGTGCCAGTGGGCATCAGCACATGCACACAGGGATCGATCAAAATATCATTTGAACATTGTTTTGTTTGTAAACAGAACTTGCTTCAGCTAGTTCAGGTCTAAACTTGCAAACCATCAAAAATTCAAGAAAAAATTATCAATAAGAAGGTTGCAGGCACTGAATTGCAGGCACTGAAGTTTGTTTACACCAAATGCAAGATGGGGCTTTAAGTTTAATTAATGCCAACTACTACCAATATTGGTCCAAATTCTTGAATCAGTGTTTTTATTACCACCCTGGAGAAAAGTTACCTCGCTGGGACATTCAGTCATCTTGTGTGTTCATTGAGGACTTACAAATTTAAAACTAAAGGCCTGATCCAGGTACTTAGTAGGCTTCATTTTGAAACCTAGAATTTTTAGCATGCTATAATTTGGGGCCAATGCATCAATCATGCTTAACTCACATAATGTTGTTATAATTATATAGCCCTAACAATATTGCTAGAAATTTGAATGCAAGAACTACCAATACCAGGCCTATTTTACTACACGAGCATACATAGTCTAGCTGGCCTAAGAAGTTGCAGTAAGTCTGCATATATTTTTGTTATACAGTATAGCTAGTTATGGATAACCTAGCTAAGGCGAATCCTAGGCTATATAGCCTACTGTATAACTTAGTACGAATATTTTGACAATTATTCTATTTAGGCTTAGGCTACCCAATAATAACAATGAAATTTATCACATATCGGGTGTAGTTCTAACTTCGATTGATTATTAACTTTAAAAAAAGCAGAATCTCTCGGATTTGCAAGCAATACTGCTGGAAGACGATGGACCTGCACGTTGACAGACGACGGAAATACTTGATTACAAACGCACTTGCTCCCGATAATTCTTTGACTTATATAGCATGGGTCCAGTTACCTACCGTGTATCTCGTAGCACATATGCTGCGGAATTATGAGCACGAACGAGTTGTTACCGTGGTACAAAATATAGAGATGTGAATCGGGTGCCCAGTGAGGTAACTTTCCTCCAGGCCTGGTGATAACAAAAATTGTTTAAGTAGTTTGACCAAAGGTGACCATATTTAAAAATCTGGCATATTTGTGGCAAATGCAGCATACCTTTAAACATAGGCCTATATAAGGTTGGAGTCAAAATAACATGAAAAGCAAAATGAAAAGTAATACATTATTTATTGACAGAGTCTCTTTGGAATATGAAGT
>KN882250.1:195812-210395 GCA_000934455.1 Apostichopus parvimensis
ATTGATCGGTACCGCACATTCGATTGATCAGTACCGCACATTTGACAGATCGATACTGCACACACTCAATTGATTTGTACTGCACATTCTATTAAACCGTACCGCACATTCGATTGATCGGTATCGCACTATTCGATTGATCGGTATCGCACTATTCGATTGATCGGTATCGAACATTCCATTGATCGGTATTGCACATTCGATAAATAGGTATCGAACATCCGATTGATCGGTACCGAACATTCGCATGATCGGTACTGCACATACGATTGATCGGTATCGCACATTCGATTGATCGGTACCGCACATTCGATTGATCGGATTAATCGGTATTGCACATTCGATTGTTCGGTACTGCACATTCGATTGATCGGTACCGCACATTCGATTTATCGGTACCGCACATTCGATTGACCGGTATCGCACATTTGATTGATCGGTATTGCACATTCGATAGATCGGTACCGAACATTCGATTGATCGGTACTGCACATTCGATTGAACGGTACTGCACATTCGATTGATCGGTATACCGCACATTCGATTGATCTGTATCGCACATTAGATTGATCGGTACCGAACATTCGTTTTATCGGTACCGCACATTCGATTTATCGGTACCGCACATTCGCTTGATCGGGCCGAACATTCGATTGATCTGTACCGTACATTTTTTGATCGGTACCGCACATTCGATTGTTCGGTACTGCACATTCGATTGATCGGTACCGCACATTCGATTTATCGGTACCGACATTCGATTGATCGGTACCGCACATTCGATTGATGTAAAGAAATCGTAATAACTAGAAACTACTATAATATTGTTTTTTCACGTGAAAAATTTGCATTCACTTGTGCATTATTGATTATAGGAAAACTTTAGACCGTATTCCGAGACCTGTTTACAATGTAACAACCTAGTGTTAGGCTTAATGCGACGGCTATGGATTAGAGGCATATTAGCAATTCTGCCTAAATTAAATTATTTTGGAGGGCATCGCGGCAAACATCGAAAGGGTAAAGAAATATGGAAATAAGAGGTTCGACGGTAAAAGTGAGGTGATGGGCAGGGAAGTATGACCCTTTGCAAATTGTGAGAAAAAGAAACATCGAATTACAAATTAGTACATCAAATACTGCTCTACGGAGCCTTTGATGCCTAAACATAACCTATACCAGGGTAGGAATGAAGATTTGGCTCTGGGGGGGCTATTTTGGAAAATGAAAAGTTAAATACGCCCCCCCCCCTTAATGTATTTACGAGGTTTTTTTTTGTAGGTTTAGGGGATAAGGGGGGGGGGGCTCGGAAGTGGTTTTAAGCATTCAACAGGTTAAAGTAAGCACAATTACCCTCTTCTATGAATGCTGCGACCGTATAGCAAAATCATTAAATAATAATAATTAAATATTAAATAATAACATCAAGCCACCGAATATATGACGAAAAACCAATCAACTGAAATAGAAAACACAGGTTTACTTCCGCTGAAGGTGCCCTTTCTTTAAATCATGTATTTTTTCCGTGTGGATAAAATCACTCACCACCAAATACGAAACCATTATTCCACTGCAAAGTAATCGAAGTTAAAACCTTCAAACCTTCGCCACAGCAACGGTGTACGTAAAATACAACATTCCAGGCGCGGATCCAGGGGGGGTCCAGGGGGTCCGGACCCCCCCCCTGCTCTCGGCCAAAAAAAAAAAGAGAAAAAAAAAAGAGAAAAAAAAAGAGAGAGAAAAAAAGAGAGGGAGAAAAAAATAATTAAATTAAACGCCAATTTTAAACATGTAGGACGTCAGAAGGGCGGTTATCCTTACAAGTCAGCCAGGTGTGTCTTTTCCGTCAAATGAACTATAGTGTGCACGCGTGCTACACGTGCCAAAAATGCCTAAAAATCTCAATTTTCAGACCGAAAAGTTTCAAAATTGAGGTGGTGTTCGAATTTTTTTGGGCGGTGAGGTGGCAGAGCGGTAGGCTGCATGGGATGCGCCAACGAATTCTTCATGAGACTGAGTAGTTTCAAAACTGAGTAGTTTTTTTCTCATCAATTGAGAAATTGCAGACATGAGATCCATATTTTCAGGCTAGGTACATGCAGCTTAGAATACTCGGGAAGTGCCGTTTCCGGCCATCTGGGGGGTTTGTAAAGCCAAAAATTTTCTGGTACGCTCCGCGCCAACCGATGGTGGCGCTCCGCTTAGATAGTCTTACGTTCAGGCGCGGCTGGACCAGTCAGACCCCCCCCCCCCTGTCAAAAATCCTGCATCCGCCCCTGCATTCCCTCTTTAAGACATAGCACATACCTTCCAAACGACAGCCGATTTCACTAACCACGGGAAGCAAAATCGGCGACCCTGGCAGCCTAATTTGATGAAATTACATTGTGAAGGACGTATAGAGGGTGTCTTTATTTTAATATTTCGTAGTAAAAGAACAAACCTAGAACATCAGTTGATATTTTCACCTTCCATGTTTTTGAATAATAATATTTTCACCTTCCATATGTTTTTGAATAATCGTTATGACATAACTGGTATTCCACGTAATTTTTACCGATTACGATTATGCAATAATGGGGCCGATTCCGATAATCGTTTGAACACTAATATTGATAAAACACTGCAGGATAGATCAGAAATAATCTTGAACACTGCAAACAGAAGTTAGAAGATTGCGTTTTTTTTATTGTACACAATTTTTGCTTCAGAGAAAAGTCTCTGGTATTGGGGATGCAAGCACACCAGGCCTTAGTTACACTCTACTTGAGAAATGGGGCAAATCTCTGCGAACTCAGATGGTCCCTAAGATGACTTAATTCTGGCTGGTATAGGGAATGTTGTTTCGGTTGTGAAGTTTTCAAAATATTCACATTTCACAATATATTCAATGACTTTTGCTATTAAAATGGGTTGGCTGCAGACGTTATTTGATAGTTCAATTAGGTAAAGAATCTGTCCATGGCTTCACAGTGGTGTGGTGGCAATTTCGCATAAAAAGACTGTTTATTCTGGATATTGGAACATTTTGGCATAAGACTTGTGTATTTTCCAAGCAGTGACCTAATTGTTTGGTGTCCATGTGTGAGTATCATAAACATATATGTAAGTACAGTCATAACAAAAAAGAAGCTGTCACTCTTGGATGAATCAGCAGTTGCAAAACAAATGTAATATTATTGCAAGGTATCACAAAATCCTCTGGAGTTTCTTATAATATCAAATATATGTTCAAAACTGATGGTTAAGTACTTCAAGAGGATAAGGTCCAAACATACACCAATTAAAAAGAGAAAATTTGAAAACATATATAAAACTGAACATTTATTTTACATTTCCAAATGAATAAAAACATTTTAAAATACATATGATGCATGATTGTCACCCAATACAAAGTACAATAAAAGTCATGTATAACCAAGTGCTCTGTTATTTCAAGTACAATAAAGTCATGTATGACCAAGTGCTCTGTTATTTCAAGTACAATAAAAGTCATGTTTGACCACGTGCTCTGTTATTTCAAGCATCTTGTGTCTGTACAATTTGTTTGTAGAGTGCTTTCACAATATTTAAATTGACCTACTATCTGCAGGACACAAAAGTAATTTCATATATGACCGTTCAGGTCAAACCAAATACAAGTACGTAAAATTACCCTTATTAGAGCTAGCATCATAGAGAGCTCATGGAAAATTATGTCCTTAATATGAAATGCCCTGAAAGAAGTTATGCTGATAGAGGTTTCAAGCCATCCTAGGAATAACTCTAGCATTTATATTTTTTGTTGAACTTTTTGAGTTTGCAAATTATACTATCCATGCAACTGAATAATATATAACAGGTTCTGTGTACAAAAACTTGGCATTTATGTAGCAATGTAACTGTATTGTAGAGCAATTTACTATATAAGATAAAATAAGAGACTAACTTATTCCTTGGTATCATAGTATGATTTCTAAAATTGCTTAACTAGAAGAAATCTTTAAAATCAATGGAACTTTCAAATCAAATCAGGTTTAACAAGTCACTGCTAATTTTGAAATCATTTGCAACAATCGATGCTTGTTCCACCACTATTAGCTTTTCTCTGCAAATAACTGTTATAAGACCATGATATCAAATATTAAAGTATTGCAACCTGTTTTCACTTACATTTCAACCAAAGTTACATACAATCAACGCACTTGTTTTTTTTTCTGCAGGGTTGATTCTCAAGGGCAGTATGCTGTTTTTAGGGTAATAGTTAACTCAGTGATGTGGACAGGATCAATCATCCTCTCAGATTCTCTGATCCATCCTCTTAGAATCTCTGATGCAATCGAATATAAAAACTGAAATGTCTGGTAATGTCATTACTTATTCATAGTTGCCATTATTTCTATTAGCATGACTTTCCAATATTTGATATAATCCACTTTGTAACTGGTCAGTATCACTATGACCTAACCTATAATACATGCCTCTTCTGCTTAACAATTTACCAGGTTGTGGTGTCTGTTGCTATGGTTAAGCATTCACCAATCAGGTTGTGTTGTATGTTTCTATGGTTAAGCATTCACCAATCAGGTTGCGTTGTCTGTTTCTGTGGTTAAGCATTCACCAATCAGGTTGCGTTGTCTGTTGCTATGGTTATGCATTCACGAATCTTGAACAATGAATAGATCCTCTTGGTCCCCAATAGTTGCGATCTTCAAGCACTGTCAAATGAACGTTAAATAGATTAATCTCAACCTTGCAAGAAGACATAGTTTGTATTTACTAGTCAAACTATCAATGGAGAAAGGGACATCACCACCATCATTACAGTCAACTGACATGGATGCTTATGATGATGAGAATTGAAACTCCAAACATTAGTGCCTCAATATTTCTATGATAAGCCATGCTCCTCTTGTGTAACAGTCTGAGTTCTTCAACACAAACATTTTTATCCCCTATGCCAAGGAGTGGTTGGATCGTTTCTCCTTAAAACTGAAATGTTAGCAACGATCTATACATTGGATATCATATTGTTGTACTTGGCCACAAGCGTCATCTGATGTATTCATTAAACACCATAAATGTGTAACACACAAGCACCATCTGATGTATTCATTAAACACCATAAATGTGTAACACACAAGCACCATCTGATGTATTCATTAAACACCATAAATGTGTAACACACAAGCACCATCTGATGTATTCATTAAACATCATAAATGTGTAACACACAAGCACCATCTGATGTATTCATTAAACATCATAACTGTGTAACACACAAGCACCATCTGATGTATTCATTAAACACCATAACTGTGTAACACACAAGCACCATCTGATATATTCATTCAACACCATAACTGTGTAACACACAAGCACCATCTGATGTATTCATTAAACACCATAACTGTGTAACACAAGCACCATCTGATGTATTCACTAAACACCATAACTGTGTAACACACATAACTGTGTAACACACAAGCACCATCTGATGTATTCATTAAACACCATAACTGTGTAACACACATAACTGTGTAACACACAAGCACCATCTGATGTATTCATTAAACACCATAACTGTGTAACACACAAGCACCATCTGATGTATTCATTAAACACCATAACTGTGTAACACACAAGCACCATCTGATGTATTCAGTAAACACCATAACTGTGTAACACACAAGCAGATGTCCTTCTAAACCTTCTCCAGTGTGTTCTGTGTAAAATTACAACTTAGGCTGAAACAATTAAGGCGAACTTTGTCTCATTTCGTTCAAATCCTACCGAAACTGAGAAATAAGACAACCATTTGCTCTACAAGTTATGTTCCAAACTATTGAACCTCCAATGAAGGTGAAACACTGTAACAATATCTGAGCCACATGCATAAAGAAACTGCTCTTTTATTGAAAGTAGTTCAATGAACAATCAATGGGCTTCAGTAGTAGTGAAGACAGATGTTTCCAATAGACTAATTAACTCAAAAAGACTATAAAAGCATTGACAAATGCACTTGCTGTATGATTTGAGTGATTAGTTTTCATGACGTACCTTTTCATTTGCCAAATGGAGAAGACAAACAAAAGCAATGGGTATGCTCAGGTTTTTTGACATAGTACTAGATAGTTTCTCAGGCAACACATCGTACAGGTTAGTAAATGATTGAGTACCAACCACAGCTTCCTTCTTATCGTCATTAGGTATCATTTCTTGGTTTTCCTTAAAAATAAAATGAATAAAGAAAGAAAGGAAGAGAAAGAAAGAATCATGAAAACAAATTCACATGCAGACTCTTAGATGTGACCCAGCCCAGGAAGCAATGCACTTTAAAATGTTCCTACAGGCTCTGTACAGTTTAGTAGCACTGTCAAATATAAGTGAGGAGGGTGGAGGTTATGTACTTCAGATTCAATATGATTGATATTGTAACACACATGAATGTTGAACCAGACTTAGAGTAAATGCAAAGGACCGGGTGTTTAGAGAAGTCTGGTGGTGTCATCCATGGCGAGAGAGAAAGATAAACTATGGCAAGAAAGACAGAATCTTTTGATGATAAACTTCAGCAGGGAAAGTTAATGGAAAATAAACAAATATTTTTGAATATGTAAATCTTAAACCAGTGCATATCCCTACACTTGTTTGGAATGCCCAAATTACACATAAACCAGTGCATATCCCTACACTTGCTTGGAGGCCCAAATTACACATAAACCAGTGTGTATCCCTACACTTATTTGGAATGCCCAAATTACACATAAACCAGTGCATATCCCTACACTTGCTTGGAATGCCCAAATTACACATAAACCATTGCATATCCCTACACTTGCTTGGAGGCCCAAATTACACATAAACCAGTGCATATCCCTACATAAAGTTGGTTTCTACTACTGACTTGAGTTGTTTCAATCTATGTGGGCAAAGCTTGAATTGCAATATGAATCCTGCATTGAGTCTCTGGAGTGTTACGCAGGCTTAAAAAGTCATACCTTATTTTCTTCTGAAGGGTTGGTTAGATGATTCCACATTAGAGCCTTCAATTTCTTCACATCCATTCTCTTTGCAGTTTTGGCATATTGGATATCAATCCTGTTCACCTATTCAAATGCACCAAGAAGCAGTAATGAAGATAAAAAGGTGGAACATATATATTTACATTTAAAAGGCTACCAGGTACTCTCACCTATCACAAACATTGTTAGGTTTCAATGTGTGAAGCTGTGGTATCCATAACACTGAAATAATGGACATGACCAATGGAAATACTTTGTCTTTCTAACTTGCAGTCATTCATACTGTACAACAGAGTTATCACAGAAAACAACAGAACACTTGTACTAGTATTTAAGGTGAATAATCCTACACACCAAGTATAAACTCCATGTCACTTTTCCACAGAGACTTATTATGTTAACAATTCTTTCAGATTATGACCTCTGCTGACCTTTGAAAAGCAATAAATTTCTTGTACTCATTAAGGTGAATTCAATTTATAGAAAGTATTAGGTTAACCCAACTGTATTTTTTGAGTTTTACAATCTAGGGAGTTGTGTGTTTACAATCCAGGGAGTTGAGTATGTACAAACACAGACACACCCATCACATCCCATGGATTCTGTTTGCCTTCAGCAAAGAATAACAAATCTCTGCTCTAAAAATGTGCCTTGATTATTAAGATAGTGAATGACAAATAACAATACAACTGACACAAACAACAGGATACATCAAACCTCATGTCTCAGGGAACCAACATATAAAGCTATGCAGCAAAAAGTGTGATTGAACCTTCATGTATGTATGTATGGGTGTGACACCTTTAGCTTGTATACTGCACATGATGTGAAAAGATCTATAGATTGCTCTCATACAGTTTGGCACGAGGATGCCCAATATAAATTAGATGCCCCCTATTGTTTAGGTGAAGTCAATGGTCACTTGGAGTCAGAAAATGGCAAAGTAAGAAAACATGATGAAAACTCCAAATAGTGAAGGGTTTTGCTTTTATGGAGGGTTGAAGGTCACCTGAGTTAAAAGGAGTCAAAGACTGCACTCCTTGTTAACATGAAAAATAAAAAATAAACATGGTCAAACTTTCATAATTATTTTGATTGGTCCACTTTGCTTTCGGTGAAAAGCAAGGGTCACTTCAGGTCAGTCCCTAAACCTTTCACACACAATAACCTCCAAAAAAAGTACAGCTTGCTTAGGTTTATATAATTTGTATTTTGTCCACCATAAGTACAAAGGCCCCTTTTTAATTTTGCTCTTTCCCCATCATAAAAAATACCAAGGTTCTTAAGAAAGCATTGAAATCTGTGTAAACAGTACAACTAACAAAGCACCAGTTGTACCAATGAATACATACGTGCATATTGTCAATAATATTCTCAGATCAAGCAGCATGGAAGATTTCAATCACTAATAATTTTAGAGGAATTTTGAGAGCAGATATGATCATTTCACAAGTATTCAACCTCTTCAAGTTTTGAAAACATTATTCAAATCTTCAAGCTTTCTACAGAGTATTTATTAGTTTAAGAGGGTTTTACTTCAAGCATGTCACCATATGACCATGTATTAATATGGCTAGGAGTATAAGTATATTGGTTCAGTGAGTATTCAGTTCCAGTTTCTATAAGATTAACCTCTTTACCAATTTAAATCAGCGATGATCAAAGCATCACAACCGTTTCCTAACATAACGTTTAATCCTACATTTAATAACCAATCGTTATTGGTTTGGGAGGTTTACATGGCAAGTAACCATTGCTCACACTAGATAGTGAAGATTCCTTCAACACTAGTAACCTTCAAATCTAGGTAAAGCAGCAGTTCCAATGTACATTACTCATAATCTGCATATAGGTTTCATCTGATGTGTAGAAGAATCATTTCAATTAGCATAACTCACTTAGCATAGCAGTGGTATTCACTTCAGGTTAACAGAGCCTGTATTATATGGTAAACTTTATAGCTGATATATATCGCCTTAGCCATAAACATCTTTGCTCTTTTCCAAAGCTGATATATTTAACATACAGAATACAGTAGGACATCCTTTTCTGAACATACACTGTGTAGGTTAACAGTAAGAATCATAATATGATTTTGTTAAACATGAATATGAGCAAAAACATGAGGCATAACATTTCCGTAAACTGAAGTGCTTCCATTCTAATCTTACAACACACTTACAGTATACAAGTATTTAAAGTGCTAAATTGCAGTTTGGATCTCTTGATGTCATTGTTAAATCAATAATTTCTTGCAATACATTTCAACTGACCTTATGAGGCTGGGCTACTAATTTATACCCTTGTAATGTGGTGACATCAAAGATGCTGTCATTGGAAAAGCTGCTACCATGTGAAGCAATGGAGGTCTGGTCAGCTACACCAGTAAAGCCACAGTCATCATCACAATCATCCTGGAGTATAAAAGAAAACACACAATCGGTCAATATGCCTATAAGCTGCTAGTAAAGACATTATAAAGGCATATGTAGCAGTTATTAATGCCCAATACATATCACTAGGCTGTATTCAGTTATAAAAAGGCTGTTATTCTAGGAGCATTTCTAAGAGTATTCCAACTGAAATGAAAGTCGTCTGAATATAAATGCAAAGTAAACTTGATGATGCTCCCTGACATGCCCATGCACAGGTGTGGCTTAATGACACCCTAAACTGAATCCTTCACTGAGACTGAAATCGTATCAAGACAGTAAAAGCAGAATATGTAAACTGTAGAGTATTAAGATGTTTATTCTTCTCTGGCTGAAACACACATTTCACTCTTTGTTCTTATTGAGCATATGAGTACAGTACATTTATGAGTCATGGTAAGTAACAACTTCGTAGAAAAGTATCAGGAGAGTAGAAGAAAAATATGCACGGTATTAGTCAAACTGGAAACAATGAATTATTATACATCTATTTCAATACACTACAGGTTTTGAACAAAAAGGGGATGAATGTTCTGAAACAGGGAAACAAAGACAACGAGATGTGTTTCAGACTTTTCAAGATCTGAAGACATTTCTGTGCCCCTCATCATATCTCATATAGCTAGTGACAATAGCTGTTTCTTTGTAAATTGAGATTCTTTACACCCAAGGATGTCTCTAGTTTGCATTTTAAGAGAACTGATCCACATGGAAATTAATTAAACATTAAACTGAAAAACATGTTATGGAATAAATGATAAAGTAATGGTTGAAGTGCATTTAATAATACCAGAACATTAACTCATGATATTGTAAGGCCTCAGTTTGTCATGAAAATGATTGCGGATTAGCAAATGCCGAGGAAAATATAAGTAATCACAAAACACATGACTAACTTGAAATTACAGTATATATAGTCAAATGCAATTTATATCCCCACCATATTGGCGGCACAAAGGCAAAAATGCATTGATGTTTGGTGAAGTTATTAGCTGCAACGTTTAGGCTCTGATATCTGGATGTCGTCTTCAAAAGATGTGCCGCTGACAAGGTTATTCTGATGCACTGAGAAGCCATGACCATTGAGCTCCACTAAAACAATCAGGTTTTTGGCCATAATTATGCAAAATCCTAAATGGCATATTAGATTCATCGGTTCTTCTAGTGATGGGAAGGGCCAACAACTTGCAGCATCGATTAACGGTTTACGATAATCGACTCTAATGGCCTGTGGTCAGTTTCAATTACTATATCGCGACCATAAACCTATTGGAATTACTCACAGCCGTAGACTACGGTGAGAAGCTCTTTTCCTTTTTGTGCAGTTTGGTTCGTTTGCGTCATGCATGTTATGCATATTCGATTGGATTACTTTTTTGCAGAATTACTACACCTAATCCTTTTTGCGAGGCAAATTGCGATCGCCTTTGTTACTTTGTAAACCTGTAGGACTGGAGTTTCTGTGATAATCTGCTTTAGCTTGTTGAAAGCTTCTTGATGAGAATCCATCCAGTGCCATTCGATATATTTTTCGTAGTAACTCACGGAGAGGAGCTGCAGTTTTGTTACATATGTTACAAGCCCAAGAAACCTCTATATTGCTATCTTGGATTCAGGATGTCCCTTATGGCACATACTATTGATGAGTTGGCTCTGATTCCATCTTCTGAGAGAATGTGTCAACAATATGTTATTTTGCCAATACCAATCTTGCACTCTTCTTTGCACAGCTTCAGATTGCTTGCTCTTGCACGTTCCAAGACCTGTTGCAATCAATAATCATATTATTCCCCCATTGAAGCATATTACTTATATGTAATCTATGTAATTACATACACCATTGAGTCCTTCAAAGAGTTGACTGACTTTCTTGTGAAACACCTCCGAAGCACTTTTAATTCCAAACAGAAGCGGAAGAAATCTGTAGCGACCCAAGAGTGTTGCGAAGGTACACAGCTTACTGCAGTCATCATGAATCAGTATCTGCCAGAAACCTCTTGTTGCATCCAATACACTCAAGTATTTGACATTATTCAATATCCTCAAAGTGATTGTCGGTAGCTGGTAATGCTCCCTTTGTATGGCAACATTGAGCTGTTTTAGACAAATCTGCAAAGATCCATCATATTTAGTGAATACCACCATATTGTTCACCACCATTGTAGGTTCATCTACCTTGCTGATAATGAGGAGCTTTTCCATACGCTCTAATTCTCCTTTCAATTTCTCACGCTGTGCAATTGGTACTTTCCGTGGAGAATTGGAGTAACTTTGTAATCTATTTGAATGTGATGAGGTCATTCAAGAAAACCAATTCCATCCAATACTTCCATTTTCTCGTTGAGAATCTGCTTTGTTTTATGCTAAGATTTTGAAGATTAGCATGTTGTGAACAGATTTCTGGCACCTTTATCCTTTTTTACCTTAAAACTGCCACTCTCAACTTTGCTGTTAGTCTTGGTTCTGTTTTGCTTTATTGTAGATCTTTGGACATTAGATTGCAGTTTACTGGTTACTTGCTTGCTTGTGTCACTTTTTGGTACACTTGCATATATGTCAGTTTGCTAGGGTTTTTGCCATTATCACACACACTTTCAACACGTTGCATTAACTTCATGTTTTCATGCAAGCAGATACTCCTAGTATGGGCTGTGACTGTATTTTGACAACATTAAAGTCCAGCATGTGTTTTGCTGCTCTTTTGCATTAACCTTATAGAGCTCTAGCTCTGACCTGCATATGTGACTAATCTGTTTTTTCTTTTCATCTGGCTGTATACATCAAGAGGTAGCACATTGGCTTGTGCGCCAGTGTCTAGCTTAAGCCATGTTTTGTAACCATTAAGCTTGAGATTGACTTACCATGCTGTTTCATCATCAGTAGCAGATACCGTGCCAACAAAGAATTCTTCCTCACTAGAGTTTTCATTTCCAGCATTGTTTACAGTCACAACTTGTTTGTTATTCAGTTTTGCAATTTGATTTGGTATCTTGCGATAGTTACATGTCCATGTTATGTTCCACATATATGACATTGGAACATATGTCATAATACTATAATACTATGTTTAAATACTATAACTGTTGGAGTTACTGTTGTAGTTATGAAACTTGTATTTCTGGTTCTAACTGGCTTTCAAGAGTATACAGATATACATGAATTAATGTTAAACACTGTGACATCCTCCAAGCTTTGACTTTAAGTTATCATGTTACCATGTTTTTAGACCTTGACCCATTGAGGTCATTTTATATTATCCATACATGAGTAGTGAATTTTTGGGAGCTTGCGCTGAGAGGTACAGTATCATAGTCTTCAGTCTGAAAGCTGGTTTGGGCTATATAGACCTAGATATTTTTATTTCACTGAATTCCTACATAAATTCAGAATATTTGCTGATTTAGTGGTATCAGGGAACCCACTTGCAAGAATTGAAATTGTTCCACCCAGGTCAGAATAGTTTGCATCCCTGTATTAGAGTCAATCTAAAACCACCGTAGTTGATGTTGATGCAAAGCTAGATACCACCTGTTAGAACTTTATAATTTCAATACACACATGTAACTTAAACATCAAAGTCATTTCACATTACTTAAAACAAAAGCTCAGATCTTTGCATACACGGATTGTTAATATTTTCACTTCCATAATAGATCAAATTAGTGAATTTCAATACCACTATGCAAACAGTAAATTATGTAAAGTTGTTACTTACATCAGCAGCAGCAGGACAAAAGTTAGCACAGTCGTTTTCATTTTCATAGTCATAACTAGCGATATCATCATCAACTGATATCTCACTGCTTGTAAAGATCCTCTTTATCTGTCATGAACCATGAAAAAATTAAAAACAAATTACCAAAATTTCAAGATGAATTCTGCATTACCACTGATTGTAACATGTTTACATTACATGGAAGAATTATTGTTATAGCAGTAACATTGTCTAGGGAAAAACCCTGTATGCTGCTGGAAATTGCATTTGATAGAATGTAATGTGCTCACATTTTAGTCTATGACAGATGCGAAATGTGAATCACCTACTGTCTCAAATTTATGCTTAAGTAATCATTTATACTGCATTCCTACACAATGATTGAACTCTGAATTGCTTCTATATAGCTATTCCAGTTTTCAAGATATTCACTTTTGCTCTGTTAAAGCAAGTGGTGTAACTAGGCTGGTGTGGCCGGTGCTTGTCCAGGCTCAGTGACACATTAGAAAACCACCAATTAACTGAAGGCAGCCACCGTCAGTAGTATTGATATGAAATGTGCAGTCAGTAACCAAACAGGTTCTATGTACTTTTTAGGGTTCATTGCATTCATCTAGATGTCCCGAAGGGCCCCTTCTTTAATCTGTAGTTTTTTTTAAAAGACTATGAATTTATTCTTGTTCTTATAGCTCAGATACTGCTATGTACATTTATTCAAGTTCTCTCCTGATAACAAATGGGAATTCAAACAAAATCCTGTCCCTTAAAGGGAATACTTGGAGTTTTTATGAAGAGGTGCCCAAATAACAAAAACAAAAAACGTTTAATGGTTCCGATGCTCATACATATTCCTAATGTGGTAAGCCATGTACATGTTAATATTCATGAACTAGTGCACACCAAAATGAAGAGGATTATCTATTGCCTATGCGGCAACATGTAAAGAAAGGTATCAGGAATCAGTTATCATGTTGACAAAGTCTATTTATTGATAGTATAAAAAGAGCCCAATGGGCACTATGGTTCCTTGCTTAATGAAATATTAAAGTGTTGTATGTCATCAGTGATTGGCATAAATATTAGATATTGGGTGATGACTCATCACCCAATATCTAATATTTATGCCCACATGTACCAGCTATTAACCAACAACTTTATTCCAAGTTTTGATCTTCATGTCATTTGTGTTGCATCTGAGGAACTGACCAAATGGTGTGCATATTGGACAAGTCCAGCAACTTTAATTAACGACCTGCAGCTGTTTAAATGGTCAATTACTCAACAATGTTAAGGGGTATAGATATACAAGCTGTACTTTGACCTCTAAGGACACTAAACCCTACTAAACACCATATGGTCCATCTACTCAATGTGAAGCCTCTGCAAATGACATGAGCTACATCTGGTATAGATATACAAGCTGTACTTTGAC